>JAVXUP010001515.1:0-222767 GCA_033070095.1 Escallonia herrerae
TGCTGGGCATGTCTCGCCAACCCACACTTGCCCTTGCACAGCTGCCCCTGCCAGCACCTGCACTGTACCAACCCTCCCATGTCCCCGTTCATCAAGCCGTGCCATCTGGGGGCTCGGGGGCTCGCGACGCACCAGGCGGTCATCACCCCTTGACCGGCAATGAGGCACCATCCTCCAACTATGTCACTCAGTCAGATTTGGAGGCCCTTGTCCGTCGCCTGTCGAGGAATTCCGAGCCGGACTCCTCAACCCGTCTAACCGGACACGCCCCATACGCTAATGATATCGCCATCGCACCCTACCCCATCAAGTACAAGCAACCAAACTTTGTGCTCTTCAACGGACGTGAGGGAAACGCCCGTGAGCATCTAACAAGGTTTGCAGGCTCCTTGGAGCAGTATGGTACAGGAAGCAGCTTGAAGTTGAGAGAATTCCACAAGTCCCTTACGGGCTTGGCTTACACTTGGTATCACCAGATCCCCGCAGGGACCGTCCACACCTGGGGCGACATGGTCCAGCTGTTCTTAGACAAATTTCATTACGAGACCGAGCGCGTGACTATCGTTGATATTGCTGGCATTCGCCAGAACCAGGGGGAAGACTTGAATAAGTATGTGCATCGTTTTCATCTTAAGTGCCTTGAGTGCACAGATTTCAGCAAAGACGAAACGTTGGTTCCCATATGCATCAAAAATATGATTGACGTCTACCGAGTGCATATCGAGAACCTACAGTTAAGGTCATGGGGACACCTCAAGGAGGCAGCCCGACGAACTTACGAGACAGTTGGTCCTGTCAAGTCATGGAAGCCTCGACCGCAAAGTACGCTGTTGGCCTCAGCAGATGCACCTATCACTCAACGTAGCAACGACAACAACAACTATGCAGGCTTCAAGCGTCAGCTTCCAGATGTGAACCAAGGCTCCGACAAGCGAAGGCAACAAAGACCCGCACCTAACTATCCCTGTGACCTGAATACAGTGAAGGAACTCTTGGCCGAATGGGTGGCGCATGACAAAAATTTCCAACTGCCACCAATGCGGACCAATATCACAGACGAAGAAAAGGCCAGGCCCACCTACTGTCCTTTCCATCGAGCCCTTGGCCATCCGCTCAAAGATTGCAATGCACTGCGAACCATCTTTGCAAGGAAGGTAGCGTCGGGCGACCTGCAGCTACGGAAAAATAACGATGTGCGCAAAGATCCCTACCCACCGCATCGCAACAGTAGGGAGCACCAGGCCCTTATGGCTGTCACTGACCATGTCGAGCCTGTAATCCACGAAGCCCCGGCAGAGCCCACACTGACCCTCGTGCCTCCTCCAGCTAAGCAGTCGATGCCTCCCCTTCGACAGATGACGAAGATCAAAAGTTTTTTTGATGAAATGGGGTTTTCACCCGCCGCCCGGACTTACCTTTCCAATTGCCTGCTCGAGGTCACCACCGGCCTCGGTTCCGAATGCTTCGCCGCCCAGGCTGAATTACGTCACATCCCCTCTACGGCCTTAGTCTTCTCGGATGAAGACTCGCCGCCGATCGAGCATCACAATCGGCCGCTGTTTTTAGAGTGTACTGTTAATGGCACGGGCTTCCGTCGTGCCTTGGTTGATTGCGGCGCCTCGATCAACATCATACCCCTCATCACCCTGCAACAGGCCGGCATTCCCCCAAGGAAAATCATCCGTGACCCCGTCAATATTACCGGCTTTGGACAGGGTCCTCAGTCGACCCTCGGCCATATCACCATCGACCTCATGGTCGGAACTGTCCGTCGCGACACTACTTTTCACGTAATAGACAGCGAGTCTGCCTTTCACCTCCTGCTCGGGAGACCATGGATCCACGACAACAAGGCCGTTCCCTCAACATACCATCAATGTGTGAAGCTGGTAGCCGGTTCTACGGGACATGAGGTAGCAATGACAATCCCTGCAACCAAAGCCCCCTTTGAATGCGCCGAGTCTTATTTCGCCGAGGCCTCCTTCTTCACTAATTTCGCCGAGGATGGGGAGAATGCTACTCATGTACATTCTACCAGGCTGCCGACCTGGGATGAGCTGTGCGGGGACAAGCTTCCCAAGGACAAAACCGGGAGAAGTAACAAGAATAATGGGTCAACCCCACCGCTTCCGCCTGCTGCCACGACCAATTCCCCCCTTCTTCCCCCAAGTCCAAGAAGCAAAAGGCTGAGCCGGCCTTTCGACGTATCGTCAAGGACGGCAAGATCATCTATCAATTATGACGGTATGCAGGGGCTCCAGGCGGTCCCTCCTCAGACCCCCTCGACCCCGACCCCCTTGGAGAGACTGAATGGTGCCGCACGGCCGAGCATTGCCAGCCAGATCCTGACCTCACCCCCGGCGCGGCACCACCTTGCTATGAGGATGGCCCTCGACCTCAGGCTGAAGATATTGAAGAAATCAACCTGGCCGACCCGGGCGAAGAACCGCGGCACACCTACATTGGCACAAAACTCGCCCCCGGCCGAAGAGAGGAATTGGTTTCCCTCCTACACGAGTATCGTGATGTCTTAGCATGGAGCTACAATGAGATGCCCGGACTGGATCCTGCCTTAGTCACACACCATCTCAACATTGCTACCGGATCTATCCCTAGCCGACAGCACCCGCGGACATTCCGCCCCGAGCTCGAATTGAAAATCAAGCAAGAGATTGAACGCCTCCTGCGCGCAGGCTTCATCGAACCTATCACTCACCCTATTTGGCTGGCTAATGTCGTCCCTGTACAAAAGAAGAATGGCCAAGTCCGCGTCTGTATCGACTTTCGGGACTTGAATAGGGCGTGCCCCAAGGACGAGTTTCCACTACCCAATATCGACATGCTCACGGAGGCCGCCGCCGGATATGAAACTTTATCTTTCATGGATGGGTTCGCAGGTTATAATCAGATTCGCATGAACCCCGACGACAGCGCCAAGACAGCCTTCCGCACTCCTATGGGTAATTTTTGTTGGAAAGTTATGCCTTTCGGCCTCAAGAATGCGGGTGCTACGTATCAAAGGGCTATGACAGCAATATTCCATGACATGATACACCATACTGTGGAAGACTATGTCGACGATCTTATTATCAAATCCAGGAAGGAAAGTGATCACCTCACCGACCTTCAAGCGGTCTTTGATCGTTGCCGCCAGTATAACATGCGGATGAATCCATTGAAATGTGCCTTCGGAGTCTCCTCCGGCAAGTTCCTCGGGTTCTTGGTCAGTCGACAGGGCATCGACGTTGACCCCTCGAAAGCAGCCTCCATCCAAGAAATGCCCCCCCCCAAGAACACAAAGCAACTGAAGAGCTTCCTCGGCAAGGTCTCTTACCTCCGACGCTTCATACCCGCACTGGCCGAGCTCATTACGCCATTTCAACACTTGACGCGTAAAAGCGCACCGTGGAATTGGGGCGCGCCCCAACGGCAAGCATTTGAACAGATTAAGGCGGTCCTCATGTCACCGCAAACCATGGTCGTACCACAACGGGGCATCCCACTCCTACTCTACCTGACTTCCACACCCAGATCCATCGGGGCTTTGCTTGCCCAAGAAGTCGAAGGTGTCGAGCGTCCTGTTTATTACCTCAGTAGAGTGATCAGAGGGCCCGAAGCCAACTACTCCGAGCTCGAGAAACACTGTCTAGCCTTGGTGTACGCCTCACAGAAGTTCAGACATTACTTTCTAGCGCATCAGATCACACTCGTCACCAAGGCTGACCCGCTCCGTTACATGCTTACACGTCCCGCCCTGTCTGGCCGACTCACACGGTGGTTGCTGCTGTTGGCCGAATTCGGTTTATCTATCAAGAATCCTACAGCTCTGCGGAGCCAAGCACTCGCAGACCTCCTGGCCTTCTTCCCACGCCAACAATGTGAACCGATATCGGATCAACTGCCGGGGGAGGAGACAGCCCTCATCACCGACATCGATGGACTGTGGACGCTTGAATTCGACGGCTCTGCCACTAGCAAAGGCCCCAATGGCACGCCCCTCCGGCAAGGGGGTGCCGGCATAGTCTTGCGGGCACCAGACGGTGTTACCACTTCATTATCCTTCAAACTTGCATTCCCGGTGTCTAACAACGAAGCTGAATACGAGGCACTTGTCATTGGCCTCATGATCGCCGTCAGTATGGGGGCTAAGGCGCTGTGTGTGAAAGGAGATTCAAATCTGGTCATGAAGCAGGCGGACGGGGAGTTCGCGGTCAAAGAACCAGCCTTGGCACCTTATCGTGCCTTGGTGCAACACTTGGAAGGAAGACTCGGTCATGTCCAGTATGAACATCACAATAGGTGCCACAACAGACATGCGGACTGCTTGGCCACGATCGCGTCAAAGATAGAGGTCGATGGTGAACAACGGATGCTAACCATCGTCAAGAGAATGGAACCATGCACAGCACTGAACCTAGTCCCGAGGGACGTTACTGCGGACGATTGGAGGCAACCTATCATCGACAAACTTAAAGCGCCATCTCTTGCTCATGCCTCCACCCTTACAGACTTTTCAATGATGGGAGATGTCTTATACAGGCGGTGTCCCGGAGGCACTCTAGCAAGATGTTTGGCACCGGAAGAGGCAAAACACAAATTACAGCTCGGCCACCAGAAGTGTTGTGGCTTCGACGGTCCCCCTCTGTATCGTCGCCTCCAGCGTATGGGATTATATTGGCCATCCATGGCCAAGGACGCCTCGGATATACAAAAGGATTGTCCCGAGTGCCTGTATGCACCCGACGGTGCCGAAGCTCTTGTCATTGACATCGAGGGTGACTGGCGCCAGCCTTTCATCCAGTATCTATCCCACGGGATTCTACCACCTGACCGCGGCTCAGCACGATCCATCAAGCGCAAGGCAGTCAGGTATTTTGTGACGGAAGGCGAGTTATTTCGCAAGGGATTTTCGGGACGCACCCTGCGATGCTTGCAAGGTGCCCAAGTGGTCAAAGTCATTAACGAAGTACACAATGGTGATTGTGGTGAACATCAAGGCTCCCAGAAGCTGTATGCAGAATTACTAAGATTGGGGTATTATTGGCCGACTATGGAATCCGACTCCATCTCGCATGTCCGACGCTGCCAACCCTGCCAGCGGCACGCCGACAGGATACACTCGCCAGCATCCGACTTGCACATGATCTCAGCACCTTGGCCATTTCATTCTTGGGCCCTCGACCTCATCGGCCCCATCCACCCGCCGTCCAGAAGCCATTCATGGATCATGGTTGCTACTGAACGCTTTACGAAGTGGGTTGAAGCCGTACCTCTGCGGAGAGCCACGGGAGGTGCCGTTTCCAACTTCTTACGCGACGTCATCTGTCGTTTCGGCATCCCTCGATGTATTATATCTGACAATGGCACCCCATTCATTAACCGAGAGGTTCGAACTCTCATGGAAAGGTACAACATCAGCCATGCCACATCAACTCCCTATTACCCGCAAGGTAATGGTCAAGCTGAAGCGTCCAACAAGACTTTGCTACGAGTATTATCGCGAATGGTGCATGACGCCGACCGGTCATGGTCCGAACAACTGAATCTGGCACTCTGGGCCTACAGAACATCCATGCACACAGCGACAAAGGCCACGCCTTTCTCTCTCGTCTACGGGGACGAGTGTGTGGTACCTGCCGAGATCGCAGAACCATCGGCTCGACTTTCCCTAAGCAGCAGTCTCGGAGATGAAGAAGCCCGGCTCGCGGCACTTGACGGCCTCGACGAACGACGAGCCACGGCCCTGCGCCGCATGAAGAAGTATCATGAGCAGCTTACGAAAGCTTATGGGAAGACCGTCAAGCCACGTTCGTTTATCGAGGGCGACCTTGTTCTTCAAGCTGCCAAGCATGTGCGGGCCAACATGTCAGCTCCTAAATTCACGCCAAACTGGGAGGGCCCTTTCACGGTGCACGAAGCCCGCACTAATGGCTCGTACCTCCTGCTCAACCACGACGACGGTCAGGTCTCCGCCCCCATCAACGGCCGCTACCTGAAGAAGTATTATGTGTAGTCGCGTCATAGAACGCGCCCTCGTAGCATTTTTGTACATGCGACATTGCTTGCAGACTTGTATTTTTTTGTTGATCTGTGTAGCGTTCTACACTAGTCATGTAACGGTGTTTTGTACCGCGTCCTATCAATACAAAGTCATGCTGTTACCTCAACTTCTGCCCAGCTGGCACTCATTCTCAACCTATGCTTCCTAAGTCACTTTCTACGAGCGGGAATGGGAGAGCATTCACAAGTAACCGAAACAAGCAAGACATTCAAAAAAAAAGAGAGAAGAAAGAAGAGAGCAACCGAACATAACATACAATAAGCCGAGACCATCAAAAATATGTACATATACATCAAACGTTTACTAGCCGTCGTTAAGCACTACAACTACGGCAAAGTAACGTACAAGCTAGGAAAGTCTAGACAACAGCGATGCAACTGGGTGGGAGCTGAATGCCTGAAGTACCTCCCGCTCCGCTTGTACCTCTGACCATCCAGCATCAAGCTCGGCCTGTCGCCCTAACCGCTCTGACTCTCGCCCGTCCACCTCACCTCGCCGCCTCTGTAGATCGGACAACTGCCTCTGCAAATCGACGAGCTGTCTCTCTATCTCTGCCACCTGCATGTCAATCCCGGCCAACTCTGCCGTGATCTCTGACCGCTCTGCCTCTAATCCTGTGCGGCGCCGCTCCAGCAACATCTCCCGCATAACCACGACTGCACGCCTCTCATCCATATCGTGGCTGACGCTCCTCGATCTAAAGAAATCTGCTAGCCAGTCCAGCTGCATACCTAGCGATGTGAACGGAGCGAACTCTGAAAGCGACCGAGCAACGAACTCTGCAGTCCAACCCGACGACGGCACACTGGCGAACGGCAGCAACCACTCCATAAACCCTGCAGACACCCACATCCGTAGTACTGGGTTCTCTACCACCACGCTCTCGAATGTCTGCGGGAACGCTGCCTTCACCAGTTCTAACCGGCGCACAGTCTCCGCCGGTAGCTGGAGGCCCCCCCAAGCTGCCACATCCACCTGACCGCTCGAGGATCCTCTACTCATATCTCCGACTGTCGCGCCACTGCCGCCCGCTGCAGAAATCTCCGACATCCCACCCGCCCTCTGCGCCCCAATCGTGGCTGAGTGCATCGCCAGAAGAGTAGCTCCGACCTCAACCACGGACTCCGGCAATGTGTCATGCCGTCGCACCACCACGGCCTGAACCGGTGTCTCTCGCTCACGAATCGAGGCAGCAACAACAGACTCAGGCTCCGCCATTTCGCCACCATCACCTCCCACAACC
Organism: Escallonia herrerae; assembly: GCA_033070095.1. NCBI lineage: Eukaryota > Viridiplantae > Streptophyta > Magnoliopsida > Escalloniales > Escalloniaceae > Escallonia > Escallonia herrerae. The sequence continues at coordinate 7,305 of JAVXUP010001515.1, forward strand.
GGCGTCTCCATGCCTGTCCACCAGTCCTCGTCAATGTCGAACATCACCGTATCGCTCCCCTCTCCGCCGTATAGTGCCCCCACCGTTTCCTCAGTAGCAGGCAATGGGCTCACCCTCCTCGGCACACTGGCCGTCAATAGCTCAACGGCCTCGGTCTCGTCACTGTCAACTAATCTGCCGGCCTCGGCTGCCATAGCCTCCTCGCCTGCGATCTCAGTCTCGGCCTCGCTCCCCCCCGCGACCGCCTCTTCCTCGTCCCCCTGGCAAAACCGCTGTCAGTTCACAGATTATGAGCAATATGCAAACCATATTTATACGACAAAAAGAAAGGACAGAAGCAAACCTCAGAGTCTAGCTCCTCTAATACGTCGCGCGGCCTCTTCGCCCCTGATAGGTGTGGGGCTGAGGTACCAGCACTAGCCTGACGCGCTGTCTCCATCATCCCCACTCGCAATGCCGACAAGGGCCCCTTGCCGGCCCCCGGCACCCTCGGCACCTCGGCAATAGGCTCCTCCCCACGGTCCTCCCCGGGAGCAGCGTCCCCCAACTCTACGGCATCCTCCTCCGCCTCCCTCTCCGAGCTCGGAACAGAACTCCCGGTCACCAGTGACAGCATCCCGCACTGCCTCGCGACTGTGGCCGATATCAAACTCAGGGCTCGGTCACATGCGAACACATCTACCTGTCGACGTGTGCCTGACGGCTGTGCCAGCCATCCGGCCCAGCTCCCTCGCAGTCGCTCCCACCAATGCGCATAATCCGCGGTCACCGCCCCTGCCACCTCTGTCCCTGGCTGCCTCCACTCTGTCGTCGGTGCCGGCCACTCGCGGGCTCTGTCATATAGTGTATACCCAAAAGCCGTCGCCACACTCCAAGGGCTGTCATAACCGCATGGGGGCTCTAGATCGTACCCGAACGCCAACGACAGACGGTCCGGGCAATACCTCGCCACATAATAGCAGCACTCGGCGGGCTTCCCGCCATCATCTGTCAATACCGGAAGCCAGCCGGGAAAATACGCGACCAATAGCGCCAGCTGTCCTGGCGCTAGCTCGCCTCTCCGGCTCAGATCTGTCGTCACCTCCTGCACGTGCAGCCATGGCGGCGTACCATATGACGCATGCATCTCCATATAGGGCCGTCGCTCACATTCCCCCCGTTTGTCTAGAATCTGTGCCAACGGGCACCCCGGCCTCCTGATGCCTGCCCAAGCAAAAGCCCGAGACCCGCTACACCACAACGCCACCTGCCGCGACCTGCCTGGACGGGTCACTGTCCCCATCGTCGGTGACGGGTGTGCGAGTGGGTATCCGTCAGGACGGTACCCTGGAAAGCACTCGTACAGGTACCTCTGCAAAAACATCCAGTCCACGTATGTCGCCACCTGATACCGACCATACGACCGCTTCACGTCATTCACGAACTGATCTAGCCGCGAGTATAACGTGCCCAAGTACACCGGAGCCAAGCCGACCCGCCTTCCCTGCGCCATCCTAATGGCCAAGGGAAACACCCTCGGGGAAATGCCATCCTCAGGTGTCCCCTCAAACACAAACCTGCAAACAACGACCGGCAACATATGTCAGTTTGACGTTTTACAGGGCAAGCAGGACATACGATATATTCACAAATAATCACACGACAGTACAAAATTTACCTCGATAAGAACATCGCCAAAAACGCCACCAACTCGTACCGATCGCTGCCATGATACGGACCCATCACAAACTGGGCAGCATTGCCCAACTTCTGGCCTGTCCTCGCCTGCGGCGTGCCGTAGAACTGGCGCAGCCACCCACCGTACGTCCCCTTCCGGTGCCTCTTCGTCTCCGCCAAAATGTCCAGTAGCTGCGTCTGCAACAACCGCTCCTCCCCGCTCAGCCGGGTCACCCGTGCATCCACCTCCCCGTGTATCGGCAGCCCTGTCAGCATCAACACATCGAGTAACGTCGGCCCGATCTCCCCGAACTCGGTCACGAACGTATGCGACTGCGTGCTCCATCTTGCCAGCAATCGGGTCATCCCTGGCGTATCCCTATATAACTCCAGCCCCCTCGCCGTAACATTGATCGCCGGTAACAGCCCTAGTGCCTGCAACACCTGCGCCCTCACCGGTGTCTCCAACATATGCTCACACCAAAAGTCCCACCCTACCGGCATCGCACTATGGCCCTTGAACATCACCGGCGACCAAGGTATGTCCTCTCTCCCAATCAACAATGCCGGTACATACCTCGGCGACATCACAGGCGCCTCCGCCGGGCTCGGCGCGCGAAGGTAGGGTGACGACAGCCGAGGCTCCTCTCCCATCGACGGACCACCCCACGGTGTCCTGAACGCTCCGTCTGCCACACGAATGGCCAACTCCCTCCACAGCTCACGGTCCGGTACACACGGTACTACTCCCCTCACCCCCAGCAATGTGTTTGTCTTATCTGGCTCCGGATCGTAGGACCTCCTACCGCCATCATCAAAGGTCAATGGCACTGCCGCCTCGACACCCACTGACGGTATGGCCTCATCGACTGGCGGCGCCGGCACAGGTACAGTCATCATATCCCGCGGCGGTCGCGATGTACCCGTCGCGGCCCCTCGCGGCTTCGCCCACATCTTCTGCCGAACTTTTTTCGCTGCTGGCGTCGCTCCGGGCTGTGAGGATGGGACTTGGGCCTGTCGGACACCCTGCGTGACCGACCCCCCGTGACTGGCCGACCCCCCATGTGCGGCCGACCCCTCTCGTGCGGCCGACCCCCCGTGGCTGGCCGACCCCCCATGTGCGGCCGACCCCTCTCGTGCGGCCGACCCCCCGTGGCTGGCCGACCCCCCATGCGCGGCCGACCCCTCTCGCTGGGCCGACCCACCTTGCCCGGCCGATCCCCCTCGCTGGGCCGACCCACCCCGTCCGGCCGATCCACCTCGCTCGGCCGACCCCTCTCGTGCGGCCGACCCCCCGTGGCTGGCCGACCCCCCATGCGCGGCCGACCCCTCTCGCTGGGTCGACCCCCCTTGCCCGGCCGACCCCCCTCGCTGGGCCGACCCACCCTGTCCGGCCGACCCCCCTCGCGGGGCCGACCCCCCTCGTGCGGCCGAGCCCCCGTGGCTGGCCGACCCCCCTCCCCTCGCAGAGCCACCGACTGGCCGACCCCCTGGCCCCGACGACCCCTCGCCCAATTCCACCTCTTCTCTCACCATCCCTTTTTCTCTCTTTCTTTCTCTCTCTCTCTCTCTGACTTGCGTAGGCACAAATGGCGGTGCCTCCGCCCTGCCCCCCTCCGCTCCTTATATAGGGGTGGGCAATTTTCTTTTCTTTTTCTTTTTATTTTCTCTTTCTTTCTTTCTTTTTCTATTCTTTCTTTCTTTCTTTTCTTTTTCTTTCTTTTTTCCTTTACTTTACGCTCCCGTCCGCCGGCGCCTCGCCACAGTTTGTCGACCACGCGCCGTCACCGCTATGACCGCAGTGCGCGCCCGCGCGCCACCTCCACGACCTTCGTCGCACGCATTCACATGACAGCTCCGCGACAGGCCCCGTCGCCCGCGTGCCATCTCCTTGAACCGCGTCGCTTGTGCCAACTCATCGCGCTCTTTACAACGCGCGCTCAACGCCAATGGTCACTTGATGCACTACCGCGACGTTCGTCGCCGCGCCCGTGCGCCATTCTCATCATGCGTGCCCTCGGCACCAACTGTAGCTCCGCGACGTTCGTCGCCGCGCCCGTGCGCCATCTTCATGATACGTGCCCCCGGCACCAAGTATATGCTCCGCGACCTTCGTCGCCGCACCCATGCGCCATTCTTATCACATGTGCCCCGGCACAAAGTATTGCTTCGCGACGTTCGTCGCCCCACCACTTTCATGACATGTGCTCCGGCACCATGTATTGTCCCCGCGACAATCGTCGCCATGTCCATGCACCACGACCATGTTACAAGCCTCCGGGCATAACACCCGTTCACCACACCATGCGCCCCCGCCATGGGCATGGAAGACCTTCAACCCACTCTCTAGAGTGTGCGGCATTCTGGAGGCTCCGCTCGTAGTGCTCCTGCACGAGGACCCCTCCCTGCGGCATGGGCTGAGCGCCAGCACGGGCTAGTGCCATCACCGGCACAATCAAACTACGGGATGGGCTCACAACCTGGAAGCCATCGCCGGCACAATCAAACTACGGGATGGGCTCACAACCTTGAAGCCATCGCCGGCACAATCAAACTACGGGATGGGCTCACAACCTGGAAGCCATCGCCGGCACAATCAAACTACGGGATGGGCTCACAACCTTGAAGCCATCGCCGGCACAATCAAACTACGGGATGGGCTCACAACCTTGAAGCCATCGCCGGCACAATCAAACTACGGGATGGGCTCACAACCTGGAAGCCATCGCCGGCACAATCAAACTACGGGATGGGCTCACAACCTTGAAGCCATCGCCGGCACAATCAAACTACGGGATGGGCTCACAACCTTGAAGCCATCGCCGGCACAATCAAACTACGGGATGGGCTCACAACCTTGAAGCCATCGCCGGCACAATCAACTACGGGATGGGCTCACAACCTGGAAGCCATCGCCGGCACAATCAACTACGGGATGGGCTCACAACCTTGAAGCCATCGCCGGCACAATCAAACTACGGGATGGGCTCACAACCTTGAAGCCATCGCCGGCTCAATCAAACTGCTACACGGGCTTAGCGTCATCGCCGGCTCCATTACCAGGAACCTTGGCCCCCGCAGCAACAGGGGCTGTAACCACATCGTTTATGCATGCGACGCCCGCTCGGGTTGCCCCTCCGCGCCCGCCGCACGCAGGGGGCTTATGTTCATACCCTATTCTGGTCGCACCCCAAGACCCGCCAAGGGACCCACTTTGCACGACACATCACCCAGTCAGCGGTCAACTTTTCAACGCTCGAGGGCCGGTCAAAGCAACGCATGCTCAAGTCACGTGAACCATTCGTGAAGCGACTTCGGCGTGCCTTCCACCCCAAGGGGTCGGCCACCCCAAGGGGTCGGCCTCCCCCAAGGGTCGGCCTCCCTTAGGGGTCGGCCACCCCAAGGGGTCGGCCTCCCTCTAGGGTCGGCCTCCCCCAAGGGGTCGGCCACCCTCTAGGGGTCGGCCTCCCTCTAGGGTCGGCCTCCCCCAAGGGGTCGGCCACCCTCTAGGGGTCGGCCTCCCTCTAGGGTCGGCCTCCCCCAAGGGGTCGGCCACCCTTGGGGGTCGGCCACCCCATGGGGGTCGGCCACCTGCCTTGAACACCGACGCCGTCACCTTTGACCCCACCCCATTGTCACGACGACCGTCGCTCGCGGCCGCACTCCGCCATAGCCATGACAACCGTCGCTCGATGCCGTCACTCCGCCATCGCCATGACAACCGTCGCTCACGGTCGCGCGCCATCCGCGCAACGACCCTCGTCGCCCGCACTCAACCGCGCCCCATGCGCTGCAATCATGTTATATGCTTACGGGATAGGCTACTCCTCCAGGACACTATCTCCGCCAGGGTGCCTGCGTGACTAGCCTACGTGCTCTGGCACTGGGGGCTCGCGTCGGCACCCCTAAGGACTATGACCCCCGGGTCACTCGGAGACGGGAGCAGGTCTTCGGAAGGGCATCTTGCCTAGTCCACCTGGCAGCTGGGCGTCGGGTCTTCCCCGCCGCTGCCAGACCTGTGGGATTCAGTAAGGGCTTGGACTGGAGGCTGGGGCAACGGGCTACTCTGACCATGCTACCGCGGCATGATCAGTCTCCTCAGACAGGCAGAGAGGTGTTGCAAGGGCAGGGCAGCACGAACTTAGGAACCGGCAGTCCAACGAAGGGTCAGTGCGTTGGCCCCCTGGTGACGTGTCGTTCCCAGGGGGCGACACATGTCAACTTATGACACATGCACATTTTTGCCTATAAATAGTGGACTTTGGAGCTTTTTCAAGGATCGGATTCTCATTTTGGACTTTTCACTTTCTCTCTCTAAAGGAAACATTCTCTCTGGAATTCTAGTGAGAGAAATATACTTGAACTCCCGTCTACGGACCCTGGACGCCATACCCTCATTACGGACTGCAGACTGTCGGTCCTGTTCATCGTCACCTTGCCTGCGCAGCACTGCCACCCCTCACGACCTGTCTGGGGAGCCTTGTCCTCGGCCCTTGCGCCGTCCTTGCTGTCTCCCACGTTGCCTACCTGGAAGCCAACTCAGACCGCATCCTTTGTGGCACCTCCACGTATCATCGAACCATTTCCGGCCCCATCAGAGTGGAATTCTCATTCTTTCCAGAATAAGTATAATATACTAATCTGGTTTTATTGTTTTGCAGGTCTTGTACAGGTCATCCAGTGGAGGTTATTCTCTTGTAGAAAAGTAGCCAACTTCCCAACTAACCAATGGTTCCAGGGTGAATGGCAGCTCCCCGACTCCATATTCGCTTGATCCTGTCATGGTTTGGTCCAGATTGATATCAGGGAGATCGGTCAATGTATAGACAAATCGTTGCAGTTTTTAGCATAATTTTTCGTTGTTGTTAGTGTGATGGTCTTTCTAGCAGGATCTCCAGACTCCATGTGGCTTCACTTGTTATTGTTGTTACCTTCATGTAGTCACTATTGAGTCTTTTTGTATTTTCTTTCGCCTAGCTTCGGTGGTTATGTATTACCTCTTTTCCTTTGATGCTAGTGTGGCATGTTTCAGCCTAGTTTAGGTTTTCTTTTTAGCTCTTGCTTAGCAAGACTTGCGTTTCTTTTTTGTATTCCTGTAGTATGCCCATGCATTTGTTGTACTTTTGTTTCATCGTTTGATATATATTTTTATTTACCAAAAAAAATAATGTTAGCCCATTGATTTTTCACTGTATAATCATTGGTTATCCTCACTCCTGCGATTTCATGTGGAATTTTTTTTAGACTTGTATCGGTCTTCATTGATACTGAGTTTGTATGCCACAATTCATATGTGATTAGTAATATGAACAACCCTTATCTAAGGGCAGTCTTTAATTTTGTAGTTACTTAGAACTTATGCATTCACCTAGTGACTTTTGTAGCCACTTTTAATGCTTTTGGATAGCCCTCTTGACGACAGTTATTACGCTACTGGTATGCGTTTAGTACCTTCTGCTTTCATGTACGATTTGGGTCTATTGGACCACTTAATGATCATTTCGCATATCTATTTCACCTTATTTCCGTCGCCTTCAATTGTTATCACTTGTTCGTCAAAGGTTTGGCTTTGTTTTGGACTACGAATTATTGTATTGCTTTTCATTTGTTTTCCGTTACTGGGCTATTTCAGTTCACCCCCTACTTGTTTGCTTTGTCATGTACCACAAGTAGTAGACGTGATTAGAGGCGTTGGCACGCTTGGGGAATCAGAGCATTTATTTTGTTAGCCTGATTGAGCAATGTAATTTTTTTTGAGAACTCGGACTGAGAAAGATAACCCCCTTCCTCCCTCAGTTTCTGTTCCAAATTGGGCTGACACAACCTCTATTATCCCTGTTGCTGCACTTGCAAAAGATACAGAGTGAACAACCGTGAAAGCAATGGTAAGGATAAATTCAGCAGGGGTTCTTCTTCATCGCTGGTAGGTATTCAGCTAGGACCTAATCAGTAGGAGACTAGGCACCAGCAGAAGCTTGGTATTCAGGCACATGTTAGTGCCCAGCATAATTGTTCTCATGAGGAGGTCAGTATGCAGTAGTCTATATTACCTGAGGTACCTTCTCATGTTCTTAATGTGCCAATTGTTGATCCTGTTTTGTATTCTGATTTGCATTTACATTTTGACTTGCATTTGCTCGCTGAGTCTGGCTCAAATCTAGATTCTGACTTTGATTTCATTCCATGCTCTCTTTCCCAAAGAAATAATCTTTCTTCTCATTCTGATAATAAAATAAACCTAGACTCTAGTGCTAAAAATATGAAGAAAAAGAAAAAGTCTCCCCATAGGGAAAATTTTACATGACTCTTTCCTCTAGGTTTGTAGTATCTTTTGATATTTTGGTATCATGCATAACATATTTTGTTGGAATTCTTGAGGATTTAACACAAGTGGTAAGAAAGCGGAGGCCTAACATATGATTGCCTCCCTAGGTAATCAGAGTGTTCCACGTCATAACTTCGTCTTATGGCTGGCTATTAGGGAGAGGTTAAATACGTAGGATAGGCTTTTTGCTTTTCATGTCATTCCAAGCATGAGCTGTGTTTTCTATCGCATTTTGTTTGAGTCCCATGATCATCAATTTTTTAGTTGCCCTTTCACGTATAGATTATGGTCTATTATTCCAAAGAAATGCAATTTTAATTTGCCGATGTTAAGTTGGCAGGGTATGGTTGGTAGAGCTTCCTCTAAGTGGCAGGGCCCTGGATTCGTGGCATCGGTCTGTCGGATAGCTTTTGCAGCGTTGGTGTACCAGATAGCGGATTTCTCGTTCCTTCCTAAATAAGTATACTGATGTGGTTTCTTGTTTTGTAGATCTTATGTAGGCCATCAGGTGGAGGTTGTCCTTTTGTAGAAATGTAGCCAATTCCTCGACTAACCGATAATTCGAGGGTGAATGACGGCTCCCCGACTCCATATTCGCTTGATCCCGTCATGGTTTGGTCCAGATTGATATCTAAGAAATCAGTCCACGTACATATTGACCGTTGCAATTTGGCATGTGTTTATCGCTGTTGTCAGTATGATGGTCTTTATACCAGGATCTTCAGACTCCACGTGGCTTCATCTGTTGTTGTTACCTTCGTGTGGTCACTATTGGGTCATTTAATATTTCTTTTGCTGATCTAGCTTCAGTGGTTATGTATTACCTCAATTCTTTTAATGCCGGTGCGGCATGTTTCAGCCTAGTTTAGGCTTGCAAGACTTTTGGTTCTTTTTTGTATTCCTGGGGTATGCCCCCTGCATATTGTTCCCAACCTATCTTGGTCGGACCCAAGGGCCCACTGGGGGTCCCATTTCACGCAAACACATCGACAAATTCAACGGTCTAATTTTCAACGCATCGAACCGGTCAGCGTGCGCACGGTCAAGTCATGTACGTTTTTCGCTCTGCCAACCTTGTGCGCGACTTAGGCACGATTTGTTTCACGTTGACGTCACTCACGGTAGCACGACCATCACACTGAGACCACCCGAACACCTTTTCATCAAAAATATCGACCGACGGTGTAACCAAAATGACGGGGTCAAGGGGCAAAGGCCTGGGCCAACCCCATGGGGTTGGCCTAGGCCTCTCATGGGGGGTTGGCCTTGGCCTCCCCCTGGTTCTTCACTTTTTGCGCAAAGTTCCTTTCGTACTTTTTTTGCTTCATAAGCTCCGTATGTGACTTTGGCACCTTGTTCGTCATGTAGGTATGATTAACGTCAACACGCTTGTCATAATGCAACTTTTGGATTTGTCATTGCCCATCAAAATACCTACCGTCGGTGCACCCAAAGTTCACCGAAAGGGGGAGTGGCCTTGGCCTCCTTTCATGGGAGTTGGCCATTGGCCTTGGCCACCTCCTAAGGTTGGCCTCGCCCTCCTCAGGGGTGGTAGCCTTGGCCTTCCCCCAATTTTTGGCCTATGGCCTCCCCTCCCGCGAACAGTTGTTTTCTCAAGTCTTTGCACCTCCGTGATGTTTACGGACATTCGTACATCAACCTCGCGACGTCCGCCGTGCATCAACCTTGTGACGTCTGTTGTCTGTGACCGCACACCACTCCAGTGATGCCCATCTCCCAAAGAATAAAGCGTTGCCAACGACCGCATACCATCACTCCCAACTTTGTCATCACTACATGTTTCATTCATTATTTTGTTATAACAGGCTCACTCAACTCACATCTCATCTTCAGGACACCCAACGCGAGCCCGGGTGCCATCTCCATGACGTTCGTTGCCGCGCCTGTGCGCCACAATCATGTTACATGCTTCTGGGGGGGCTCCATTCGTAGTGCTCAGGCACAAGGACCCCTCGCAACAGGATGAACTCATAACCTTGTAGTCATCGCCGCCACAGGATGGGCTTACAACCTTAAAGCCATCGCCGTCACAATTATAGAGGGGGCTTCGGCACGAGGACCCCTCGCAGCGGGATGAACTTATAGTCATCGCCGCCACGAGATGGGCACACAACCTTAAAGCCATTGCCATCACAATCACGGGGGCTCTGGCACGAGGACCCCTCGCAGCTGGATGAACTCACAACCTTATAGTCATCGCTGCCACGGGTTGGGCTCGCAACCTGAAAGCCATCACCGTCACAGGGGGGCTCCGGCACGAGGACCCCTCGGCACAGACTCTGAGCACTGAGCTGCGAACATGTCCATTCATGTTACCATTGATCGTTGACACCACCAGGGGCAATGACCCCCGGGTCACTCTGAGACGGGAGCAGGTCCTCGGAGGGCATTGCGCATAGTCCACCTAGCAGTTGGCTACAGGGGCAACCCTCACCGCTATCAGGTTCTCTGCGCATCTCTTGACGCATCTTATGGGATTCAGTAAGAGCTCCCTCGCAGCAGGTAGAGCGACGCTGTATGGGGCAGGCAACATGAATTTAGGAACTGGCAATCCAACAGAGAACCAGTATTTTGGGAGCCCCTGGTGACGTGTCACTTCCAGGGGACGACACATGGCACTTTATGACATAAGCACATTGTTTCCTATAAATAGTAAACTTTATGACTCTAAAAAGGTCTTTTTGCTCATTCTTACAAAATCACTTTCTCACTCTAGAATTTGGGAGCTCTTAGATTCTAGTGAGAGAGACATAACTTTGGACCGTAACTTTTGACCGTAGCATTGGACCCTGACTCGGACCTTGACTTGGACTATCGACTACCGGTCCTGTTCGTCTCAGCCTCGTCTCTGCAGCACTGCCACTCCTCAGGGCATGTCTGGGAAGCCTTGCCCTCAGCCCTGTTCGTCTCACTTTGCATACTTGGAAGCTGACATGGACTGTAGCCTTTATGGCACCTTCACGTTGGTACGAACCCGCTTTCCTTAGCATCATTTTTGGCAACTCCATTGGTGAGGTGAGCATCGTATTGTAGTCTACCTATCTTCCATACTCAGTCTCCATGCCTATACAATGAAGAGTTATGAGGGCTACCAGCCAAGGCCTCATCCATACTGTGTAAGAGGAGCATCACCTCGGTGAACAAGAAGGGACTAATGCCATGCGTCTCCAAGACCAGCCACTAGCTACCGTACCTGACATAAAAGTTGCAGTAAATGTGGCCATCCAACAATTTACGCCCACTATAGCCAACCTACAAGACTCGCAAGCCACTATTATGACTACCATCATGGAAATGCAAAAATCCATACAGGCGATGGCCTCCCAACAAACCATTGCACCACTCCAACCTTTCAGACCTGGGTTGGCTCTGTGTACGTCGGCTTGGGTAGGAACCCTTTTGGGCGGTTGCTAGAGAAGTCATGCTTATATATATAATCCGAAACCCTAATTAAACAAAGACAAGAAAACCCTTTCATCCTTTTGTCGCTAAAGCTACACGTCGATGCTAACTATTTAAAAAAATATAGTTTACAGTACTTCGATCAATATCACTCATCGTTAGAATATATCTTAAAATTTCTAAAATTTGTCTTTAAATATAGCCGTTCAAAATTCGATCACACTAATCGACGCTAAATGTTACTGATAAAATATTGTTTATCCAAATTGATTCTAAATGTTGTGTACAAAAATTGTCACTCTAAGATGCTCAAAAATAATATACCAATGTTATTTTGGCCCGAAAAATAATTATAATCTAGAAAATGTCCCGGGCATTACACAACGTATCAAAGAGCAATGACAACAATCTTCCATGACATGATACACCGCACAGTGGAGGACTACGTCGACGATCTTATCATTAAGTCCAAAAAGGAAAGTGATCATCTCATGGACCTTTGAGTAATCTTCAATCATTGTCGAGAATACAACATGCGGATGAATCCGTTGAAATGTGCCTTTGGAGTCTCCTCTGGCAAATTTCTCGACTTTTTGGTCAGTCAACAGGGCATCGTCGTTGACCCTTCTAAGGCCACCTTCATCCAAGAGATGCCCCCTCCCAAGGCCAGATCGCTAGCAACTTCTCCTATTTTGCTAGCGCTCTGAACGGATCAGCTCCCATATATATATATATATATATATATATATATATATATATATATATATATATATATATATATAGGATTAATTTGAAATAAGCTTGTAAATAAGCTTATTACAAAAGAAAGTGAATTAAATTTCAAATCCAATTGTGAATTTCAAATCCAAATCCTAAAAGAATTGGTTTCAAACAGACCGTAACTTATGCGATTTAGAACAAAGAAAAGATCCAACTAATGATTTAAATAGGGATAGAGGATTTATTTTTGAATTAATTTTACAGGAATAACGAGGGTTATATTCGTCAGCCAAATGTAACCTAAAAACTAATATTAACCTAATTATTTTAAAACTTAACATAATCAGTATACTGACGTAGTAGAACTTAATTTTGATTTTTGTATCCTTAAAATCACTTTCTAATATGGACATAAATTCAGATATCAGAAAAAAAAAAAACAAAAATCATATTATATTTAGAAGAAAAAATGATGTTACAATTGAAATACAAACAGCTCATAAGGACTTAGCACAAAAAATGATCTAACAAGTGATTTAAAGTTAGATAGTCCTTAATATTTAAATTTAGTTAGCTTCGAACGACAATGAGGATTATATTCGTAAGCCTTATGTAATTTCAAAAAATGCTTCCAGTCATTGTAAACTCATTCTAGAAGATAAACCAATTTATTATGACTCATTTTTTTAATATTGTTTTCTTAAAACCACTCCTCAATGGAAATATCAAGTTAAAAAACAAAAAAAAAACAAAAATAGAATTGAAAATTAGGGCCGGGCCTGGGTCGGGCCAGATCTGGGCCCAATCCGATCCTGTTCAGGGCCGGGCCAAACCCGGGCTTTTTTAGGTAGCATCCCGGAGAGCCGTCTACCTAACGGGCCAGGTAGCATCCCGGATGAGCCTTCTACTTAGCGGAAGGGGAGTTGAAGAGTTCCCTGACGGAGATAGTGTCCCGGAGGAGTCGCCTATTCTGTAGGCCGAGGTAGCATCCCGGAGGAGCAGTCTACATAGCCGGCCGAGGTAGCATCCGGGAGGAGCCGTCTATCTGGCGGAAGGGGAGTTGAAGAGCTCCCTGGCAGAGATAGTGTCCCGGAGGAGTCGCCAATCCCCACGATGAGTCCTTGTGCCGGAGCACTCGGAGCGAGTCAAGGTAGCATTCTGAAGGAGCCGTCTACCTAGCGGAAGGGGAGTTGAAGAGATCCCTGGAGAAGATAGTGTCCCAGAGGAGTTGCCTATCCCCGCGTGAGTCCTTATGCCGGAGCACTTAGAGAGCGTCAAGGTAGCATCCCGGAGGAGCTGTCTACCCGACTGGCCGAGGTCTCTTCCTGGAGGAGCCGTCTACCTGGCAGAAGGGGAGTTGAAGAGCTCCCTAGCGGAGATAGTATCCCAGAGGAGTCGCCTATCCCCGCTGTGTTGCACACTCCGGAGAGTGGGTCGAAGCATGTTCCACAACCAAAGCAAGGTGCGCATGGTGTGGTGAAAAGATGGACTGATGCAAGGAGCATGGTAGTGTGACAGAAAGCCAAAGGGCATGACTGTGTTAGTGGTGCAGCGCATAGGTGCGGCAAAGTGAGTAAGGTGCCGGGGGCACGTCTGTGTTAGTGGCACGGCGCATGGGCGTGGTGAAGTGAGTAAGGTGCCGGGGGAACGTCTGTGTTAGTGGTGCACGAGCGCAGCGACGAGCGTCGTGGAGACAATACTTGGTACCGGGGCACATGTTATGGAAGTGGTGAGGCGATGAACGTCGTGAAGCAATACTTGGTGTGGGGGGCACGTATCATGAAGATGGCGAATGGGACCGGCGACGAACGTCGCGAAGCAATACTTGGTGCCAGGGCACGTATCATGAAAGTGGTGCGGCGACGAACGTCGCGAAGCAATACTTGGTGCCGGAGGCACGTATCATGAAGATGGCGCATGGGCACGGTGACAAACGTCGCGGAGCAATATTTGGTGCCGGGGCACATGTTATAAAAATGGCGCATGGGAGCGGCGACGAAGGTCGCGGAGCATATACTTGGTACCGGGGCACATGTTATGAAGGTGGGGCATGGGCGCGGCGACGAACGTCGCGGAGCATATACTTGGTGTTGGGGCACATGTTATGAAGGTGGGGCATGGGCACGGCGACGAACGTCGCGGAGCAATACTTGGTGCCGGGGCATATGTCATAAGAATGGCGCATGGGCGCGGCGACAAAGGTAGCGGAGCATATACTTGGTTCCGTGGCACATGTTATGAAAGTGGCGCATGGGCGTGGCGATGAAGGTCGTGGAGACAGTACTTGGTGCCGGGGCACATGTCATAAGAATGGCGCATGGGCGCGGCGACGAACGTCGCAGAGACGGTGCACGAGTCGGGTGTCCCGAAGATGGGATTTGAGCTTAGTGTACCTGTCATGATGAATGCAACATGTAGTAATGACAAAGTTGGAAGTGATGGTACGCGGTCGTCAGTGACAGGTCATTCGGTGGTAGTGCGTAACTTTGGGTGACGGGCATCGCCGGAGCGATGCGCGGTCGCGGACGACGGACTTCGCGAGGTTGATGGACGGCTGATGTCGTGAGGTTCATGCATGATGGACGTCGTGAAGTTCATGCACAACAGACGTTGTGAAGTTGATGGACGACGGACGTCGCGAGGTTGATGCACGACGGACGTCGCGAGGTTGATGCACGACGGACATCGTGCGGTTCGTGCACGATGGATGTCGCGAAGTTGATGGACGACGGACGTTGCGAGGTTGATGCACGACAGACGTTGCGAGGTTCATGCATGACGGACGTCGCGAGGTTCATGGACGACGGACGTCGTGAGGTTGATGGACGATGGACGTCGCGAGGTTGATGGACGACGGACTTCGCGAGGTTCATACACGACGAACGTCGCGAGGTTGATGGACGACGGACGTCGCGAGGTTCATGGACGACGGATGTCGCGAGGTTGATGCACGACAGACGTCGCAAGGTTGATGCACGACAGACGTCGCGAGATTGATGGACGACCGACGGACGTCGCGAGGTTGATGGACGACGGACGTCGCGAGGTTGATGGACGACGGACATCGCGAGGTTCATGGATGACGGACGTCGCGAGGTTGATGGACGACAGACGTTGCGAGGTTCATGCATGACGGACGTCGCGAGGTTGATGGACGACGAACGTCGCAAGGTTGATGCACAACGAACGTCGCGAGGTTGATGGACGACGGACGTCGCGAGGTTCATGGACGACGGATGTCGCGAGGTTGATGCATGACAGACGTCGTGAGGTTCATGTATGACGGACGTCGCGAGGTTCATGTACGAACGTCCATAAACATCGCGGAGGTACAAAGACTTGAGAAAAACAAGTGTGCGCAGGAGCGGAGGCCATAGGCCAAAGATTGGGGGACGGCCAAGGCCACCACCCCTGGGGAGGCCGAGGCCGACCCTAAGGGTTGGCCAAGGCCAATGGCCAACTTCCATGAAGGGAGGCCAAGGCCACTCCCCCTTTCGTTGAACTTTGGGCGTGCCGACGGAAGGTGTTTTGATGGACAAAGACAATTCCAAAAGTTGCGTTGCGACGAGCGTGTCAACGTGAATCGTACCCACGTGACGAACAAGGTGCCTAAGTCACATACAAAGTGTACGAAGCGAACAAAGCGCGAAAAAGGACCTTGCGTGAAAAGTGAAGAACCAGAGGGGAAGGCCAAAGCCAACCCCTCCGGGAGGCCAAGGCCGACCCCCCGGGAGGCCGAGGCCGACCCCATTGGGTTGGCCAAGGCCTTTGCCCCTTGACCTCGTTGCTCTGGTTGCGCCGTCGGTCAATGTTTTTGGTAAAAAAGTTCTCGGGTGGTCTGGTGTGACGAACGTGCTATCGTGAGTGATGTTGACGTAAAAGAAATGGTGACTAAGTCACGCGTGAGGCGTGTGAAGTAAAGAATGCACGTGATTTGGGTGCACGCACTTTGACCTGTTCGAAGCGTTAAAGAATTGACTGTTGAATCCATTGACGTGTTCGCGTGAAATGGGACCCTTATTGGGCCCTTGGGTACGACCAGAATAGGTTGGGAACACATATGAAATCTAAAGTAAGTCTTACTGAAAATCTTAACTCGACAGCCGGAGAAATCCTTAGTTTTCTTTCCTCTCTCTCTCTCTCTCTCTCTCTCGAGCTTCAAAAAAATGGAAAGAAGTTTGGGACGACTGCCCTATAAAAGATGTCCTAAGTTAAAAATTACGAAAAACCCCTTAGACTTTGGATTATTTTCAAAATTTATCCAAAATTTTTTATTATTACGAAAAAGACTCCAAGAGTTATTTACGATAGGTTAATACACTAGAATGATTTTTAACGGGTTGTTGCATAATTTCGCTCCACTAAAAGTTGCTAGTAAAATATCAACGCTAACTATAGGTATAAATATTGTCGTTAAAGGTTTTTAAAAATACCTTTAACACTAATCGTCGCTAAACCTCAATCCATATCAATTATTTCTGCTATCGTTAAGTTATAATTTATGGTTTCCAAAATTTTGTCGCTAAAAGTTACCGATAAAAATTTGGTCATGCTAATCGATAAAAGTTTTAAATAAATTCAAAAAAGTATTGGGTGTTACATTGTCTATGGATGGAAAGTGGATATCATTTTTCTAAATCGAGCACAAAAGACATGGTCTATATGAGCATAGAAATAAGGGCCCTCTCAACGTGGAAGCTCGTGTTAAAAGAGATGATTAACAAGCTATTTTACACCATATTTAGAGGTTTTCGAGGGTGGTTTTGCGATAATTAAAAGTAGATACTAAATTGATATAACAAAATTGAAGGGGGGACCATGGTAACGAAGTAGCTGTAGTAGCTTAGTACAGTAAGGTACACAACATTGCGCCGAAGAATATGCACAAGCAGCGCAACCTATTAGCAAGAACTCGTAAAGTTGCAACAAGAGTGGTTATAAGCAAATAGGGACCAAAGCCAAAATATGATCGTTCTTCCGAATTAAAGAGGAGAAATGTCCCCTGCTTTGACAAATATATCGTGTTGTGCCACTAGATTCCAACTTTATCCGAATCGACTATGCACTAGTGAATTGATGATCCGATTAGAGATACGGCTAGGCACTCATTGAAGTGAGGATACAACTGAACCCAATCTATACCACCTCAAAGCAATATCTCACTTCAGTGCTCTAGCCAGCATATCTTCAATTTTATATTGTTCCAAAAATATATATATATATTATTCTATAGGTAATGATTGTATTCTATCTTTTTACTTTATGAAACACATTTTTAATTGTTAACCATTATAGTCGAGCTGTTTGAGAAAAGAGAGCAGACCAAAGCAGCTGCGTACGGTGGTGGTTACCCACTTAGTTGAAGTTGGCAAAATATAACAAAGGTGCTGGAAACCCCACTTCATACTTAGTGTAGTCAAGGGAGACTACTTTTACAATGAGATATTTTTTGAATTTTCAACTATACTTTTTCATAATATACTAACTTTAAATAATTAAAAAAGTGAATCAAAGTCATTAATACAAACTTATTAGCATTTAAGAAAAAAACTGCTTCACCTCACTACAATTAAATCTTCTTATGTATATACATTATTCTAACCACTCCACCCAAATATTGAACCGTCAACATTTTATTTCATTTTCATTGTTTCTCTATTTTTTATATTGATTAGAATCCGTATGTTTTTCTTTGATTGCACATGTATCATGCGGTGCCAATTATATCATTAATCTCATTGAAGTTACGTCTATTAGTAGTTAATTGGACTCATCAACTAATTTTTTACCTAGTTATTCGATTGATGCATGCTTGGCGCTAAGACATTTGTTAATTATTTTACATTAATTGATGCTTACGCAAGCTTATTAGTGGGCATAATATATTGTCATATTGATGAACAGTTTTCCGATTAGTCTTTCAGTTGGAGAAATCATCAAGAATTGGTTGTTTGCAGAATCCAATTACCTCTCATTTTGGCCATAATGAGAATGCTATAACATACGTGGCAGTTATAAATCATTTGAGATAATATTTTATGCAACATATATGATTTGATGTGCGATTCTAAGCTGAAAGCTTATATCTTTTTAATTACAACACTTAGTTATAATATTGGTTATCAACATCCCCATGATGTTTCCGTTTCTAGATCTACGCTGCATGCTTATTGGGACATTGGTGGTTTGTCGATCAAATACCCCTAGATTATGGCTTTTTGCAGAACTAGTTGGGTACATGTCTCATGTACGTGCATATTTACCCTAGATATTAAGAAAGCGAGACATCAGTTTTGTTGCCTGCCACAATGGTTCTTCTATGAGTCTGTGCAATTGTACGTTTTTATGTGAAAAAAATGAATTCAGTAACTAGATAAAGTTTAACAGAGTATTCTGATTATGTATTAAATAGAATAACCACAGAAAATGATAAGTTGTTAGCCACAACCTTAATAATTTTTAAAAGTACAGTGGCGGATTCTATAAAAATCTAATCACTGGAACAATACACATCCATATATCGTCCAAGTCCAAATAGGAGGCGAAGTAATTGGAAGTGACATCTCTAATTTTTTCGACTTTAATTTTCTTTTTTGGGGGGCTTTCATAAGTCTTTTCATCGTGGGTCTTGAGAACTTCTTTAACAATCATTCGTTCTTCAACTCTCTCATCTTCCTTTTTTTTTATCCATTTTGATGACGGAAGTGAACCTCGTTCCTATTCATAATTCTAGCTTTCTCAAGATTTTGCAGTTCATGCCATTCTACAGGTCAGTTTCCACCCCCACCCCTCCTTAAAGTTAGATGTAATTGTACTTCATAAGAACATAGCTTGTAAATAGGGGTTGTCTCATACCGCTTTTCTAGATTCTTTGAACTTTGCCTTCTCGTAACCAGTTAAAGTTTCTGCCACTTCGAGTAGGTTGGGAACTGCACTTTGTCCTTCATCAACCACCACAATCTTAAGCATGTACTTGGTTCTTTAAAGAAAGTAATTCAACTAGTATATAGTTCGAACATTTTTTTTTTTTTTGCATATAGTCTGAGGTAGCGTTTGGTAACATTAAGTTTTCAGTTTTTTCAAACTAAAAACTGACCAATCAAATACCCAAAAGAAAAAATTCAAAACAAAAATTGGGTAATCAAACACTCATTTGTTTTTGTAAAAAATAAAAACTAAACTGAATTTTGTTTTTTGAAAACAGAAAAACAAAAACCGTAAGTGATTTCAAACAGACCCTGAATTCACCCATACTAATAAGTTAGGGGCTGTACGCTTACGAGATTTTTTTTTCTGTATTCTGTATTATATTTTTGGTTTCTAGAATTTAGTATTCAGTTCAAAAATCGTATCGTGTACTTTTATTTTTTTATGTATCTACTTTTTCAATTTTTTCTGTACGTTATTGTTTTCATTTTCGTTTTCACCAACTTTTTTGGATATATTTTTTGTACGTGGGCCCATATGTATGTGTCCCTCTTGCCCTTCCATTTCTCCTTCACGAGTTCCCTTCCCTTTCCCTGTTCCCACGTCTGTGTCCCCTTCTTCCCCTCCCCTTCCCATTCTTCCCCTTCACGAGTTCCCTTCCCCTTCCCTGTTCCTACATCTGTGAGTCCCCATCTTCCCTTCCCCTTCACGAGTTCCCTTCCCCTTCTTCCCCTTCACGAGTTCCCTTCCCCTTCCCCTTCCATGTTCCTACATCTGTGTGTCCCCATCTTCCCCTCCCCTCCCCCTTCCTTATTCATATGCTGTGTGTCCCCATCTTCCCCTCCCTTTTCCCTTCACGAGTATCTAGGGTTTGGTCGTGACCCAAATTCTGTTTATCCGCCATAGCTACCGTTTGAAGCTAGAGCAAAGACCCGTTTCCATTTTTGTTCTCATTTCCACCAGAGAGAGAGAAAGAGGCGGCAGAGACCCATTTCCATTTCTGTTCTCGTTTCTCATTTCCATCAGAGAGAGAGAGGCGGCAGAGACCCATTTCCATTTCTGTTCTCATTTCTCATTTGCATCAGAGAGAGAGAGAGGCGGCAGAGAAAGAGAAAGGAGACAGTTCTGACACAGAATATGAAACGTGGAAAAAGGTGAAAACACCCTTTGGGTGTTTTCAGCTTTTTCGGCACTGTTCAGAAATTTTATCCAAAACGGAACCGAAAAAATGTAAACATACACGAAAAAAAGCATCTTTTTCATCATCATTACTAAAACGAAAACAAAAAAATGTAAACGTACAGCCCCTTATTGTTTTTTTTTTTATCACTAGGGCATATTGCACAAATTACTTATTCTTTATTGATGGTAACTTTCTTGCTGCATCTGTCGCAAGAACCAAACCAAGGGTATCCTTTACCCACTATTCTTGAAATTGTTGCTTTAAAGGACCAAGATATTTGCGACACCCTCAACCCTGGTGACATCACCGGGCTGAGTTATCGATCATAATCACATTTAAAATCATGTGCTAAATACAGAACAACTACATCCTCATACATCATTAATAGACGCTCCAAAATGCGTCCTTACAAAAATTTTCTTACAAACATACATCGTACTGCAGCGGAAGACTTACAGGTCTTTAAACCACATGAATGTTTACAACCTAATATACGACTGTAGTAGTAGGACTCTTATCAACCTATCTCGCAACTCAATCTTTCCCACCATTTATAGCGGGTCTTACCTCACACAACTTATCCTCTTGCTCAACTTTTTCTAGCTTGTTTCTCTTCTCTTTTCTAGAGGGTTCTCCTTGATCAACCTTATAGCCTGCACAATACAACATAAGGAATGAGAGCAAATCGCCCAGTAAAGACAACACGAGGAGTATCGCGTATAAATGATTCAAACGACTCGGAGGAGTAATAACCATCTCAACGATAGTAATGAATCAAGAGTAGTCAATAAATTTTTTACATCAGTATAATTGTCAAACAGTAATTTTTCTTTCGTTAAACTGAGCGGCTTTAAGGCCCAACAGAACAGCATTACTGCCACCTCCTCATGGACTGGACCGACTGACCGACCGACTGTGCTAGTGGACCCGAAACCCAAGGTCGTAAAGGCAAACATCATTGAAATACAAATCATTAAAATCATCAATATCAAAAGAAAATCAAATGCAATGCACATAGACACGACGGACATGACTCGACCAGACACGACATACCCAACTTGAGCGACATTCATCCTCTTTGGCCAGTGATCATAATTCATAGGCCATCCTCCTCATATTGATGCCCCATTTTACGGGATGTTCATCTCATTCTCAAGTAAATAAAAAAGACACTGTCAACAAGTAGGAAACTCATTTAGAGTGCTTTCCCTAACCACTTTACAGCCAAGCAATAAGACATCATCAACGGGGGCGGACTAAGGAAAAATTTATTCAACCTTATGTCCTTAACAACACAGCTCAACAAGGAATACCAGATCAGAAGATCAACCGGTGTTCAGACCCAACAACATGAGTTCAACGTGACATCATCAACATGGCGGACTTCGGAGAAATTTGCCGCAAGTCCTCAATAGAGTTCTTACATAAGAGAAATCTCAGTTATCAATAAGTGCCAACATTTCATAACAACAACGCAACGATCACCACAGCATCATCCTCAACTATAGGACAGACTCGGGAGAAGTTGCCAAAAGTCCTCAATGGTGTTCTCAAAGAGAAGAGATATCGGTTATCAATAATTACCGGCATCTCACAACCACCACACAACAACCCCTACACAATATCATCATCAACTTCAAGTATGCTAATCGAATCGAATCATAGCATACTAAGACACGCATCATCCTCATTAAATTCTATCAACTGGGTGGACTAAGGGAATTTATTCCACCCTAAGTCCTCAACAGCACAATATGCATATACCGTTTACAATGACTACCAGTGTCCAATCATAAGAATAAGAATACAATAACACGTCATTAACATGGCATGCTAATCGAACAATGAATTAGCATATTGAACCGCATTGTCCTTACCTGCTTGGCTTATACCCGAAGCAACTCACAATCTCTGATCGTAACAAGCTGCATCACCTAGTCAAATCATATACTGCTCGTTAGTCATCATTCAACATATACGCACTCCTTATTCTACACATTCCCACTTAACCGTTCATAGCATCTTACGATAGCTAGTTAATTCGATCCGATAATCGGATCCTTAATCTAGCCTTATCGACTTATTATCGATAACAACCCTCATTTTAGACATACCACCACTATTCCTCACTTCCCATCCCTCCGAACGCTAAATTATGCGGGTTTTCAAAATTTTAGCACCAACATGACAAATTACCAAAATACCCCCTGATGGCCGCAACATCACCAACACCTCAAACCCGCTTTAAAACTACTTTTTAGATGTACTGCATCATTTATAGACCAAATATTCCCTCAAAACATTTTAAAGAGAAAATTACCAAAACACCCCCTAGCGGCCATCGCCCTAACAAACATCTCAAAACTACTTTAAAATAACTTTTCGGATGCCTTACACCCCTTCCCAAACCAAAAGTCCTTCAAAGCATTTTATTAAAAAAAATTACCAAAATACCCCCTTTGGGCGGCAAATTATCAAAATGCCCCCAGGATTCACTTTCACCGTAACGCCCCGAATCAGCTTCAAAATAACATTTTAGGTATTTTACAACCCTTTCGAGACTACAAAGTCCTGTAAGAAACTTTATCAAGAAAATTACCAAAATACCCCTCTTCGGGTGACAAATTACCAAAATACCACTGAGGGTTCCCGGCCTTAATAAAATCTCAAAAATATTTTAAAATGTTATTTTAAGCCTCCTGAATTCATTATTGAGCTAAAAAGTATTTTACAAATTTTTTGCCCAAAAATTCTGAACCGGTGTCCGGAGCGAGCATTTAAAAGTTCGTTCGGCAAAAAAATAGCTAAAAACTTTGGAATGACCCAAACTCTTGGAAATGGAATTTCTCATCATCTTAAGGTCCCCATTAATTTTTTTTGCGCAAAACCACGGTCGTTTGATATTTTAAATTTTACTGTAAAGTTCCAAACTTTTCACGTCCGTTCACCCCCTTCCCGACCTCGGAAAAATCTGAAATTTTTCGACGATACAAGTCTCCTAAAAATAACCAGGGTCTCTAGTTTTGCACTTTGGCTAAATCTGACCCTAACTATTTTTAAAATTTTGGATTAGAAACTGTTTAACTAATTTCCACCTTTAGTGACAAAAACAATCACTATTCACATTAAACACGCACACACACTCATCTTCTTCAGCTTTCAACAGTTACATGGTTGAGCACATTTCTCTTCCAATCACACATGAACTTCTCACAAACTCATCTTAGATCACTTAAACACATTCTAATACACCCAATTCATGCCCTATACTCATTGTTATGCATCAATTTTGTACAATTAAACTAATTGAATCCAAACCCATGAACCAAATTGAAGAACACACACTAAAACACATTAAAACACATACCCACACAAACTGAACTCCCACTTTCTTTCTCCACTTTAAGTTCTCATAAACATGATTCTAAAAAGAATCCATTTCAATTTCCCATGCCCGATTATACATACACAACCGAAATATATATATACAAATATGTCACATGTTCTTCAACTAAAATTTCACCCAATTCTTCCATAACTTAGCGATTTAGGGTTCCAAAATCATACCCAAATGAATTCGGGGTTCTTCCTTTCTCCCTTTCCTCTCTTCTTTCTTCTTTTCTTCTCGTTTTCCTCCCTTTTTCTTCCTCTTTTTGTTGTGTTCTTCACGAGGTTACTGTTCACGCACTATTCATGTTCATAACTTCCTTGTATTTGCATTTTCCCCCAACATCTCCTTTCATTTTCTTTTTATTTCAATTTCATCCACCCCCTTCACTCATCTTTAGGTTTCATGAGTCATCCGAGACTCTACCTGGAGGTGGCCATGTTTCAGCTGAATTCTCTCCAATTGTGACACCTTTTACAACTTTTAACAATTTGCACTTTAGTCCCTCAAGTTTTCAAAATTGCATTTTGACCCCTCAACTTTGGAAATTTACAATTTGACCCCAAAATCACCCTAACCCTCCATGTAACCCCATAACACCTCATTATCATCAAAAGGATGCTACTTAATAAAGATATGCATCCCGTTCATCTTAGTTTTCAAAATTACATTTTTGCCCTTAACTTTTCAAAATTACATTTTAACCCCCAAAACCACACGAACCCCTTATTTAGTTTCCAAACACTTAATCATCACCAATATATTGCTACTTAATAAAAATGGCACCCCTTAATTAATCAAACTTACGGTTAGATTAATTTTCAGTATTTTCTGGGGCATCACACCCTCCCCCTTAAATAAATTTCGTCCTTGAAATAGGGACAAACATCACTCTGCAACTTGGTGCGGGCATTATTATAGCGTTAACGCCTTGGGTTTCGAGGTAACCTCCTTGGCTGCATGATTTTCCCAAATCAACTTTGACCACCAACATTCTTGTGAAACATGTTCCTTCTTATCAGCCATCTTTGTCAGCGCCTCCTATTACAAGATATTATCTCGAATTTCAACTTATTTCAACTAGATCCCATGCATAGAATTAGGATCGTACTTTCTCAACATTGACACGTGATACAGGTTATGCAATCAACTCAATCTTAGACATAGGTCAACATGTACGCTATCTTCTCAATCCTAGACATGATTTTAATCAGTCCGATGAACCTCGAACTTAACATCATCCACTTCATGAACGCATTCTGCCTTTCCACAGTGACACTTATAAAATGTACTATGTCATCTACTTCAAACTTCGACGTCCAACGCCTCTTGTCAGCATAACTTTTCTGCTATTTCTATGGAGTAAGATTTCTCTCTTGAATATCGTTCACCTTGTTTTCTATTTCTTTGCACCTTCTCGTACGAAACAGTCTCAACACTAACCACATTCTACAAATAGGTGTGTGACATATTCGGCCAAACAACACTTCATAACAACTAACCACTCGTTTAACATAAGTTTGGGCAAGTCGTTTAGAAAAACATTCTTCCCGAACAAAATAAATCGAGACATCTTAGTCAACCTATCCACTACAATCCAGATGAATGTATATCTCTTAGTTGTTCACGGTAACCTTAACACCAAAATTCATCATAATGTGTTCCCACTTCCACTCAGATGCAAAGAGTGGTTGCCACTATCTGGCGATCTTATGATCCACTTATTACCAGTTAGCAGGTCAAACATCGAGATACAAACTTTTATATATCTCTCTTCATGCTAAGCCACCAAAATTCTTTGCGCAGTAACTTAGGGTACATTTTTGTCTCCCCCAAGTGAATCAGTACCCTAAACTATGAGTACTCCTCACAATTCCTTTCTCTCAATTCATCACTAGGTGGAACACATATCCGACCTTCACATTCAAAATTATTACCCTTATCACCATCAATTTTTTTCTTTTTATTCACTTCAAATCCTCGTTGGATCTCAACGTCCTTTCACCTTGGCCTTAAGTTTCCTTGATTTGATTAAGATCCGATGGTCGCATTTTCATATGAAGCAACTATTACTTCCTTTTCTCCTTACTCGAACTTTGATTTCTAGTTGGTCATATTCTTTATTAACTTGGCATAACAATCATCACAATCCATTTTTTTCCAACTGGGCATCTTAGAGCCATTGTCACTAACTCCTTGGTAGCCTTCGACTAAGTTTAGGAAGCTACTAATCTCAACACTAATTTTTACGACCTTCCCCATGTGTCACCTTTTCAACTTTCCCTAAATCTCCTGACCTACTTCCACATCAATCCTTTATATCCAAATTCCCCCATCAAAATTCACATTCCTCGAATTTGACAAACAACTTAACTTTCTTAAAATTTATCAAACTTGCCATTGCGCAAGTCCCTCTTTGCCTTTAGTATCATTCATAAGGTCACCAATAAGGTGACGACACAATGATCAAGTACTCTCAAAAGACTTGATTCCTCAAATTTGTAACTGCCACAGGGGCCTTAATTACCAAAAAAAATTATAATGCCTGTCTCTGTTTCTAAACACAATCTTGACAACTTCATCCTTCCTCATTCCTTAACCGGTGATGAACCGCTCTAAGGTCAACCACATAAAGAAAATACTTAGCACCCTGCAATTGATCAACATATCCTCTAGTTCAGGAAATGAGTAATTATTCCTGACTGTCACCTTATTCAACTTCTGATAGCCAATTCATAGTCTCACAAGCCCTTATTTTCTTTTCTTTTTTTTCATTGACCATCGCCCTCCTTTAGAGCAACTCCGTGCAATATACACTGACTGTTGACATTTAAAATAGCCTCTTTTGATTCATCTTAAACATTAGCTCGTGGCATATTCATATATGTAGGGTATTCTGCAATTGCCTTAACATAGTCTGTACCCTCATGCCCTAATCTGCACCGTCTACATTTTCTACCTCTTCCTCTTTGTCCTGAACTTTGTCCAGGCCATTTATCATGTACTTGCTTCTTACACTTCTAGCCACTTTTCCAGTTTAGATCCTGGATTCTACCTCTTTTTCGTCCTCGCCCATTTCTTTCTTCCCAGACCTTTTTATTCTCTACCTCCACCACTCGATTTTTCTGCTACTTCCGTAGCAATTCACTATTAGAACCTCATTGCATGTTCCTTTTTAAGGATTATTTTCAAACTCTCCTCATTTTATCCCATTTTTCACATTTTTCCATCATCGTCTGATGAAGGAAATTAGGCTAACTCACCAATTCCCTGACATCCTTGTCCGCCTTTCTATCCTTCCTTTTAGCATGCTAAACGTGTCTCCAACTTATTCTACATTTTAAGCAAAAATGATTATCATCAACATGTTACCTGTGCCTATTCCGGTAACGCAGGCCAAATAAGCTACCCATCTCAACTTGTTTCGTCCGTTCTCAACAACTTAAAACTCCTCTTGTACATATGACCAACGAAAATCATCTTTTTGACATTTCCCCACATCTTGTTACTTCAACTATCTTCTCCATCTCTCAAATTCACGTAGTTGTCTATGCTAAACCATTTCCCTCCCGTGGGATTTCACCAGGCGGGCATCCTGAAAATTCTGAGATCTACATTATTTTCTCCCTTTTACTAGGGATGTCATAATAGTAGCCACGGGTTGTACCGTTGGAACTCCCACGATCTTTTGTAGAAGTCTCACTAGCTCTTTCTTAAGGTCTTCTTGACCTGATACAACTCTCTACTTATTCCTTTCACCTACATCCTCAACATTCACCATTATCACTTCTATTGAGGACCCCTCTCGATTGGGAACCCTCTCTCTCTTTCTGAGGAAGGAGTATCACGATAATTAAAATTGCACACCATAATATTAACCTTCAGGCTCAAACAGCTAATGCTTTTCATCACTAAACAACCTTTTTCTACAATAGTATGTAAATAATTCTAGTTCCCCATCATCCTTCCCTTTCTCAATCATACTTTAGGTCCGTTTTCAAAAGCGGACTCCACTCATACACCTCAGAGAAACTATAACGCTCTTATAACAATTTCAGGCTTCAATGACTCCCTTTTAGAATCAATTGTTGCCTGGCTCTAGGTATTGCCCTATCAGGAGGGCAATCACGAACAACCTGTCATATATTTTTTTTCAAGTGATCCGCAAACTAGCGTTCATCATCTCCCTTAATATTTAATTCGATACTTACTTCATGTCCTCTCATTCAACTTTCAGTCTCTCCATCATCTAGTTAATACCGCTTGTTTGGGACTGAAATTGACTTGTCGATGAGTACCCCCCCCCCTTTTGTTTTTCCTCATCAGTTGAAAGTACTTTTTCTTCCAAAATCTTATTAAAATTCTACTCATTCTCAGCCTCAGCTCCTCATCTCTCCATTCACGGTTTACACAATAAAAGTGCTCAACCTCAAACATCTTTCTATACCAGGTCCTTTTATTTCAATTTTTTCGGGACCTCGATCCAGTTCTTTCAACCCTAATTCCATCTCGTCTATATTCTCATCGGGATCCCCTACTTTTTTTTTTCTTTTTTTAGATCTGATACCGCAACCGTATTATCATCAAACCACTCTTCTAAAACTAAGTCACCCAACTCTTTCTTCCATTCCCTGCAGCAATAGCAGGAACGCTGAGGTCATGAATAAATATGCCTTAGCCAACCTCAACCCACGTACCTTAACGATCCTCCTAGTTCAACCAAATCATCAAGATTCTTCTTCTACTTCTCTCGTCAACAACTTAGGCCTTCCCCCAGACACTTCAAAAGTCTACAGAATCATTTGCCTAAGCTCTGATATCAACTTGCGACACCCTCAACCCAGGTGACATCATCGGGCTGAGTTATCGATCATAATCACATTCAAAATCCTGTGGTGAATACAGAGCAACTACATCCTCATACTCATACATCATTACTACACCCTCCAAAATGCGTTCTTACAAAAATTATCTTACAAACATACATCGTACTGCAGTAGAAGACTTACAGGTATTTAAACAACATGAATGTTTACAACCAAATATACGATTGTAGTCGTAGGACTCTAATCAACCTATCTTGCAACTCAATCTTTATCCCACCATTTATAGCGGGTCTTACTTCACGCCACTTATCCCCTTGCTCAACTTTTCTAGCTTGTTTCTCTTCTCTTTTCTAAAGGGTTCTCCTTGATCAACCTTATAGCCTGCACAATACAACATAAGGAATGAGCGCAAATCGCCTAGTAAAGACAACACGAGGAGTATCACGTATAAATGATTCAAAGGACTCGGAGGAATAATAATTATCTCAACGATAGCAATGAATCAAGAGTAGTCCATAAAATTTTTGACATCAGCATAATTGTCAAACGATAATTTTTCTTTCGTTAGACTGAGCGGCTTTAAGGCCCAACAGAACAGCATTATTGCAACCTCCACATGGACTGGACCGACTGACCGACCGACTATGGAAGTGGACCCAAAATCCAAGGTCGTAAAGGCAAACATCATTAAAATACAAATCATCAATATCAAAAGAAAATCAAATGCAATGCACATGGACACGACGGACAGGACTCGACCAGACACGAAAGACTCGGCTCGAGCGACATTCATCCTCTTTGGCCAGTGATCATAATTCATAGGCCATCCTCCTCATATTGGTGCCCCATTTTACGGGATGTTCATCTCAGTCTCAAGTAAATAAAAGAGACACTGTCAACAAGCAGGTAACTCATTTAGAGTGCTTTCCCTAACCACGTTACAGCCAAGCAACAAGACATCATCAACGGGGCGGACTAAGGGAAAATTTATTCAACCTTATGTCCTTAACAACACAGCTCAACAAGAAATACCGGATCAGAAGATCAACCGGTGTTCAGATCCAACAACATGAGTTCAACGTGACATCATCAACATGGCGGACTTGGGAGAAATTTGTCGCAAGTCCTCAATAGAGTTCTTACATAAAAGAAATGTCGGTTATCAATAAGTGCTGACATTTTACAACAACAACGCAACGATCACCACAGCATCATCCTCAATTATAAGGCAGACTCGGGAGAAGTTGCCGCAAGTCCTCAATGGTGTTCTCAAAGAGAAGACATATCGGTTATCAATAAGTGCTGGCATCTCACAACCACCACACAACAACCCCTACACAATATCGTCATCAACTTCAGGTATGCTAATCGATTCGAATCATAGCATACTAGGACACGCATCATCCTTATTAAATTCTATCAACAGGGCAGACTAAGGGAGTTTATTCTACCCTAAGTCCTCAACAGCACAATATGCATATACCGGTTACAATGACTACCCGTGTCCAATCATAACGATAAGAATCTAACAACATGTCATCAACATGGCATGTTAATCGAACAATGAATTAGCATATTGAACCGCATTGTCCTTACCTGCTTGGCTTATAGCCGAAGCAACTCGCAATCTCTGATCGCAACAAGCTGCATCACCTAGTCAAATCATATACTGCTCGTTAGTCATCATTCAACATATACGCACTCCTTATTCTACCCATTCCCACTTAACCGTTCATAGCATCTTACGATAGCTAGTTAATTCGATCGATAAACGGATCCTTAATCTAGCCTTATCCACTTATTATTGATAACAACCCTCATTTTAGACATACCACCACTATTCCTCGCTTCCCACCCCTCCGAACGCTAATTTATGCTCGTTCTAAAAAATTTAGCGCCAACATGATAAATTATCAAAATACCCCCTGATGGTCGCTACATCACCAATATCCCAAACCCACTTTAAAACTACTTTTTAGATGTACTGCATCATTTATAGACCAAATATTTCCTCAAAAAATTTTAAAGGGAAAATTACCAAAACACCCCCTAGCGGCCATCGCCCTAACAAACATCTCAAAACTACTTTAAAACAACTTTTTGGATGCCTTACACCCCTTCCCAAACCAAAAGTCCTTCAAAGCCCTTTTTATAAAAAAAAAATTTACCAAAATACCCCCTCTGGGCGGCAAATTATCGAAATGCCCCCGGGATTCACTATCACCGCAACGCCCCGAATTAGTTTCAAAACAATCTTTTAGGTGTTTTACAACCCTTTCCGGACTAAAAAGTCCTTTGAAAAACTTTATCGAGAAAATTACCAAAATAGCCCTCTTCGGGTGGCAAATTACCAAAATGCCCCTGAGGGTTCCCGACCTCAATAAAATCTCAAAAATGCTTTAAAAAGCTATTTTAAGCCTCATGAATTCATTATTGAGCTAAAAGTATTTTGCAAAATCTTTGCCCAAAAATCCTGAATCGGTGTCTGGATCGACGAGCTTTTAAAAGCCCGTTCGGCCGAAAAATAGGTAACAACTTTGGAATGACCCGAAATCTTGGGAAATGGAACTTCTCAGCATGTTAAGGTCCCCATTAAATTTTTGTACAAAACCGCAATCTTTTGATATTTTAAATTTCACTGTAAAGTTCCAAACTTCCCGCATTCGTTCACCCCCTTCCCTACCTCAGAAAAATCTAAAATTTTTCCACGATACAGGTCTCCTGAAAATAACTAGGGTCTCTATTTTTCCACTTTGGCTAAATCTGACCCTAATTATTTTTAAAATTTTGGATTAGAAACTGTTTAACTAATTTCCACCTTTAGTGACAAAAACGGTCACTATTCACATTAAACTCACACACTACTTCACCTTCACGCACACATACTCATCTTCTTCAGCCTTT
The DNA here is from genome assembly GCA_033070095.1 of Escallonia herrerae. Lineage (NCBI taxonomy): Eukaryota > Viridiplantae > Streptophyta > Magnoliopsida > Escalloniales > Escalloniaceae > Escallonia > Escallonia herrerae. The sequence goes on from JAVXUP010001515.1 coordinate 38,657, forward strand.
AACAGTTAGACAACTGGGCACATTTCTTTTCCAATCACACATGAACTTCTCACAAACTCATCTTAGATCACTTAAACACATTATAATACACCCAATTCATGCCCTAAACTCATTGTTATGCATCAATTTCGCACAATTAAACCAATTGAATCCAAACCCATGAACCAAATTAAAGAACACACACCGAAACACACACCCAGGCACACTGAACTCCCACCAATTTTGAAACCCTAATTAGTTTCCTTTCTTTCTCCACTTTAAGTTCTCATAAACATGATTCTAACAAGAATCCATTCCAATTCCCCATGCCTGATTATACATACACAATCAAAATATATATATATACAAATATGTCACATGTTCTTCAACTAAAATTTCACCCAATTCTTCCATAACTTTGCAATTTAGGGTTCAAAATCATACCCAAATGAATTCGGGGTTCTTCCTTTCTCCCTTTCCTCTCTTCTTTCTTCTTTTCTTCTCTTTTTCCTCCCTTTTTCTTCCTCTTTTTGTTGTGTTCTTCACGAGGTTACTGTTCACGCACTATTCATGTTCATAACTTCCTTGTATTTGCATTTTTTCCCCAACACCTCATTTCATTTTTCTTTTTATTTCAATTTCATCCATCCCCTTCCCTCATCTTTAGGTTTCATGACTCATCTGAGACTATAGCTGGAGATGGCCACGTTTCAACTGACTTCTCTCCAATTGTGACACCTTTTACAACTTTTAAGAATTTGCACTTTAGTCCCTCAAGTTTACAGAATTGCATTTTGACCCCTCGACTTTGAAAAATTACAATTTGACCCCAAAATCAACCTAACCCTCCATGTAACCCCCTAAAACCTCATTATCATCAAAAGGATGCTACTTAATAAAGATATGTATCACGTTCATCATATTTTTCAAAATTACATTTTTGCCCCTTAACTTTCCAAAATTACATTTTAACCCCCAAAACCACACTAACCCCCTATTTAGGTTCATAACACTTAATCATCACCAACATATTACTACTTAATAAAAATGGCACCCCTTAATTAATCAAACTTACGGTTGGATTAATTTTTGGTATTTTCTGGGTATCACAATATTATTCATAAATAATGAGTATTAGTGGATGGGCTACTAATAAGAGGGAGCGAAAGAAAGTTTTTCTTTTGTAATACTTAAGATGCTATTAGTGCACAGTTTTATATGTCTTCTAGGCTTACAACCATTGCATCCCTCGACCTAGCGGCCGTTGACATAGAAGGGCGGTCTTTTTCTATGATAAATGTACCTTTACGCGTCAATTTTTAGGATTCCAGCATGGTCTTTGCTATTTGACCCAATGCAATTAAATGGTATATTATCAGTTTCTCATGGCATTGGCTTCACAGATTTCAAGTTAACATATATATTGGATATAAAAAAATAATGATAGTTGGGATGCTGCTATGGATCGTAATAGGTAAAATATGCCATATTTAGCAGCATCTAATCTTAGAAATTAAACAACACCTTTTTATGTAGTTCCTTTTACGTTTGCCAATGCACTAATTGGTTATTCAGCAATTTTGTCTCGAAAGTCTTTGCCTTCATTTATTGCCAAGTCACCCCATAGGTCAGAACATCGGAAGTTGATTGTAAAACTACATATGAAGTCAGCAGTTTTGCATACTTCCTAAAATGTGATGACAAAGTATGTTGTTTTAATATCTTTGTCCATTATGACTGTTTCTCGCTTCTTATGCAGTGCGTCATCAGCATATTCCTCTCAGTGGTAGATAGAGCTTTTGCATCAAATACAATTGCAAGAACATGCGGATACACAGTTATTTCAATGTACATTAGTTATAAGTGGTGAACCAATATCTAATAATCTACTAATGAACCTATTTAATAATCTCTCACTTTGCACTGTGTTAATAACTCGACGAATTGAGACTTCCATAATGTTGGTTATGACATTAAGTGTCAACATGAAATCATGATGAGTGTTGGTGATTTTGTTGGAGATGGGCTTTCCCGGTTAGATACAAATAAAGTTTTCTTCTTTTCAATCTGGCTATTGAACTTTGCAATAGCCGAATTGAAAAGAACCCGATTGGATCAATTGCTTCCCTGAGTTTTTAAATATCAAAATTTCTAGTATTCAAAGCTTTACCTTGTTTAGATCAATTGTTTCATGAACACTATTGATGTCAATAACTTTTCACAAATTTTGACTATATGAAAATAGAATCAATAGGCATGATATCATACGAAAGATATAGTATATTACCATCTGCTCCATATTAAGTAAATATCTAATACTTCCTTATTCACGACTATTATTTTCAACACTGCTCCAACAATATTTCTGAGTTTTGAATGTTTCAGGGGAGTCTACCCTTCCGGTGACTACTTTTACTGTTCATTATTTTTGTTACTTGTGTAGTTCTCTAATAGGTGTTATGTCACGCTTGGACACCTCATCAATAGACATCGTCACTGTTTATAGTGCCAAATAGAAAAGGGTAGGTATCTCTGCTACTTATAAAGGGAAAATCTTTTTTGGTATAACACATATTTTGGTGTTACGTAACTACTTACTTAGAATAGTGACAAGTGACATTCTAAGAAAATTTTTAAAAAGGTGATACAAGATAAAAATCTTAAATGGTAAACGGAGAGGATTTCTTTGCCGGATTTCTGACTACTCCCAATCTTTCTCTTGCAGCCCATGTTCCTATCTTTCCTTTTCTCTTTTCTCCCTCTCCCTTTCCTTTTCTCTCTGTAACCTGCTCTTCTTCTTTGGTAACCGAAAATCTCAATTAATTCTCTCTACCTTCATTTCCCTTTTTTTTTTTCCATTTTTGAATCTCCATTGACAACTGTTGCAAAGTTCTGGTGTGGACTCATCTTCCTCTTCAGTCGCCTCTCTGCCTTTTCCCTTTATATTACCAAAAATCTTTCCCTCTAATTCCTTATATGACTCCGCCAATTACGCAATCTTTTCTGTCGTTCCAAGTGTAACGGAAAAAGAAAGTCAATGCAAAATTTTTTTTATTTACTTATTAACATATAATAATTTATAACCTTCCAAGTCACTACCTCACTTTCCTCTATTTTTCCATGCACCCAACCTCACTATCTTGCAACTTATGATTATTATAAATTGTCATTTAAGATCAAAATCGCTTGCAATAATTGCCTGTATAGATCCCAAATAATATGACTTACAACAAAGTCTCTAAAGATCCCAAATAATATAACTTACAACCACTGCCGCTAAAGTAATACATAAAACTTCTAAAGTTTACCACAAAGGGAATTTTAGATGCGGGGTATATTACAAATTGAGACTTTCGGCAGAAGCTGCAAAGTTACGATGAATAACCAAGAACCATTTGGCAAAAAGAGATAGTTTTTGAAGGCGACTTTTGGTAGGTACGAATAGTTGTACCGCCAAGAACAAGAGCGAAACAGTGGGTTCAAGCCAGGTTGGATCGTATTTGTGGCACAAAGTGGAAAAGTTTTGCCTAACAAAGAATACGCGAGCAAGACACAACCAAAGTTCTGGTGAATATTTTCTTTGAGTTGGCAATAGTGATCAACCTGTGAATGATGGGAACTTGATAATTCTCCTGGACCAAATGGTGGTAAAGTTTGAACATAATAAGAATCAAGAAAAATATTTACTAAATGAGCTTTACCCTTCTCTAAAGAACAATTTTAATTATGTGAAGTATATGAATGAATATGAAATGTTAATCACAAGAAATGAAAATCTTAATATGTTAAATGACGGCTAATCAATTGAGAAAGACGAGAAGATCTTATACTGCTTCAACAAAGCAGTTAAATGATTCCAAACCCTATTATCAACAAATTTCTTCAGCATATTAATGCCCATTGGACCCCCTCCTCATAAGTTACAGTACTTAAAGAAAATATAGTCTGATTATATGGTTGAGAATGCAACGATATAAGGATGGTTTAATTTGATGAGACATAGGAGACTGTGTATTAGCACAGAGATCACAGTCGGACAACATGTCAGTAGCTAAGTGTTATTGCCTCGTATACCCCTTGCTCCTGTGAAAATGAAGCCTATCCATTTCATTTTGAGGCAAATCCAATTCCTAAATTGGCTTTGTTTTAATATGACAAGTAGTAAAGCACAACGGCAGACGATGCCTTGAGTCAGTTTATCTCCCACGGCCAATTGTTTCTCATGGACAACTATATATTGCCCTATTTTGAGGTCCTTACATGTCTACTACAAAGGTTTTGTGAAGCATGACGTTTCAAAAAAGAAAAAGGAAATGTACTCTAAAAATTTTGTTTCTCATTAGAGAGGTAACTTCTATGATTGAATGTGTATCGACTCTCATAAGGTATGCATTATCTTGAATATACTATGTATACATAAATGCATTGCACCTTTGTAGATTTTTCTAAATATTAGGTACAATTCCTTTGTCATTACAAATGCTAGTCACCGTGGCACGGGCGATGTTCGAGCAAAAATAAAGTTAATAAATTTTGTTAAAAAGATCAAGCACAATGTATAAGAATTAGCAAAATATGTTAACCACGCATTTGCAAAAATAAGGTAGAAAATATTATCATAATATCAATCTGCCTTTAGATTTTATTTTAACTATAGTTTTTAATGAATTTTTAATTGTGAAAACCAAATATGTCCTTATGAGTAGTTATTTATTATTTTAAATGTTTATTTTGGGTCACCTTTCAAGACTTTCTTAGAATGCCAAGTTTCACAAATCTATTCACTGCGGTACACGCGATGCACATGCAAAAATAAAATTGATTGTATGATATTTGTTATAAAAAAAAAATCAAACATCACGTATAAGTGCTTATTGTCACATTCCAGAAAAATGGATTTAATTTGTGAAAACAAAACTATATGTGGTTATTTACCATTTATGATTCTTATCTTGTATCACCTTTTTAAAAAAAAAATAGAATGTCACTTGTCACTATTCTAACTATATGTCGATGGGGATTCAAAAAATGGAAAAAAAAGGAAATGAAGGTAGAGAGAATTAATTGAGATTTTTGGTTACCAAAGAAGAAGAGTAGGTTACAAAGAGAAAAAGAAAAGGAGAGAGAGAAGAGAAAAGGAAAGATTGGAACATGGGCTGCAAGAGAAAGATTGGGAGAAGTCAGAAATCTGGCAAAGAAATCCTCTCTGGTAAGCCTTAACACTATCCCATTCCAGTTACTTTTTGTTTGTGTTTAGAAAATATTTGTGTGTATATAGGTGTTGGTGGATGCCATGAGTACGTGAGTATATGGTTTACATATATGTGTGTATAGTGTATTTGAGGAGAAGGATGGGACTGCCAAAATAGCCCCATGTACAATGTCGTGTGTTTGTTTGTGAGTTTTATAAAGAGACTTTGAGATTGCCGTGAGTGTGAAAGTAAGGGGTTAGAACTGTGGTAGCCCATGAACCTACACACCAGTGGTTTGGCAATCTTGTGACAAAGGAATGGTGGAACACATCGTTGGCTAAATGAGGTGTTGTTTATGATGGTGCAAATTATGCTTGTGTGTGAGTGGTGTGTGTAAGGGACAAGAGAAGGGGCTGCGAAAACAGCCCCATGTACACAGATGTATTTTGTGGGGCTTGAGAAATGGGAATGGGAACTACGTGAGTGGATGTTTATGTATTGTGGGTATATATTTGTATGTATTGAGTGTGGAGTGTGTGATCACCGTGGGTTTGTGTGGGTAGTGAGTAAGAGAGTTTGTGTTTGGGAAATGGTGAAGGAGGGGGGGCGAAAAAAAGGGTATGTCATGTATATTGGTGGTAAAAGAGAGGGGAAGCAGTGTAGTGTGTGTGTCCTGTACATGAAGAGTGTGTGTGTAAATGTGTGTTTTAGAGTGACTAGGTGTGTGTATGAGTGTATATGTGTGTGAGTTTGTGTGTAATGGAGAGGGAAGAAGCTGCATAATAGCCGTGAGTGTGTGTGTGTGCCGTGTTGTGTACTGGGTAATGGTCACAGAAGAAAGGAAGAAAAAGATGGCAAACTGGTAATGGGTCTATGCAGTGGAGTGCTACATTGTGCTTGCATAGTTGTACCATGCAACTCTTGGGTATTATAGGATTATCAAAAAATTCTAAAACATTACAGGAAGATTCTTAGGAAAATATTAGAATTACTGTAACATTTTCATATTTTTCTGATATACTAGACGTTTTTTAATATTTTCTACAAGTTCAGTTATTCTAAAATGCATTTGGAGCCTTCGAAATTCTTATTAAATTGTGGGAAAATTTTTGTAATGTTTATATGATATAAAAAAGACTCAGATTAAGTTTCATAATTTTTAGAGTTGATTTGTACTAAATTTGTATCACAATTGATTTAAAAATATGAATGATTTTAAAATGATTTCGGTGCTTTTTAAATTTCAATTTCAATTTTTGTAATTTTCTTATATATTATAAGAACTATGGGAATTTGATTTGAGCTAGAAGTCTTTATTGTTATTTTTGAGATTTTTTTGGTATTTAAGAAAATTAATTTTAATTCAAAAATATTAAAAAATTCAAAAAAATTATTTTGTAACTTGTTTTTCTGTTTCAAGGTATAAAAGTATTTTATAAGCATATATCATGAATTTTAGAGTGTCTTAATGCGTTATAGAGGGTGCAGGGTTATGAGTTAGGTTTGGCCGTTCGAGGGAGCCGATTCGTTTTTGTTTACGTTAAGAGTATCGGAGGGAGCAACGATTAAGAGTTAGCATTAAATTAATTATTTCTGAGGCTAGATTGTATTCTAATAATTAATCTGCTAATTTGATGTTTGTATGAAGTTGAATAGCAGCGAGGCATTTCTTGGATTGAGATAAGGGAGTATATCTGAAATCCAATTTCATCTATTTATCTTCATAAATATTTCTCTGAATTGTTATTAAATTTTCTTTGGATTATGTTAGAATTGTTATGAGTATGCGTCATTTGCCTTTAATACCCTATTTTGAGCCTTATAAGCATTCATTGAAAATCTTATTCAATGCTCAATATTTCTTACTTGTTGAGTATCGATTTATTCATTGTATTATCGATTATTGCATTCTGCACATTGACATGTGTTAGTGTATTGAGAAATTATAGGGATAGTCTATATCGGGGGTGATATAAGGATGGTCTGTTATTGCGGGAGATGCTTGTACCTTAATGGTCTAACTAGTGTTCATATGCATATATAACCACAATATTAGTGAGCACTGTCTGTGTGGCTTTGCTAAGTGTTACCCAGCACTGTCTGTGTGGCTTTACTAAGTATTTCCCTACACTGTCTGTGTGGCTCTGTATCCACTCATGTTGAATATCATCTGCATCATTTACAGTGTAACTGAAATTGTTACTTTCTATATCTGGTTTAAGGGATTGAGTTGAATCTCTTCCCTTATTGTTTTTTGAAGTGAATCTGATAATCGTTTATATTCCCTCTTCTGAATTTCGAGTGACCTTACTGAGCTCCTAAAAGCTCACCCATATTACTGTTCCCTTCTGTAGGTAATAATAGTTAGTAGATCTCCGGGATGGGTTAGAGCCTGATGATGGAGTTAATTTAGTTTTTTTCTCAATATTTTGTTTATTTAAGCCTCTGCGAGAAAATCAATGTGTAACTTACTAAATTGAGTACTTTAATTTAGTCCTTGCGTTTAAGAATGATTAGCTGAGAATTTGATTGTAGAAGCTCGGACATAAATATCTATTAAGGTTTTCATAGGGAAATTGAGATGATTGAATAATAGGAATCGATCAAATGATTGGCTAATGCTCCAAAAATTCCAGGGTGTTACACAACTGCAACACCCTTAGCCATTGGTGCTTCATCATGAATAATGAGATTTTCTTTACATGTAAGCTTAGCAGTTGCACTTTTCTTTTGTATATTGCATAAGCTTGTTTAATTGACAACAATCAGGATGTTGAATTTTGAATAAGTAGTTCTTCCACCAAGCACATTCGCAACTACTACAACCCTCTTGATCTAAATTCTGCACAACGCATGATACAAATATGTTTTCCTCATTCTTCCAGGCCCATCAGTGAAAAAGACACCACTTTGTTAGAACTGGTTCATCCTAACATAGTTGTGTATGTTACATGTTGTTCCCAGACAACATACATGATGGATCTGAGCAGTAGGGGCCAACCCCAGAGCTTGGGATGAACAGGGTGAGTAGCGGGCACAACATGGAGAGCTCTAAGGCCTTGAGAGGTGGGTGACTGTGAAGTAAAGACATAATTTATTTTTTTGCATTTCCAAGATCACAGCCATGAGAGATGATTATGAGTCTTGGAGGTTAATGATGGTAGGCGCGTGGCGCTGGACTGCGACATTGACGATTGCAGTAACCTTAGGTGCTTCTTCCTGAAGGAGCATGAATTTGTACAACACTGGTGTTCTCTTGGTCCTTGAGATGATGCTCCTCTTGGATGGCTAGTTTGAGGCTCTGACTGGTAGCCTTGGTACCCGTTTGTTGCTGAGGCATGGTTGTTTGGGTGTGTTAAATAAGGGATGAACTGCACTCCGATGCTAACCTTTCCAGCAAAGTCATTAAAATGATGCCAAGGAAGTGGATTTGCATTAGAAGTGGAGATGCCAGAAGGAATGCAGTCCGAGTCAGATGCCAAATTTGCTGATGTGGGACAGGGCAAGAAAGAATAAGAGCAGAGACCAATGGCTTCCCAGACAGAGCCTAAGGACTGGCAATGTTGCTACGGTAAAGACGCGGAGTGTGAATACACAATGACGGTCACAGTTCATTGCTTAGGTCTAGCATCGAGGTCCTCCACTAGAGTTGTATGTGTTTCTCTCTCTAAAATTCTAAAGTGAGACAGTGAATGTGAGAATGAGTTATGTTCTAAATTCCTCTAAATGAATTCTCAAGCCCTCTATTTTTCAGAGTTAAGATGATGATATCATCAACTGACATGTGGCGCTATCTGGGAGTGACACCTTACCGAGGGATCCACAGATGCTGGTGCTACACAGACTATCTGATCTATATTCACCCAGCCTGCCCCTTAGCAATTCACGCTGTTTGTTTGGAAAGAATGGCCCATACAACACTGATGTTGTGAGAGAACCCCTTGATCTAGCCAGCAGTCCAGAGCCCTTGTAGAGTCCCACAGGGCGTCGAGAAACACTGGGGACTTAGCAGCATTGAGGAAGGCCTGATGCCTAACAGCCATGCTAATTAGCTACGTACGATGCCTTTCAGAGACCTGCTCCCATTTTGGAGTGTCCACGGATCATGGTCCTTAGGGGTGCCGATGAAAAGCCCCCAGTACTGAAGCACGTAGACTAGTCATGCAGACACCCTGGCAGAGATCTTGTCTAAGAGAGCGGGCCTATCCTGTGGTTGACTCCTTGCGCCAGAGCATTTGGAGTGCCCTAAGGTAATGTCGCGGAGAAGTTGCCTACCCGACGGGCCAAGGTACTGTCCCAGAGGAGTCGTCCGCCAGACACAACAAGGTAGTATGCAGGAGGAGTCATCTAGCCGACGGGTAGAGGCAGTGTCGGGAAGAAGTCACCTACCTGGCATAAGGGGAGTCTTCATACCGGAGCATTTAGAGCTCCCTGGTAAAGATAATGTCTCAGAGGAGTTGTCTATCCCCATTGAATGACGCATACTTCGGGGAGTAGGTCGAAGCATGTTCCACCACCAAGGCTAGGTGTGCATGATGCGGTGAAAGGATGGACCAACACGGGGGCATGGTAGAGAGAAAGAAAGCCAGGGGGTGCGACTGTATCAGCAGCGTGGTGAAATGTGTATGGTGTCAATGGCATGGTAGTGTGACAAAGAGCAGTGGCAATGATTGTATAAGCAGCATGGCGCATTGACGTGGCAGATGTGCGTGGTGCTGGGGGCATGCTCAATGATAAAGCATCGGGGTACTACGGATAAGTGTCGTGTGGAGCACGTGACACAACAAAGGCACACAGTTACGCCAACGGCGACGTGCGTCACTAAGATGAGGGTCGCTCTGGTGGCACGTGTGCAAAGATGGCGTACAAGCGCAGTAAAGGCTTTCACAGAGGCAGGCATCATGTCGGGGGCATGTGATACAAAGACAATGCTCAGGCGCGGTGACGGGCGTTGTGGAGACGGCGGTTGCATAGAGGTTATGGGTTACATAACAGGAAAGAAAAGTACATTTATTAGAGAAGACGAAAAGTACTTTACTTGACGAAGAAGAAAAGTATGTGTCTTGGTGAAAGAGAAAAGTACATTTCTTGGCAAAGAAGAAAAGTACATTTTTAGCAGAGAACAAAAGCACGTTTCTTAACGGAGAATAAAAGTACGTTACTTAAGGGGGCGCTTCGGGTTGATTGGCTTAGTAGTGCTGAAGTTTGACTGTTGAAAATTTGACATGTCATGGGAGAGGGACCAAAAAACGGTCCAAAAGTGCGTAGCCAGGATAGAATAACAACAATGGTTTAAGTTTGATGGAGCATTAAGGTCTTCATGAAGAATTTAGTTAGTTATCTTATCTCTTATTTACTTTTAGTAAGAGGTTTAACATTTAGAAGAGTTAGGATCAAGGTCATAGTCTGTCATATTCCTTCCCATACATTTGAAAGTAGGTTGATGCTTTATACTATCGAGGAAATTTGGGAATCAATAAAATTTGCAGTCTTTTTGTACACCCCGAAAATATTCGGAGTGTTATCCAACCAACTATAACACTCCAAAATTTTTATAATGGTAGCCAATCAATCGATGATTGTTAACCATTCAATCACCTCAATTCAATAAGAAAACGACCCAATACATATATCAGAGCTTCTACAAGAACTCAAACTCTCAACTCATTTTTCTTAAATGTAAAGACTACATTAATGAGCTCAATTAAGTAAATTACAAACCGAAAGAATCTCTTTGATCAAACTCTCTCTCTCTCTCTCTCTCCCCTATCATATATCAAATGAAGAAGAAGAGGTATTGACGGCTGTTCTCTCTCTCTCTCTCTCTCTCTCACACACACACACACACACACATATATATATATATATGTAACCCTAGGTTGGAATATAACGAAAAAGTCCCCCTAACTTTAGTTAGAACCGCTTCACTATCTGTCGCTACTAGGCACATTAATGCTAAGAATATAAATAGTCGCTAAAAGTTTTTAAGAATTGCCTCATTGTTATATATATTGAAATATCGTTGCTAAAAATTTAAAATTAATATGTTGAAAGTATTTTGGGGTTTGGGGTATTACACTCTCCCCAGCTTATAAAAAAAATTTGTCCTCGAATTTACGCACCTGTAGTGTTGAATAGATGAGGGTAAGCACTTCGCATGGCCTCTTCCAGTTCCTAGGTAGCCTCTTCGGTAATATGATTTTTCCACACTATCTGTACAAGTAGTATCACCTTGGTCCTTAGTATTTTATTCACGACGGTCTAATATTTCCACCTGTATCTCCTCATAACTCAAATCCGTTTGAATATATTCGGGATGATGCTGTAATACATGACTCTGATCATGCATGTACTTCCTCGATGTCGACATGTGGAACACATTGTAAATGTGTGACAGATCCGGTGATAGTGCCGAATGATATACTACCAGTCCAATCCTCTCAAGGATTTCATAAGGACCAATATATCTATGGCTGAGCTTGCCCTTTTTCCTAAAGTGCATAACTTCCTTCCAAGGTGATATTCTAAAAAATACTCGATCACCAGCCTCAAATTCTAGATCCTGAGTACACTTCGAAGCATACATACACTGTCTATCCTGAGCCACTCTCATGCGTGATCGAATAAAATCAACCTTCTCACAAATTACCTGAACCAACTCTAGGCTGATGAGTCGACGCTCTCCAACTTCATCCCAGTACAAAGGGGTTTAGCACTTTCAACCATAGAAGGCCTGAAAAGGCGCCATTTGGATACTGGCCTAATAGCTGTTGTTATATGCAAACTCCACCAACGGAAAATGGGTATTCCAACTACCCTGAAAATCTATAACACAAGCCTTCAGCATGTCCTCCAAGGTCTGGATGGTCCTCTTTGACTGGCCATCTATCTGTAGATGGAAAGCCATACTAAATCTCAAATCAGTCCCCATAACATTTGGGGAAACTCTCCCAGAACCTTGAAAAAAAACGTGAATCCCTATCCAGCAAAATCTAAACTTGTACTCCATGGAGTCTCACAATGGTATCCACATATAATTGAGCCAATTGTTGCATAGTAAAATCGGTTCGAGTAGGAAAAAATTGTGCCGATTTAATGAGCCTATCCACCACAACACAAATCATATCATAACCGTGAGCCGTCTTGGGTAAACCGCCCACAAAATATGTTTCCACTCGGGAATCTATAATGACTGCAGAGTTCCTACTGGCTTCTGCTGTTCGACTTTTTTTTGTTGATAGACCAACATCGACACATAACCTCCACTATGTCCCTCTTCATTCCTGACCACCAGAAATGCTCTCGAAGGTCATGATACATTTTACTTTCGGGGTGCACTGAAAAATGCAAACTATGTGCTTTAGAAAACAACAATCGCTTCAACTCCTCATCATCTAGGACACACAACCGACGGCCAAATCGTAACACTCCCTCAGAGTCAACCTCGAACTCTGTCTATTTCCTGCTTCCATTACCTCCAATGATCTTGGAAAGCTCAAGCTCGCTCGCGTGTGCCTCTAGGCTAATTAATGGGGGTTGAACATGCACAGATGCCACACTGCATCATAACCCAAACATCTGACCTCAAGGTCCATTTGGCTCATCTCTACCAGCAATTAAGGCTGTCTCATAATTAGTGCTGCTAGGTTCCTATTACTCTTCCTGCTAAGAGCATCAGCCACTACATTGGCCTTACCCAGATGGTAATGAATGGAGGAGTCATAATCCTTCAGAAGCTCCAACCATCTGCGCTGCCTCATATTAAGCTCCCACTGAGTAAATATATATTTGAGGCTCTTGTGGTATGTGTAGATCTCACAAGTCACCCCGTATAAGTAATGTCTCCATAGCTTTAAGACGAAGATAATTGCTGCCAAATCTAGATCATGGGTCAAATAGTTCTACTCATGAGTCTTCAACTGCCTTGATGCAGAGGCAATAACCTTCCCATGGTGGATCAAAACACAACCAAACCCTTTCCTAGAGGCATCATTATAAAGAGTACATTAATGAGCTCAATTAAGTAACTAACACACTGATTTGCCGCAATTCCTAAACCATATATAAACAATAGAGAAAAGAAAAGGAAAACATACCAAAAAAACTCGTTGAAACAATCTCTTCGATTAAACCCTCTCTCTCTCTCTCTCTCTCTCTCTCTCGCGATCGATCATATACCAGATGAAGAAGAAGAGGTATTGACCCGTTGCTCACACACACGCACAGATATATATATATATATATATATATATATATATATATATATATATATATATATATATATATATATATATATATATATATATATATATATATATGGGAGCCGATCCCTGTCTACCGGTAGAGAAAACGTTATTTCTCCACCATAAATGTAACCGTCCACGTGGACGGCTCAGATAGCTTTTTTTTATTTTGAAAAAGTTGCAACTGCTGCTCTTTCATGCGGTTGCAAAATTTGACAATAATACCCCTAAACCCCAACCGCAAGAAAGAGTAGCGGTCGTGGGCCCACGGGTAATTTCCCAACCGCAACAAAGTGTTGCGGTTGGTATCATTTTTTCCAAAAACCCAACCACAACACTTTGTTGCGGTTGCATTCATTACGGTTGGCCCACCCACGTGTCCTTTCCCCCTTCCCCCCCACGCCCCCCAAGGTTGGCCCCCCACCCCCTTTACGTGTTATTTCCCCCTTCCCCTCCACGGCCCCCCTCCTTTAGGCCTTTTTTCCTCCCCCGGCCCCCCACCCCCCCTTTACGTGTCCTTCCCCCTGGCTCCCCCCTTGTCCATCCATTTTTTTTTCTATCTTCTTTCTTCTCTCTCCCTCACTTTTCTCTCTTTATAACCCGTTCCCCCGAACTCTTTCTTCCACTCTCCATCAACTTTACCCAACTGTCTTCATACTACATATCTCACCTACATAATCTCCACGACAATACAAACAAAAAAAGTTTACGCTAGAAGATCGGTGGATAACCGCTAGAAGATTGGTGGATGTTTCTTTAAATATATCAAGTAATTCAATGTTAATTTCAAATTGTTCTTACCATAATTGTTCTTACCAATGGATTGTTTAAATTGTGTTATGCTTAAATTGTTCTTACCATAGTCTAAAATTCATGTTTTTTGAGAGTTTTGAAATTAGGGATTGAACTAGCGTTTATTAGCGAATATTAAAGTGAATACGAAACGTAATTGTCGCTAAAGGTGAAAAATTAATTAGACAGTTTTTCATGAATTTATAAAAAATAGCTAGAGCTAGATTTTGCCAAAGTTCAAAAAAAATACCCTAGTTATTTTTAAAAGATCTATATCAGGGAAAAATTTCAGATTTTTTCAAAGACTAGAAAGGGGTTAACTAATACGGGGAACCTTGTAACTTTGCAGTGTAATTTAAAATATCAAGCTAGAGCAAATTCGCGCGAAACTTTTATGAGAACCCTAGGATGTTGGGAAGTTCCATTTTCCAAGATTTTGGGCCATTCCAAATTCGTTAGCTATTTTTTGGCCGAACGGGCTTTTAAGCGCTCATCCAGACACCGATTCGGGATTTTTGGGCAAAAAATCCGTAAAATACTTTTTAGATCACGAATGAATTCAGGATGCTTAAAATATTCTTTTAAACCAGTTTTGAGATTTTCTGATGCCAGGGGGTATTTTGATAATTTGCCACCTCGAGAGGGGTGTTTTGGTAATTTTCTCGGTAAAACTTTTTAAAGGACTTTTAGTCCAGAAATTTAAGTAAAACACCTCAAAGGTTGTTTTGAAGCTGATTTGGGGCGTTAGGATGATAATGAAGCCCCGAGGGCATTTCAGTAATTTGCCGCTCATCGGGGGTATTTTGGTGGGGCGATGGCTGCCAGGGGGTATTTTGCATAAGTTGGGGGTATTTTGGTAACTCATTCCCTTTAAAATTTTCTGAGGAAAATGCATTTAAAAAATAGTTTTAAAGTGGTTTTGAGGTGTTGGTGGTGTAGCGGCCATCAGGGGGTATGTTGGTAAATTGTTACGTTGGCGCTAAATTTTAGGGATCACGCATAATTAAGCGTTAGGAGTGGTGGGAAGTGAGGAATGGTGTTAATACATTGAAATAATGAGATAATGACTATTGCTAATGCGTTGGTAAGCTAGGTTAAAGATCCAGTTATAGTTTTGGAATGTAAATATTATGGACACTAAGTTGGTTTACGATTATATTTTGTTCTTAGACGATATGGATTTCAACCCCGGACCTCATGATACATCAATCCTATACGATGACGATGACCACGTCGCGAGGCACGTATTTGACGGTGTCGATAGGGGTGTTTTGGAAACAATTCAAAGCACAAGTCACCTCGAAGAGTGGGTACTAAACGAGGAACAAATACAATTATTACACCGTCAAAATTTATCTATGTTCACCGATTACGGGATTTGGTCTCGACACGACGATTGCCTTATATCCGCTCTAGTTGAACGATGGAGGAGCGAGACGAACTCATTTCACTTTCGGTTTGGTGAAATGACTATTACATTAGAGGACGTCGGATTTATACTTGGAATCCCATGTCACGGCAGACCCATTACTTTGAGCAAAACGTCTGCATCCATAGCGAAGATGGCTAGGCAGTATTTTCTGGGAATTCCGAGGGAAGCTCTTACAATGAACGGCATCAAACTTAAATGGCTGAGAGAGCAGTATGGCGTGCTACCGGATGAATACACTCCTCACAATTTCGTGACGTATACAAAGGCATTCCTTCTGTATATTATTGGAGCTATATTACTTCCGACGCATTCGAAAAACACGGTGCATCCGAAGTATATGGTGTTCTTGGAGGATCTTGAGGAGGTATACTCATATTCGTGGGGTTCAGCTGTCCTTGCGCACCTATATCGAGCACTGCACAGAGCTACGAGAAAGGGTGCCAAGTCCATTGCCGCCTGCCTCACTCTATTACAGGTTTGAGCATTTATTTTCTTGGTTGACGTGTCAATATATTCGTGCATTAATTACTAATTCCAGATAATGTTTGCATTCACAGGTTTGGTCTTACGAGAGGCTACCCACGGGTCGTCCACAACCGCGAGAATATTTCGATGAGACGTGGCCTAGGGTGTGGGCCTGGGGGCCTACGACCAACCGGAGGAGACGGGTAGACCCGCACCACCATCTAAAGTTCTATCGGGGGGAACTAGAGATACTCAATGCATCCCAGGTGACGTGGCAGCCATATAGCAAGGTGATGCATTGGTTGGATGAGTGGTGTTGGCAACTTCCGGTGTCGTACGTGCTGGCAGGTTTGGTTCGGGTGCCGCTTATTCACTTCGAAGTATGTGAGTTTCAGATGCCCGATCGAGCTATGAGGCAAGCTGGCTGTCTACAAGGGATACCAAAACCCGCTGTAGACATGCGGCCATACAGGAGTGGTCGAGGGCCGAACTTCGAGGTGCCTGATGCCTTGAATTTGTTGAGCAACGAGGTGCAACAGTGGAATACTTGGCAAGAAACATATGATAGCCTTGTATCGCTGAAGGCTGACAGCATCAGCATTGAAGAGTACCTACACCTGCAATGGTTTCTCAAGGTGACGCGCACGAGGGTGAATCGCCCTTCCCAGGCGAGGAAGACATCGTATGCGCCACGTGAGATCTATGACCAGTTCTGGGCATTGAACATTGTAAGTCATGCTAGTGTTGTTTCAATTTTTATTTGCGCACCTTATCGACCATGCCTGAAATGATTAGCCATATTTTGTATGCATGTTTTTTAGGTTGACCAGGGCACTGAGGTGTTCAAGCAGCTGGAGGGGTTTGACTGGTTTGTCGCGCAGGCTCCTGACAATCTCAAGAGGTCCATTGAGAGGTACAAGACTGAAGTTCAAAACTTTAGTCTTGCGTACCGGGGTTACCAAGGGGAGCCGTCTAGTCGCTTGCCTCCTGACGCGTACGACTCTCAGCCCCAGAGTCAGGGGTGGGAGCCGTCTAGTTGCTTGGCTCCCGATGCGTACGACTCGCATCCCCACATTTAATTGTGGGAGCTGTCTAATCGCTTGCCTCCTGACGCGTACGACTCTCAGCGCCAGAGTCAGGTGACCCAAGTAGGAATCCAGGTGTCGCGCCCAAGCTTCCGGTCGGATAAAGGACAACCGACGAAGCCATTGAGTTCGGCCAAATGGGATTGGATCGACCGGCACTACTTTGGGCATGAGCCAATCACTACAGCAGACTTTCCTGTTTCGGGATTCCTAGGTCACTCTGATCTAAGACTGTTGGCGCCGGAGACAGATATTTTGAATTTTCTCATGGACGCTTATATAGATCTGCTCCGTGTTAGAGAGCTAAATTATAACCCCTGCCAAACTTTGAAGCTCAACATGTATGGCTCTTTTGTTATCCCCATCATGGTGAATAGCATGAAGGAGTTCACAGAATGGAGGAGGATGCGAGGGACAAGCAAGGGTGAATGGAGACCATCTGCAAACGTGCTTTCCTACTTGAACGCGGACTATCAATGTCATGCAGCTGAGGCGAACCTAATCATGCTACCTGCTCTTCATGCAAGCCACTTCTTCCTATTAGTTCTCTATCCAGAGAATAAAGTGTTCCACATATACGATAGCCTAAGGGAAGATGGACCTGGTCGGCAGCTGGCGCAGATGTACTCCACGTACATCAATGTGGTGGTTAGTTTATATTTCTTGACTTTGCTCATAGTCTATTCTTCTTGTTATGAATTGGGCTTGATAACCTTTTTTATTATTGGATGCAGACTACTATCATTCCACTAGCATGCCGACATTTGAAGGGGGAAGCCATCACGAGCAAAACAATGATAGAGCCTTGGACGGTCGCGATGATACAAAACCGACCAAAGCAATATAACAGTCATGATTGCGGGATTTACGTCCTCAAGTACATGGACTACATAGCTTGCTCGGATGTGCTCGAATATGATACGTGGTCTCGAAGGGATGCCTTGACGTTTAGATATAGGATAGCCTGGGAGCTGAAAAAGGGTGTAGCTAGACGCCTTCCTTACCATTATCCTGAGATGTAGTAGACTTTCGTATGGATTATTATTACTATTGTTGGATTTTGGATATTAAGGTTTGAAATTGAATTAGCCTTATTACTACTATTGTTTGATTTTGGACAATGAGCTAACTAACGTGCCTAAGGTGCAATGAGCAAAAAAAAAGTGACAAAAAAATTACAAGATTTTTCGCAAGCTAAGCATTGGGCGCTAAAGTGTGCGCGAATAGGCCTTTCGTAGGAAAATGAAAAAAATAAGTTGTCTCGACTTTCGCCAAAATTCATAGAATGGGCTAACTAGCATGCCTAAGGTGCAATGAGCAAAAAAAAAGTAACAAAAAAAATTACAAGATTTTTCGCAAGCTATGAATTGGGCGATAAAGTGTGCGTGAACAGGCCCTTCGTAGGAAAACCAAAAAAATTATTTGTCTCGATTTTTGTTGAAATTCATAGAATGGGCTAACTAGCATGCCTAAGGTACAAAGAGCAAAAAAAAGTGACAAAACAATCTAAAAGATTTTTTGCAAGATATGAATTGGGCGATAAAGTGTGCGCGAACAGGCCCTTCGTAAAAAAACAAAAAAAATTATTTGTCTCGATTTTTGCCGAAATTCATAGAATGCGTGCCTAAGCTAAAATGAGCAAAAAAAAGAGTGACAAAAAAATCTACAAGATTTTTCGCAAGATATGAATTGGGCGATAAAGTGTGCGCGAACAGGCCCTTCGTAGAAAAACCAAAAAGAACATTATAAAAGTTCAATTTAAACATTATAAAAGTTCAATTTATACAACTGAAACATTAACCCTAACACTCTTCCTCATCATCGTCCTCCTCGACCATACTGCCAGTTCGATACCTAGCACTTTATAATGGTTTCTCTTGTCATGATCAGTCATCTTATTACACAACGCACACTTTCACAATTTTTTTTGACCCGTTGCTTCTTCAATCGGATTCTTCATGCGTATTGCACGTTTTCGCCCTTTTGTTTGAGAAATAATTGGATAAAAAATATCGTCCTCCTCACCTTGCAGGCTAGTGCTGTCAATGACTGGCTGTGAAGCTCGATTGAATCTTCTGGCTGGAGCCGTCCGAGTAGTCGGATTGTCCCGTCTTTTTCGTAATGCCATCCTAAACTGTGCAAGGTTAGCCTTATCCCGTGCGGCTGCTTCAACTTGATACATGTACCCATCATATGTTGACGCTGCATCCAATGATAAACCGTGCATGATGTTACAAAGGTGATTATATCGCAGCGTCTCAGATTGCTCGAAATCAACTGAAACATTGGGCACGTAAGGAATGTGACCGTGGACTCTATTGGCTCCCTTCGTCCACCGATCCAAGATATACGTTAGAGGGATTTCACGAGCATTCTTGGCGCTCAAATACCTCAACGCGTGTCGACAAAGTATACCTTTATGCTCAAACAGTTGACAGTTGCAATTAACAAACCCGGTCTCCATACACACCGTAAAATGTCTTCTGTTCCTCGGAGCCGAGGAAGAGCACGGATTGGCAAAATTTGTCACATTTGTCAAAGCATAAACCTTGAGATCTCTGGTGGAATACTCGTGCAACTTTGTCATGCTATATTGATTCGACTTTAGTAGTTCCTCTTGAAACTGTCTAAACATTTCCTTGGTATAGACTTGAGCCGCATGAGCCTCCGAAGGTGAAAAAACTACTATGGCTCTTTCTCTGTAAACTGTAGCCGCGTCGGCTTCTCTCTCAAGGAAAAATTGCCTGTCAATGGCTTTCTGCATCTCTAGTATGAACTCTTTTATACTTGAAGAATGGCCTACGTACCCATCAAAGAATGCATTCATACTTCGCTTCTCGAGGTCGTAGTCATTCGGGCTGCAAAAAACTTTTTGGTGTAGGCACCGACCCACTGTGTCTTGATCTCATACAACGCTTGTAACCATTCATGATTGTGCAAATAGTAGTCATCCATTAACTTGGCCCACCTCTCCTCGAACACGTCTACTGTCAACGATTTCTTCACACATGTATTAAAGTCAATCTTGAATGTCGGATGGTTTGCATATACATTGTGAAGCCGTTCGGGATATTTGTTGCTTACGTGCCATGTGCACAGGCCATGGTGAGTATCTATAAGGACCTTAGCGATTGCATTTTTCATTGCCAGATCTTGGTCGGTGATGATGGTCTTTGGAGGAATATGATACATTGCTTTAAGCCACGTTTCAAATAACCACGTAAATGACTCCTCCGTCTCATCCCTAAACAGGGCAAAGCCAACCAAGATTGACTGATAGTGGTGGTTCACCCCGGTGAACGGAGCAAAAGGCATAGAGTACTTATTTGTGCGGTATGTGGTGTCAAACGTCACAACATCCCCAAAATTTTGGTAAGCAGCCCTAGAACGGGCATCCACCCAAAATATAGTACTAATGCAGTTCTCATCATCCAGTTGGAGACTATAGAAAAAGCCAGGATTCTCACTCTGAAGGCTCCTGAAGATATCAAGTGTAGCTTGAGAATCACTCTTACCGAAAGACCCTCTCCTCTGAACATGAAGTTCATTCCGAAGGTCTACTCGTTGAAACTCAACTTGTCAGTCCCCCCAGCCTGCCTTGAGAAAACCCCCATCATTCTAGAAGGTGGAATTTTAGCCTCGGCCATTGTAAATATCAGTTGTCTGTGTGCCGCGCTTATTTGTCGGTGTTGATGAATTTGACCAATCTTACTAGGGGTCATCAACTGATGATTATGGCTCAACTCCACTCCCGTCACAACCTAATGGTTCTCATTTTTTTGGTGTACTGCATACACATGGGCCTTGCAGCCGGTACCCGAAAATGTGTCCCGTTTTCTTTGTCTTATTGGCCCTTCGTCACTGATCCGAACAACCGGGGGTACATGCGGTGCTCCTCTATGACACTCAAATAGTCTTCCACAAATTTGATCTATATTCGCCCGTTTTCTAGTCATCTTAATTCTAATACCGAAACCTATCGTTTTCAAATATGCTCTATAGTATGCTTCAATTTCGTCCAGTGTTTGAAAAACTTGACCCAAGTAAGGTGGATCAGAATCTTCACAAAAATTATTTCTTCCAGTTGCATCCATATTTATACTGAAATCTAAAAAATAAAAATTATATCATTCTCAACAAGTTATAGAATTAAATAAAATAACAATAAAAATTATTTCCTCCAGTTGTGTCAAAAAATTTTACAATGTTCAATTACCATAATACCCCCGATGAGCGGCAAATTACCGAAATGCCCCCGGGGGTTCCTTATCACCCTAACTACCCAATTTAGCTTCAAAACAACCTTTCAGGTGTTTACTTACATTTCTGGACTAAAAAGTCCTTTGAAAAACTTAACATTGTAAAATTACCAAAACACCCCTCTCGGGGTGGCAAATTACCAAAATGCCCCCTGGCATCAGAAAATCTCAAAAGTGGTTTAAAATGCTATTTTAAGCTTCCTGAATTCATTCTTGATCTAAAAAGTATTTTACGGATTTTTTGCCCAAAAATCCCGAACCATAGTCCGGAACAAGCGCTTAAAAGTCCGTTCGGCCAAAAAAATAGCTAACCACTTCGGAATGGCCCGAATTCCTGGGAAATGGAATTTCCCAACATCCTAGGGTTCTCATAAAAGTTTAGCATGAAATCGCGCTAGCTTGATAGTTTAAATTACACTACAAAGTTACAAGGTTCTCCGCATTAGTTAACCCATTTCCAGTCTTTGGAAAAATCTGAAATTTTTCCATGATATAGATCTTTTAAAAATATTTAGGGTCTCTTTTTTTCACTTTGGAAATATCTAGCTTTAGCTATTTTTTATAAATTCATGAAAAATCCTAATTTTGACGCCCTAAAAAATCGCTATTTTGGAATCTATAAATGTAATACCCTGATTTGTATAAACCTAATTTTGATGCCCTAAAAAACCGCTCATCCGATCTTCGATTGATCTAATTTTTGTTTCATTCAATTTGTTTTTTCGTTATCTTCGATTTGAGTCTACAATGACTATTTTTGGACTCCGAATGAATATTCGCTAATAAATGCTAGTTCAATCCCTAATTTCAAACTATCAAAAAACACGAATTTTAGACTGTGGTAAGAACAATTTAAGCATAACACAATTTAAACAATCCATTGGTAAGAACAATTTTGAAACAATCCACCGATCTTCTAGCGTAAAATTTTTTTGTTTGTATTGTTGTGGAGATTATGTAGGTGAGATATGGAGTCTGAAGAGAGTTGGTAAAGATGACGGAGAGTGGAAGAAAGGGTTCGGGGGAGAACAAATTATAAAGAGAGAAAAGTGAGGGAGAGCGAAGAAAGAAGACAAAAAATTAGACCCGTGAGTGAGCAGTAGTCAAAGGCTGTGAAAGAAAAAAGGACAGGGGGGGAGGAAGATCACCAACCGCATAACTTTGTTGCGGTTGGGAGAGTAATAATTCATCACCAACCACATAACTTGGTTGCGGTTGGAGAGCAATAATTCCAACCGCAACAAAGTGTTGCGGTTGGGTGCGGTTGAGGGGTGGGGGGAAGGGTGGGGTGGGGGGGGGGAAGGGAATCATCACCAACCGCATAACTTTGTTGCGGTTGGAATTATTGCTCTCCCAACCGCAACAAAGTGTGCGGTTGGGTGCGGTTGGGGGGTAGGGGGTGGGGGGAAGGGAGGCATTTGAGGTAATGAATGCAACCGCAACAAAGTGTTGCGGTTGGGTTTTTGGAAAAAAAATGATACCAACCGCAACACTTTGTTGCGGTTGGGAAATTACCCGTGGGCCCACGACCGCTACTCTTTCTTGCGGTTGGGGTTTAGGGGTATTATTGTCAAATTTTGCAACCGCATGAAAGAGCAGCGGTTGCAACTTTTTCAAAATAAAAAAAAGCCATCTGAGCCGTCCACGAGTCCACGTGGATGGCTAGATTTATGGTGGAGAAATAACGTTTTCTCCACCGGTAGACAGGGATCGGCTCCCTATATATATATATATAGATGTATATATATACACCTTCAACCCCGGTGACATCACCGGGTTGAGTTATCAACCATAATCACATTCAAAACCTTGTGCTGAATATAGAGGAACTACATCCTCATAGTCATACATCATTAATAGACACTCCAAAATGCGTCCTTACAAAAATTTTCTTACAAACATATATCGTACTGCATCACAGCGGAAGACTTTTAGGTCTTTAAACAACATGAATGTTTACAACCTAATATACGATTGTAGTCGTAGGACTCTTGTCAACCTATCTCGCAACTACATCTTTATCCCACCATTTCTAGCTGGTCTTACCTTAGTGACACTTACGGTCACTATTCACCTAATTTTGGATGAAAACGTACACTGTGAGGGTAAAGGAGGGAAGGGGGGAGGGGGCTAGGTGAGTGGTTGCCAAAATTCATCGTAATGTGTTCCCACTTCCACTTAGGTGCAAAGAGTGGTTGCCACTATCTGGCGATCTTCTTATAATCCACTTTTACCTGTTAGCAGGTCAAACATCGGGATACAAACTCTTATATTTCCCTCTTCATGCTAGGCCACCAAAATTCTTTGAGCCATAACTTAGGATACATTTTCATCTCCCCTAAATAAATCAACACTTAAAACTATGAGTACCATTCATAATTTCTTCTCTCAATTCATCACTAGGTGGAACACATATCCGACCTTCACATTCATAATCAATATCCTCATCCTCATCCCCATCAAAATTTCTTTTTCATTCCTTTCTAATCCTCGCTGGATCTCAACATCTTTTCATCTTGGCCTTAAGCTTCCTTGATTTAATTAAGATGCGCTAGTTGCATTTCCATGTGAAACAAACTATTACTTCCTTTTCTCCTTACTCGAACTTTGATTTCGAGTTGTTCACATGCTTATTAACTTGGCATAACAATCGTCACAGTTAGTTTTCTCCAATAAGGCATCTTAGAGAGATCATCAATAACTCTCTGGTAGCCTACGACTATGCTTAGAAATCTACTAATCTCAATGCCGAATTTTACGACGTTCCCCATTTGTCACCCTTTTTCCACTTTCCCCGAATCTCCTAACCTACTTTGGCATTAACCCCATACAACTTAGCTTTCTTAAAATTTGTCAAACTTGCCTCTGCGCAAATTTCTTCTTTACCTTTTGTACCATTCCTAAGATCACCAATAAGGTGACGACACCATGATCAAGTACTCTCAAAAGACTTGATTCTTGAAATTTATAGATGCCACAGGGGCAGTAATTAATTCACATGACATCCTTAAGAATTCATAATGCATGTCTCAGTTTCTAAAGATAATCTTGATAACTTCATCCTTCCTTATTCTTAACTAGTGATGACTATTCTAAGGTCAGTCTTAGAAAGAAAACACTTAACACTCATCAATTGATCGACATATCAGCTAGGTCAGGTAGTCTGTAATTATTCCTGACTGTCATCTTAATCAGCTTCTGATAGCCAGTACATAGTCTCATAAACCCCTCCTTTCTTCTTACTTCAATGACCATCACCCTCCTTTAGAGCACCTCCGTCCTGTCAATATACCCTGGCTGTTGACATTTGTAACAACCTCTTTTGCTTCATCTTAAACATTAGTTCTGTGACTTGCTCTCATACTTAATACATGCTTTACTTGCCTTAGCATAGTTCACACTCTCATGCCTCAACCCGAATCATCTACATTTTCTATCTCCTTCTCTAAGTTTGAAATTTTGTTCAGACTGTTCTTCATCTACTCTCTTCTTACCTTTCTTTTCACCCTTCTAGTTTCATTCTTGGATTCTACCTCCTTTCCATCCTCGCACCCTTCTTTCTTCCCAAACCTCGTCATTCTCTGCCTTTATCACTTAGTTTTTCCTACTACTCTCATAGTAATTCCCCATTAGAACCCCATTACCTGTCCCTTTTTAAGGATTATTTTCTAACGTTCCTCATTTTATCCCACTTTTCACATTTTTCAGTCATCGCCTGATGAAGGCAGTTAGGCCAACTCACCAAATTCCCTGACATCCTTTTCTGCCTTTCTATCCTTCCATTTAGCACCCTAAATGTGTCTCCAACTTACAGTGTAACTTCAACAATATATTTATCATCAACAAGTTACTTGTACCTATTCCAGGCAACGTAGGCCAAATAAATCACCCTTCTCAACTCGTTTTGTCCGTTCTCAACAACTTGAAGCTCATCTTGTACATACGACTAGCAAAAGCCATCTTTTGACATTCTTCCACATCTTATTACTTCAATTATCTTCTCCATCTCTCAAATTCACGTAATTGTCTATACCAGCCATTTCCATCCTGTGAGACTCCACTCAGGCATGCATCCTGAAAAATTCGGAGATCTATGTTCTTTTCTTCCTCCTACTGTGGCTGTCATAATAGTAGCCACAGGTTGTATTGTTCTAACTCCAACGATTTCTTGTAGAAGTCTCACTAGCTCTTTCTCAAGGTTTCTCTGACCTAATACAGCTCCCAGCTTATTCATTCCCTTTACGTCCTCGACATTCACCACAATCATTTCTATTGAGGGTCCTTCTCGATTGGTAACCCTCTCTCGTCCTTCCAGGAAGAATAGCACGGTATTTAAAATTGCACACCATAATATCAACCTTCACTCTCAAACGGCTAATGGTTTTCATCAACTTTAGGACCGATTTCAAAAGCGGACTCTACCCCTATTCATACACCCTATCAACCTTAGAGAAGCTGTAACGCTCCTTTAACAATTTTTAGGCTTCAGTGATTCCCTCTTGAAATCAATTGTTGCCTGTCTTTAGGTATTGCCCTATTAGGAGGGCAATCACGAACAATCTGTCATATATTTTTTTTTTCCGAGTGACCCGCATACTAGCGTCCATCGTCTCTCGTCTCCCTTAATATTTAATTTGACACTTACTTCATGTCCTCTCATTCAACTTTAAATCTCTCCATTGTTTAGTTAATGCCCCTTGTTTGGAATTTGAATCGACTTATCAATCAGTCCCCCCCCCTTTTTCTCCTCATCACATGGAAATACTTTCTCTTCCAAAAGTCCATCAAAACTTTACTCATTCTCACTCTCGGCTCCTCATTTCTTCATTCCAAGTTCACACAATAAAAGTGTTCAACCTCATCTATCCTCCCTGTAGTTCTTACAAATTCACCTCCTACTAGACCTTCATCCTGTTCCTTCAACCCTAATTCTATCTCGTTTACCGTCTCATCAGGATCCTTTTTTGAGATCCGACATTGCAACCTTATTATCTTCAAACCACTCTTCTAAAACTACGTCAACTAGCTCTTTCTTCTATTCCATACAGCAATAACAGGAATGTTAAGGGCACAATATATATGCCTTAACCAACCTCAGCCAACATATCTTAACCATCTTCCTAGTCCAGCCAAATCATCAAAATTCTCCTTGTACTCCTCTCATCAACAACTTACGCCTTCCACCAGACACTTAAAAAATCTACAGAATCATTAACCTGGCTCTGATACCAACTTGCCACACCCTTAACCCTGGTGACATCATCGGGCTGAGTTATCAACCATAATCACATTCAAAATCCTGTGCTGAATACAGAGCAACTACATCCTCATAGTCATATGTCATTAATAGACGCTCCAAAATGCGTCCTTACAAAAATTTTCTTAAGAACATACATCGTATTGCGGCGGAAGACTTTCAGGTCTTTAAACAACATGAATGTTTACAACCTAATATACGATTGTAGTCATAGGACTCTTATCAACCTATCTCGCAACTTCATCTTTATCCCACCATTTCTAGCTGGTCTTACCTCACACAACTGATCCCCTTGCTCAACTTTTCTAACTTGTTTCTTTTTCCTTTCTAAAAGGTTCTCCTTGATCAACCTTGTAGCCTGCACAATACAACATACGGAATGAGCGCAAATCGCCCAGTAAAGATAACACTAGCAGTATCGTGTACAAATGATTTAAGAGACTCAGAGGAATAATAATCATCTCAACGATAGAAATGAATCAAGAATAGTCAATAAATTTCAGCATCAACATAACTTGTCAAATGATAATTTTTCTTTCGTTAGACCGAGCGGCCTTAAGGCCCAACAGAACAGCATTACTGCCACCTCCTCATGGACTGGACTGACTGACCGACTATGCAAGTAGACCCAAAATCCAAGGTCGTAAAGATAAACATTATTGAAATACAAATCATTAAAATCATCAACATCAAAAGAAAATCAAATGCAATGCACGTGGACAAGACAGACATGACTCGACCAGACACGACAGACTCTGCTCGAGCGACATCCATCCTCTTTGGCCAGTGATCATAATTCAGAGGCCATCATCCTCATATTGATGTCCCATTTTATGGGATGTTCATCTCAGTCTCAAGTAAATAGAAGAGACACCGTCAACAAGCAGGGAACTCATTTAGAGTGCTTTCCCTAACCATGTTACAGCCAATCAACAAGACTTCATCAACGGGGCAAACTAAGGGAAAATTTATTTCACCTTATGTCCTGAACAACACAGCTCAACAAGGAATACTGGATCAGAAGATCAACCGGTGTTCAGACCTAACAGCAAGAGTTCAATATAACATCATCAACAAGGCGGGCTTGGGAGAAGATAACCTCGAGCCCTCAACAATATTCTTACATATGAGGAATCTCAACTACAGTAAGTGCCAACATTTCACAACAACACGCAACTACCTCAACAACATCATCATCAATGATGGGGCGGACTCAGGAGAAGTTGCTACAAGTCCTCAACGGTGTTCTCAAAGAGAAGAGATATCGGCTATCAATAATTGGTGACATCTCACAACAACCACACGATAACCCCTACGCAACATCATCATCCACTTCAGGTATTCTAATTGAATCGAATCATTGCATACTAGGACACCCATCATCCTCACTAAATTTTATCAGCCGGGAGGACTATGGGAAATTATTCTACCCTAAGCCTCAACAACACAATTCAAATATGTGTATACCGGTCACAATGACTACCGGTGACCAATCATAACAACAAGAATTCAACAACACGTCATCAACATGACATGCTAATCGAAACAATGAATTAGAATATGAGAACCTCATTGGCTTATTGCCGAAGCAACTCGCAACTTCTGATCGCAACAAGCTGGATCACCTAGTCAAATGATACTCTGCTCGTTAGACATCATTCCACATATACGCATTCCTTATTCTATCCCTTCCCATTTAACTGTTTATAGCGTCTTGCGATAGCTCTTCAATGCGATCCGATAACCGGATCCCTAACCCAGCCTTATCGATGCCTCCATAGTAATCACTCCCATTATTTAAGTGTATTAACACCATTCCTCACTTCCCACCACTTTGGATGCATAATATTGTGCGTTCCCAAAAATTTAGCCTCAACCTGGCAAATTACCAAAATACCCCTCTGATGGCCGCTACATCACCAACACCCCCAAACCCCTTTAAAACTACTTTTTAGATGTACTGCATCATTTATGGATCAAATATTCCCTCAAAAATTTTAAAGGGAAAGTTACCAAAACACCCCCTGACTTATGCAAATTACGAAAACACCCCCCTCGCGGCCATCGCCCGAACAAACATCTCAAAGCTATTTTAAAATAACTTTTCAGGTGTCTTACACCCCTTCCAGAACTAACAAGTCCTTTCATAAACTTTACTGGAAAAATTACCAAAATAACCCTCTCTGGGTGGTAAATTACCAATATGCTCCCGTGGGTTACTGGCATCAAAAAAATCTCAAAAGTGCTTTAAAATGCTATTTTTAACCTTCTGAATTCATTCCTGAGTTAAAAAGTATTTTAAAAAAAAATTTCCCAAAAATTCCGAACCGGTGTCTAGACCGAGCGCTTAAAAGCCCGTTCAGTCAAAAAAATAGCTAATGACTTTGGAATGGCACAAAATCCTGGGAAATGGAACTTCTCAACATCCTAAGGTTCTCATAAAAGTTTCACACAAAACCGTGCTCGTTTGATATTTTAAATTTCACTCCAAAGTTTCAAACTTTTCGCATCTGTTTACCCTCTTCCCTACCTCGGACAAATCTGAAAATTTTCCATGATATAGGTCTTCTAAAAATAATTGGGGTCTTTATTTTACACTTTTGGCTAAATCTGGCCCTAACATCTTTTAAAAATTCATGTTCAACCTGCTCAACTAATTCCACTTTTAGTGATACTTACGGTCACTATTCACCTAATTTTGGATTAAAACGTACACTGTTCACCCTGTTCTTCTTCTTCCTCCTTACAGCCACATCTCATCTCCTCTAGCCATAGATTTTATTCTCCCTTCAGCCCCCAATTCAAAATTTGAACCCTCATACACCTCTACCACATTTCCATTCTACCTCTCCACTCACCTAGTCCCCCCTTCCCTCCTTTTCCCTTCCTCCACCATTTTTCCCTTGCACCCACGCATGGCAGCCGCACGGCAGTAGCACCAGCTGCTGCCCACTCCTTCTTCCTCTCCCCTTTCCCACTTTTTGCAACCCCACGGGCAACAACCACTCCCCGCGCCCCTTGCAGCCCTTCCTCACGGCTACTTCCCTTCCCCCTTCACTCCCATACACACACATACACATACATGACACTTAAACACACCCCCACACGGCGACACACGCATATCACACACTAAATCGCACACACAATTAAGGAGGAATTATCTTGGCATTCCCACAATTTTTTTTTGTTTTTCTCCACAATCTTTCCTCCCCCGAAGCTCGGTTGCTTCCCTTTGTTTTCTTTTGTTTCCTCCTACTGTTCTACCTGCTTCTTTTTCTCATCTTTCCCCCAATTTCAACTTTCCTCCCCCGAACTTCCTTTTCCTTATCTTTTATTTTTATTTACTCCATCCATTAGTTTATTCTTAAATTCAATTAGTCTTCAAAAATTATAGTGAAGGTGGCATCTCCTTGGGACACATTTTGCAATAATTTGACACTTAGGGCATATTTTCAAAATTTGCAATTTAGCCCCCAAACTTTCTGTAATTACACTTTGACCCCAAGACCACATAAACCCCTCATTCAACCCCCCCCTAACACCTAATCATCACCAAAATGATACTACTACTTAATAAAAATATGCATCCCTTTCACCATATTTTCAAAATTACATTTTTGCCCCCTTAAAATTTTAAAATTACATTTTGACCCCCAAGGCCAATCTAACCTCTCATTTTTTTTTTCTAATTAGTCGATTATCGATAAAAATAATAATATCGATAAAAATGATGCCCTTGATTAATCTAATTCTCAGTTAGATTAAAGCAGGGTATTACAATATATATATATATATATATATATATATAACCCTAGGTTGGAATATAACCAAAAACTCCCACTTGCTTTCTTTAGTAATTCTAATCTTTTACCTGAGACTTTCTCTTATTACAAAAAGGCCCAAATAAATATTTATGATAAATTTTACGTGCTAGAATAATTTTAATGAATTTTCTACATGACCTTGCTTCACTATCTATCGCTAAAGGTCGCTATTAGGTACATCAATGCCAAGAAAATAAATCATCGCTAAAATATTTTAAGAATTGCATTGTTCACACACACACACACAGATATATATATATATATATATATATATATATATATATATATATATATATATATATATATATATGTGTGTGTGTGTGTGTGGATCGTGATCCATTGTTAGCGCTAGCACTGTTGCTAGCGCTGTTTGGCCGTCTGCTACATTATGTAGCGGACGGTGCTAGCGCTGCTAGCGCTAGCAATGGATCACGATCCTATATATATATTGAAATAACGTTGCTAAAAATTTAAAATTAATCTGTTGAAAGTATTTTGGGGTTCGGGGTTTTACACTTTTATAAAATCTTCGGACATAGGTTCAATGTAAGTATCCCATACATTCATTTCTTCAGCTGGATCACAGTGTACCAATAGGGTAACAAATAAAAATTGGCACATAAAATGGAGCATTTGGAATATGATTGCCTCATTAAGGCAATCTATTACACTTGGGTACAATTCTTTTAAGCCCTTTTGTTGGGCGGATTCTTTGAATGTCATGCATTGCACTCCATTAACTGTTAATAAATCCTCAAATGGCTTTGGGCCTCTAGCATTGTCAAATTCATCTTGCAAAATTCTATAAGCATCATTTTTTTAGACCTAATCGAATTAAGCCACATTTTTTAGGTTCTAATTTTTCCAATAGGTGAAGAATTATTTGTTAGGAAGGTGAAGGTCAAATTTATCAATGCCGAAGACACTTCGTTGAGGTTGAATACAAATATCCTCTACATTGTTTCTGATACAGATACCCATCTCCCATCTTCAAATTATTGAATCTCGTCAACAAACTCTCGCTCACTAGCTGGAATATGCACCGTAACAATATCGGGTCCTTTGTGACGGTCTTTAAGAAGAAACTTTGTCGTCTTCAAACTAGAGCATGTTTCAACAATTAATTTGACAATTGTATCCCATAAGCAAGTATGGGTTGTACATGTTGACCCACCAATTGTCTAGCATTTTCTTCCAGACCAAGACATGTCTCCTTTCTTTTATCCTTCAATGAATTGGTAAGCATCTTTTGCTTAGGTGGTTTTGGAACAAAATGCTTGCAAGTGATGACTCTTGCATTCTCCATTAACCATGCATGAGTTCTTTTTATTCTCACCACAAGCGACGTGCATGAATATGCATTTTGACCAGATCATAAAGAGCAGGTAAGTGCTTGGATCAGGCAACTCTACAAAGTTTTTTTTTTCATGTTGATTTGGATTCATGATCTTATATTCTTAGTTAGAATGATAAGAATATCTGCATATGGAAGCCCTCTTTCTTGAAACTTAATCACTTGAACAATGGTTGCTACTCAATCACGTGAACGATGGCTGTTAATTCTTTACCAATGTCTTTTACTTTTTTCTTTGTTCGAATATATTACTGAAAAGATTTTTCCAGCAATTAAATTTGGTATATGAAAAGAATTAAAATAGTGTTCTTACGTTTGACTAGAAAAGTTGCTTAGAATCAAATTTTCAAATCCACAGATAGAGCTTAGGGTCAGAACTACGAAGTTTTGATCCCAATTAATTTGTCTGATTGGATATATATATATATAGATCAGTCGAACCTCGTTGTTGAGTTCAAATCAAATTAGGCTTAACTTCGGACTTATTCTAGCTTTTTTTTTTGTTTGGATAAAAATCAATAAACATTACATACAGAGACCATTTTAGGATATGATGAGGTATTTTACACTTATGGAATATCAAGTTCAGAATAGGCTAGCTTAAACGAAAATCAGAGTCAATTTAGAAAATTAAAAAACTTATCATCTTATAATAGTAAGTTTTTTTTTCCT
Source organism: Escallonia herrerae (assembly GCA_033070095.1). Taxonomy (NCBI): domain Eukaryota; kingdom Viridiplantae; phylum Streptophyta; class Magnoliopsida; order Escalloniales; family Escalloniaceae; genus Escallonia; species Escallonia herrerae. The sequence goes on from JAVXUP010001515.1 coordinate 71,211, forward strand.
ACCAAGACATAAGTAATTGTGGCCACAACTTTAATGACCAAATCTTGAAAAACTGCACAACCTAATCCAATCCATTGCCATTGCTCGAATCATGCACCGTATAAGAAGATATAACTAGCACAAAAAGAGACCTATGATCAAATGTAGTATCTGTGCATTATAATATTAATGAGTGGGATTTAGTTTTGATTTTACATTTCAACGTGGGTAAGTGGTTAATGTTTATTGGTTGCAAGCATAAAGAAGATAGAAGTGGAAGACAAGGAAGAGTATTTGGTGATATCATTGTTTGGACATACATTGTGGGGACCAATGTGCAACTGTCCTTGGCATGTACATCAGGACTGGTGATGGAAGGCGACAACGCACGAGAAGCCTCTTCTGGGTGGCACGCACATAAAAGCCCACCATTTTAGCTACCAAAACCTTTAATCGAGCTTTTGTGGCAATATGTGTGTGTGTGTGTGTGAGAGAGAGAAAAAGAGAGAGACCCGACGGGGGGGATTTATTAGGGTTTTTCTCTTTTTTATCTTTTCCTATTTTCTACTTTACAGCATGAAATGGAACACTTTTTTTTAGAATGTTTAGAAATATATAATAGGATAATTTTTCTTAGAAAAATACATAAGGAGTCGCCGAAAGGTAAAAGATAAATTAATTGGATGACAACTCCGTCCAAGTGAACTATCAAAAGGCAAATAAGAGAAAATAAACAACTAAAACTAAAACAATGAACTAGCTAACCACCAGAAAATAAACTAAACAATATGGATACTAAGTACTAAAACTAGATACCTATTATAATGCCCCGATTTTTTTTTGAAGTGTTAATTTCAAATAAACAAAATTAGGAAATCTCGAAATATCCAAAACTCTCCCAATTGGGTATTCAGAACATCTAAGAATAAGTCTCCAAGAAATATCAATAAAATGTCACACCAGCTTAAAACTATTACATTGACCTCAATTACTCCTACACGGAGCTCCAAAATAAAATCTAAAGCAAAATCTAATTGTATAATAAATATAAAATGAAAATTCTTCCCTAAAAATCTTCTTACTTAGCCATGCCTTAGAATCCTTTGTACAACTCCAACCACTGCCTGATAACCTGAAAGTAAGGGGGTGAGCACAAAGTCCAGTAAAGATAATCACACGCACCCATCCACAGAGTACAAAGCACGCTATATCGATAGTAGTACTTGGAGGTGATAAAGTACGATACCAAGGTGCATGGCGAATACCAAAACCAATGCACTAACTTTCAATTCAGAAATCAGATTAGCAACAAGATCAAATAGCTTGTATCGGCAAACAATACAACCTCAAAGTAAGGAATTACCATATATAACTAAATTTAAGCAGGTCAAAAGGTTTCGATGTGTTTAAAACAATACAAATTTAAGTTCAAAACGTTTTCACAAGTTCTGATAAAGATACCTTATACTTCAAAAAGACTCTAGTGAATTCAATAATACTTCTGATATGTTCGAAAACTTCTTCAAATAGATCAAATATCAAAATCCAAATGTTCAATGAGTACAAAGAAGAAGACTACGGGAGTCATTCAGAAATGTGTCACGCATGCCATCACTAACACGTGAGACAAGATTCAGAAATTAAGATCGCGATCTCTAGCTCATCCCGCTGAGTTAGCTCACGTTCCAATCCACGTCGGTAAGTCAGAAATAGATAAGTCACATACACTGTGACATGGCTCACCAGCTTATAAAAACATATACCAAATCAACTTAATAAACACCAAGAGTTTGAAGCCGACAAAGTCATTCTCGTTTACACGATTTTACGCAGAATAGTTTTATTCAAGGGCTAACTTTAAAAGTGAAATCGACGAATTCTAAGAAAACCCAAAGGAAGAGGACTCGTTACTGTTTCCGTAACGTCTAAGACCATTAAAAACAGATAAGAAACGAATAAGATGGAGTAAGTCAAAGTAAGCTAATTTGCAGTGTCAAACAGCAACTTTTGCACTGACAAATAACTTTCAAACTGAATTTTGATTAGAAAATAGATAGATTATGATAAAATACAAAACTAAGAAGTTTAAGAGGACTCTTTAAGGTTTCCATATTGTCTAGAATCATGAAAAACCAAAGAGAAACAAAGGAGATAGAACAAATTAAAGTGGGCTGATTTACAGTATAAAAAACAGAAAGTCTACACTGATAAATAACTTTCAAACTCAATTTTGACCAAGAACCAAATGGATTCTGATAAAAACCTTAAACTACAAAGTTGAAGAAGGCTCTTCAAGGGTTTCAGAATGTTCAAGATCATTAAAAACCAATGAGAAAAAATAAGATACAACAAATCAAAATTGGCTGACCTAAATTGGCAGAAATATAAGCATAACAATGTTCAAGTCTATTTTTGAATATCGATCACTTGGAATTTCAGAAAACCAAAAACACAAAGTTGTAGTAAACTATTTGAGGTTTTGAAAAAGTGTAAGAACACTAAAGTTGGCCAAGGAATGACAAAGTTACAAACTCTTGAATTTGCTACAAAGATTTATAACAAAAAGATCACGAATCAAAGTCAATAATCAAAAGTACAAAGAACTATTTAGCGTAACGATCAAGAATGTTATTGGGGTTCTAAAGAATCAATAGATCTCTTTAAACAACAAATCAATTGATGAACAGATAGATAATCAAAATTCAGATGGGGTAAATGCGTGAGAAAACGCTTACCTCAATTGCGTAAATCAACTCCAAGTCTTGTTCTTTTCAAACAAATTATTTCAAAAACTTATGTGTTTCAATTAGACTCCATCAATCACAATAACTTATGTGTTTCTGATCATAAACCTCAATCCCAATATCAAATAAGGTGTTACCCCAAAATGATGATCAAAATCTCAAGAGTGTTCTTCCTAGAGATTCCTTGAAGGTTCTTCTCAAGTTTGTGGTGCTCCTAGGGATTATAATACATAAGTCATTAGCCTTAAAGGAATGTAATTGTATTCCTACAACAGTAAGAATTGCAAAATATCCATTATGTCCCAAATTTCTCTAACTTTATAAATGGGTCAAGCTAAAACCCAAATTCAACTTGGGTCATCTAATCCCAAAAGTATAACCTACTTTCCAGGAAGAAAATTTTAAATTCATTTTTAGGACTACAATTTAATTCAAAGTCATAATACATTATTCTAATTCATACTTACACAAGTATCCTAATTAAAAAAAATCTGGGGTGTTACACCTATAACTAAACAAGACAATAAATAAATGCCAGCCAACTGTCAACCACCAGCTTCCACTGCGATATGGCCTTGAACTCCCTGCACTATTCCAGCACTGGGAAACCCACCTGCTCTGGCCATCAATCTAATGCGGTGTAACACTCCAAATCCTAATCTTGTTAACGGGTTAAATTAAAATTTTAGCGTCGATATTTTTTTAACAGCTTTTAGCAGCGATTTGTTTTCTTAGTACCGATATACTTTTTTTTAGCGATGGTATTTTTTATGCTTAACATCGACGTGTATTTTAGCGATGAATTAATTTTCTTAACATCGATATATTTTTAACGACAACTTTATTTTTTTATTGGTGCGCTTATTAGCGACGATTTGTAAAACGAGATAGCGTAAGAACTCGTTAACAATTTTCGTAGCGCATAAATGTTTAATTTTGGACCATGTCGTGATAATAAAGTTAGGGTACGAAAATTTAGCGAGAAAATGAAGGAATAGGGGGTTTTGTAATTTTTCAAATCTAGGGTTATTATATCTATATATACACACACATATATAACTTATTATAAGTGACAGTCGCCATACACCTCTATACTTTCCCATCCGATATGTGACCTAGAAAGAGAGGGGGGGGGGGGGGGGAAGGGCAGGGGAGATCAGAAGGATTTTTTGGCGAAGCTCTCTTCTGTAAGCCTTCTATCATTTTTTTCATTTAATGTGTTTAATGTTTTAGGTGCGTGAGGGGGGCTGTCATGGCCCTGAGTGTGTGTCTGTGTTCGTGACCTATAGCAGTAAGAAAGGGAGAGAAAGAAAAGCAGCCATGATGGCTGCAGTGAAGTGCGTGTGAGTTTAAAGGATTAGGAGATACATAGAGCATTGTCCTGTGAATGAATGGATGGGATATGGGTGTAATGGGTCTCTGTGTGGGTGTGTTGACTGAGTACTTTTGCTTGTTTTGGGAGTGAAGATACGTGTGAAATAATTACATACATATGTATGTTTTGACAAGGGGATGGCTGTCGTGAGAATGGAATAGCCGTGTAGCAGTGAAGTGTTATGCATATGTTTGTGTATATAAAGGTTTGGGGGTGTGTATGGTGACTGAGTGGGTTTAGAGTGTGTGCTGTTTGTTGTTTTTGGTGTGTGAGTGAATGAACATATATGTACATATGTGTGTATGGAGGGTGTAGTGTGTGCTATGGGATGTAGTGTGTGTGAGAGTAAAGTGGGTATGTGCAATTGTGGGTATTGTGCACTTTAGCGTGTGTACAGGCAATGTGTTTTGGAGCATAGTGTGTGTGAAGTGGGTCCTGGAAAGGTGAGGAAGAAGATAGAACAGTGTAATGTTCGTGAATTGTATGTTGTAATGTGTACATATATGTGTGAAGTGGTGTGTATTATGAGTGTGTAAGAAGAAAAGGAGAGGCAATGTGGGTTTTTTTTTGTGTAAGGAGGTTAGTCCTGGGTTGAACAGTAAAGAGGAAAGAGGAAGAAGAAGATGGGTGAGAATGAAATGGGTTTGTGCAGTGAACTGGTACATTGTGCTTGCACAGTTGTACCACTTGACTGTTGGGCATTGTATGATTATCAAAAAAATTTGAAACTTTACAGGAAGGTCTTTACTGAAATACTAGATTTATTGTTAAAATTTCATATTTTTCCTGATATAGTTGGTATTTTTAATATTTTCTACAATTTCTATTTTTCTAAAATTTGTTTGGAGTCTTTCCTTATTTAATTTTGGAAAAATTTCATTGATTCTTTTAGAGTACAAATAGGACTCAATTTTAGTTTCATAATTTTTGCAATTGATTTGATATGATTACTCGTATCACATTGGAGTTTGATAAACAGATGATTTTAAAATAGTTTTGATGCTTTTAAATTTTTAATTTTAATTTATGTATTATCCTTATATATCTTAAAGCTATTGTAAAATTTATGGGCCTTTGATTTGAGCTAAAAATATTAATAGCTATTTTGGGCTTTTCTGATATTTAAGAAAATGGTTTTTAATTAAAAAATATTCAAAATTTTAGAAAATTTATATTGTAACTTGTTATACCATTTTAAGGTATAGAAATATTTTATGAGCAAACTTTGGAGTGTCTTAATGTGTTATCGATTAAGTTTGGTTGTCTGAGGAATCCGTTTCGTTTTGGCTTAGGTTAAGAGTGTCGGGAGTGAGTAATAAACATAGAATTGTAGTGTTATGAGACTAGAATTTTTCTAATAAGTAATTTGTCAATTTAGGTTAATTCAAACTTCTTGATCGAGGTTGAATAACAGCGCATATCTTAGACTGAGGTAAAGGATTTCTATCCGAACCCCAATTCATCAATTTGTCCTCGTATGTTTTTCGAAATTGCTATCGAATTTCTTTGGACTCTGTTATATTTGTAATGAGAATGCGTTATTTGCCTTTAATACCCTTTTCTTGAGCCTTAAGCATGTATTAAAAATCATATTCGATGCTCTGTATTTATTTATCGTTGTGCATTGATTTAATCATTGTTGTATCCATTGTTGTCATTCTATTAATTGACGTGACATTTTGCATTGGGGTGTTTGGCGGGAGTTGATGTATATTGGACGATTCGGTGTGGGCAAGTACCTTGACGGACTAGCCGGTGTATCGGTGTGGGCAAGTACCTTGATGGACTAGCCAGTGTATTGGTGTGGACTAGTACCTTATAGGACTAGCCGGTGTATCTGTGATTGATTGTTTGCATTGTATCCGAAAATCATATTGACATCTGATTTAATTAATTATGATTCTTTTGAAACTCTTGAAAAATTTTCATGGAATTGCATCTGTGAATTATTTCATAAATTTTCTTCGTTTTAGCGACCTTACTGAGCTTTCAAAAGTTCACTCTCTCTGTTCCCTTCTGCAGGAAATAATCGACAGTAAGAGCTCCGAACCAATGAGCTTGATTATGGATTAGATAAGCATTTTCATTGTTGTTACTTAAGCTCTTGCGAGGGAACTAGTGTGTAACTTAATAAATTAAGTTCTTTACATTTGTTTTTAATGAGAATGGTTTGCTGAGATAATTGAGTTATTGTAGAGCTCTGATATGGATGTTATTGGGTTATCCTTAGTGGTATTGAATTGATTGCGTAATTGAGGATTTGATAGATTGATCGGTTAATGTTCCAAAAATTCTGGGATGTTACATGCGGTCCCTAGGAAGCACCTCAACAAACCTAAACGAATGGTCCTCAAATCTAAATGGCTTGAAAATTCATCTAAAAAATGCAGTTTCAACAGCCCTAACAACCATAACCTACCACCATGGCTCAACCACACCGACCGTAACCCGAGTGCCTCCGGCCATCATTCTGCAGTGACACCAGCCCACACTAGATAAAACCCTAGCGCAGAACCAACTGCTTCAATTGGAAAATCAACTGAAAACCTCAAAACGAGCATGCCCCTTACCACCGGAATCATCGATCGAAGTTATTTCTGACCACCAAAAATATCACAGAAACCACACCACTTCCCAAAATTCAATCAACACAAGACGTTTTAGATCTAGGGGGTGGAAACGACTAGGGGGAAGAGGAAAATAAACCCTAGACGAAAGAACCTAGATCTAGACTCCCCTTCCTTCTCCGACCCGTGGCATCACGACCCTCGCAAATCCCATCCCCAATTTCAACCTACACCCATAACCTACCACAAGCCAACCCAGGAACCCTACAGCTTAAACCCCACATCAACAACCCAACCGATCGCCGATGCCGAAGAGACTGGATCAAGCAACCACCTGGGATGGATTGACCATCTGACTGCAACCTGCAGAATCTACACGAACCCTAACTAAACAAATAACTAGACCACCACATCACCATTCGCCGGGAAAACCGAAGGTGGTGACAGAATCGAGATTAGAAAAGAGAGGCTTTCGAAGAGAAGCAGTTTCGAATGTTTTGCCTCTCACAAAGGCTCTACGTGAAATGGAATACTGAAAATGTTATGGGAGGTTGCTGAAGTGGCAGGCAAAAAGGTTAGTGGTAGGGGCATCATGTATGTCGTTGGAGTATTTCTTCGCTCTCACCCCATCCTCATCATTATTTTTTTAATAATTTCTTCGAGTCGTGAGTATTTCTCATTTTTGCTCTTTCTGGTTCTCTTCAAAAAGAAAAAGGGGTTAATGATGGTTATAAGGTAGTGCAAGATAAAGTCATAGTGGAATATCACATTTTGTTGATATCTGAATATTGTTGTTCATTAAATTATTTATTTGACATATAGCTATAGTTTAAGGTTAATGGAGTGAAACCGCCCCAAGGACCAAGAGTAATCATATATAAGAAAGGAAGTGTCATTGTAGCTAGTTGACTTTATTCTAGTAAGTATGATTGGCTGCTTTTACCTGATGGTTTAATTTCTTAAAGGTGCTTCTTTCTTTCTTTTTTTCTTTCTTTATTTCTTTTTTTAGAAAACCGTAAGAAATTCACACGCCCGAGCGTGTGTGTGCGCGCGCGACCCAACAATCATTGTTCACGAGCTAACTAGGATCATAGCTACATTCTGCAAGAATGATTACCCACGAATCATGTCAAGCCATTGCATGACAAAAGGCTAAATGTACATCAAGGTCACACTCACTTATAAACCCAGGACCGCACCAAGAACTACGTAGTTAGTTAAACATTAGTAGAGTAGATATCAAATTTCATATTAAATTTGTGAAATACATACATCATGTAGCTTGACTTGCTTTAGCACAAATCAAATAGGATTATGGCTACATGCGACGGTATAGACACATCACCTATTAGTTGAGAGAACATTTACTGATCAGATAATCAAGCATTTAAATGCAACAATTTTTGTGATGGAACCCAAGTAAGTGAATGCAGCAAAGCTAAGGCGTCCACTAAAAAGCATCTGCTAAGAAAAGATATCTATGATGGACCCAATATGAATATGTTTACTGCTGTAAAGTATCACTGAAAGCCAGATCGGTGCGTCTTCCCTCCATGATATTTAATAACAATGACTAGGTGTTGGCATAGGGTCAGAACAACAGGGAATTTGACAATGTAATTGATACACGCAGAGAACCCCCTACCAAGGTGGACCTTCTTACCTTTTGCAAACTTATCCTAACAAAAATATTGGTAACAGAAAGATTATGAGCTAAACCCCGAATCTTATATATTATGTTAAAGGTAAAAAAAAAAAACTATGGATATCAAAAAATGGCCACGTTTCTACCCTTCCAAATTGACCACATCACGACCATAACCCACGAGAAACCTGAAAGGTAAAAACAATCGAGAAACCAAATCAAACAAAACCAAAGTCCTTGGACTTGCTCTTAATGTAAGAAACAATGATCAATTGTTGCTGGGCAGGTGAGACATAACGGACATTCAACCGGTGTTTGGCAATTTTTACAGAGCAAATCAAGGTGTAATGGTAGTTGGTTATGTAAAGCCACAGAAATTTTATGATTTTTGCCGGGAAAAGTAATTTCCATAAACTCCACCACATAGTAGATATTGTCTTCCTTGTTGTAACACTCAACTCTAGAGAAGTTACTCTCGATCACCCTGGTAGTGATCAATGTCTAAAGGTGCCTTTTTGTTTAGTGACTCTTCTCAAACTTATGCATCGCTGATAGTGTTGTCACTGGCTCTGAAATCAGCCTATGCCTTGTTTCATGTCTCTATAATACAAAAGTAAAGAGGACAACTGAAAATTAATGGGGATGGCTGGAGTTCCAAGCCAAAACAAAGCAAAACAAAACAAAAGCAGCGGCACAAACTTGCATCAGCTTTGAAACCGTTCCATGTTCGTTGCACTTTTTAAACATCATTAACTATCTGCCCGGGAAAGTAGTGTGCGACATTTCCCTCCACCACCTGTCTTTCATTATATTTTGCGATAGTAACCATCGAATGTAGCCACCTGAAGACGTTTCATTTACCACAAAATTCATGCTCAGTTTGGAAGTATGACAACAATTATTCTTACAATCTTGTTCTAGTATTCAAAATGTGTACTTAACTGCACATACCTAAAAGGGTATATTTTAAATGCATAATTATGAGTCCATATTGTGGATTAAAAAATGTCACAATATTAATTTTGTTTGCAGTTTATCAGGTGCCAAGTGTTTGGTTATCGTATATAGTTGTGCTTAAATGGATATCCTTAGCTGCAGTGGCTAAATTAAAGATTTCAAGAAGCAGGTACTAAGATTATACTAAGATATCTACCATTTTAGGAGTAAAATGAGATTTCTTTCTATACCATTGTTCCAACCATGTGTTCACAACCTATTCTGGTCGCACCCAAAGGCCCACTTGGGGTCCCATTTCGCATAACACGTCTGCAAAAGCAACAGGTAACATTCAACGCCTCCAACCGGTCAATACGTGCACGCTCAAGTCACGTTCACTTCTCACTCTTTCTACGGGCACTCGTCACTAAGAACTCATCATTGCACGACTGCTCATCATGCTACGACCGTCGCACTTCATCCTTTGCCCGTCGGCGCACCTTGGCGTCTACCAAAGGAAGTCGGCCTCGGCCTCCCCCTTGGGGTCGGCCTCGACCTTCCCCTGGGGTTGGCCTTGGCCTCCCCCAATGGTTGGCCTTGGCCTTCCCCCAAAGGTTGGCCTTTGGCTTCCATACTTAGCATCTTCACTACTCTTCAAGGGGCCGGACGTCACTCCGCGACCCCCGTCGCATGGAGGTCACTCCGCGACCCCCGTCGCCCGGAACTCACTACGGACCCCCGTCGCCCGGAACTCACTCCGCGACCCCCGTCGCCAGGACGTCACTCCGCGACCCCCGTCGCCTGGACGTTACTCCGTGACCCTCGTTGCCAAGACCTCACTCCGCGACTCCCGTCGCCCGGACATCACTCCGAGACTCCCCCCCCCGTGGCCCGGACGTCACTCCGCGACTCCCCCCCCGGTCGCCCGGACATCACTCCGCAACTCCCGTCGCCAGGAACTCACTCCACGACCCGCATTGCCCGGACGTCACTCCGCGACCCCGTCGCTCACGGAACTCACTCTGCGACCCCGTCACTCAGAACTCATTCCGCGACCCCCGTCGCCAGGAACTCACTCCGCGACCCCCATCGCCCGGACGTCACTCCGTAAACCCCGTCGCCCGGACGTCACTCCGCGACTCCTGTCACCCGGAACTCACTCCTCGACCCCCGTCGCCCGGACGTCACACTGTGCCCTGGACATCATACTCACTTCACCGCGCCCATGCACGGCTCCACTAACACAGTCGTGCCCCTTGGCTCTCTATCACACTACCATGCTCCTTGCATTGGTCCATTCTTTCCCCACACCATGCACACGTTGCCTTGGTCTTGAAACTTGCTCCGACCCACTCTCCGGAGTGTACAACATCATGCGGGGATAGGCAACTCCTCCGGGACACTATCTCCGCCAGGGAGCTCTTCAACTCCCCTTCTGCCAGGTAGATGGCTCCTCCGGGATGCTACCTCAGCCAGTAAGGTAGATGGCTCCTCCGAGATGCTACCTCGGCCAGTAAGGTAGTTGGTTCCTCCGGATGCTACCTTGATGTGCTCTAAGTGCTCCGGCACAAGGACTCACCGCGGGGATAGGCGACTCATTTGGGACACTATCTTCGCCAGGGAGCTCTCCAACTCCCCTTCCGCCAGGTAGACGGCTCTTTCGGGAGGCTACCTCGACCAGTCAGGTAGACGGCTCCTCCAGATGCTACCTTGACTCGCTTCGAGTGCTCCGGCACAAGGACTCACTACGGGGATAGGCGACTCCTCCGAGACACTATCTCCGTCAGGGAGCTCTTCAACTTCCCTTCTTCCAGGTAGACGGCTCCTCCAGGATGCTACCTCGGCAGGCCAGGTAGACTGTTCCTCCGGGATGCTACCTTGGCCTACGAAATAGGCAACTCCTCCGGGACACTATCTCTGTCAGGGAGCTTTTCAACTCCCCTTCCGCCAGGTAGACGGCTCCTCCGGGATGCTACCTCAGTCAGTCGGGTAGACGGCTCCTCCGGGATGCTACCTTGACTCACTCTGAGTACTCCGGCACAAGGACTCGCCCCGGGAATAGGTGACTCCTCCGGGACACTATCTTCGCCATAGAGCTCTTCAACTCCCCTTTCGTCAGGTAGATGACTCCTCCTGGATGCTACCTCAGTCGGCCAGGTAGACTGCTCCTCTAGGATGCTACCTCAGCCTACGGAATAGGCGACTCCTCCGGGACACTACTTTGTCAGGGAGCTTTTCAACTCCCTTCCGCCAGGTAGACGGCTCCTCCGGGATGCTACCTTCAGGAGCTCTGAGTGCTCCGACACAAGGACTCACTTGCGGGATAGGTGACTCCTCCGGGACACTATATCCACCAGGGTGTCTTTGTGACTGGCCTACATGCTCCGGCACTGGGGCCGGAGCTTGCGTTGGCACCCCTATGGACTATGATCCCTGGGTCACTCTGAGACGGGAGCAAGTCTTCAGAGGGCATCACGCCTAGTCTGCCTGGCAGTTGGGCGTCGGGTCTTCCCCACCATTGCCAGGCCTGTGGGACTCTGCAAGGGCTTGGATTGGAGGCTAGATCAAGGGGGTTCTCTGGTCACACCGACGCTGTGGGAGCCATTATTTCCAAACAGACAGAGCGACGCTGTGCGGGGCAGGCCATGCGATTTGACAGTCCGTGGAGCACCGGCAGTTGTGGACCCCTTGGTGATGTGTCACTCCCGGGGAGCACCACGTTTCGCATGATCACATCATCATCTCAACCTCTATAAATAGAGGTCTTTAGCATTCATCCGGATAGTTGGACATTTTGAGAACACTCTCACTTTCTCACTCTCGAATCTTAGAGAGAGAAAGATACAGGACCCTGACTTTGGACCTAAGCATCAGACTGTGACTGTCATTGTGTATTCACCCTGCACCATCGCCCTCGCAGCACTGCCACCCTCAGGCTTTCTCTAGGAAGCCCTTGGTCTCTGCCCTTACTCCGCCCTTGCCATGTCTCACATCAGCGCACATGGCATTTGACTCGGACTGCATTCCTCGTGGCACCTCCACGTCGACTGCGAACCCACTTTCCTTGGCATCACCATGGGGGTCATATCCCACAAATAAGAAAGAGAACAAAATTTTCATAGGCTAAGTTAGCACTTTATATCTAAGAGCAAGTAAGACCTATATGATTTTTTTTTACTATCATTCTAGGACGCTCTGTGTGTGTGTGGACAGTAAGGAGTATCGTTGGACAAGTTTGAGCATCAATAGAGACTAGGTCTGATTTTGCGGATGATATTAAGGACAAATCATCTGCATTGGCCTAGTGCATTAAGGTTTATTTTTCTTTTGGGAGTTGGCTCCAAAATTTTGGGAACCTCTTGTGCTTGAATACTTATATTGCTCCCAATGTATTACTTTCGTTCTCCTTCCTTATGCTTTCAAATATTTTAACTGCTAGGAAATCACAAATTTAACTTAACATCATGCTCTGCATGTTTTGCTGCTGAATTGAAAATTCCTACATCTCTCCTACCATAGGCATCATAAATCTATCGTGGGGACTTAATGCTATATATGCTTTTACACACTTTTTCGTGAAGGATTGATGGTCGGTTGTATCTCTAATATTTCTTTCTACAACTTGTTTTATTTTTATGGCTGCCATCCAAGATTTTGCATGCGGTAATTAAGAGACTACACCACCTGTTTACATGTATGCGTAAGAGACCTTTTTTTTCCTATTCATGTTTCTTGCTTATACCTTGTTACAATTTGCACGTACGAGTTCTCTAGCATGAGATAGTGGTAGTGATTGGACGTGGGTGGAGAAGGGTACACGTAGCAATCTGAGGGATTTGGTTGGAGCAGTAAAAAACACATGATGATATGTTTGTTTGTATGCCCCCAATGTAGCCTTTTTTCCCATTCCACTTTCTTGTAACATTTTTCATGTATTGGTTCTCTAGCATCGCATATCGCATATGATTTCGAGCGACGTTGTCACGGTTGTTGAGTGAGATTGGTGAGTTCCTCTTTCATTATAAAATGCGACCTATTGGTTTCAACATGAGATTATTAGTTATTGCTATCTCGCTGCCAATTGAACTTGAGACATGATTAGGGAATTCATGTTTCACTATAAAATGCTACCTATTTGTTTGCACATATAATTATTACTTACAAACCACAATTGTTTTCCATATATAGATAGATCAAGTAACATAATTCATTCTCCCGTAGATTTAATTTGTTTAGGCTATCTATAATTTGTGATGACAAACCTTTTCCGAATTCAAAGATGAATGAGATAAATCTTTCAAAGAGTTGGTACTTGTATTGACCAACCTTTGAGAAATGCGATTGAAATAACTTTGAGAAATTCGATATAAGTAACAGGTAACGCCCCTTACTTTTTCGATTGTTATTTTGTTTTGTGCTAAATTTGCTGAATTTTAAATTTTTTTTCTTTCTTGACTATGGTTATTTATGCTGTCAAAAATAGCGTAAATGATGTGCATGCAACGGGGTACAACTTTAGAGCATGCCCAACATGTTATTACTAATATCCAATGAAAAAGTGTTAGATCAAAGCGAATAGACAATTCTGTTGGACCAGAGAAAAGAGGCACAAACGGGTTGAGAGAAGCACTCTACCGGCTTTTCTAATGGAGCAGAACAATGTTTCGAAGAAACCCTCTAATTTTTTAGACTTAGCTATCCAATTCTTGATTCATGAAAACATGACGGCATTTGATCTAGAAGTCTCGAAATCAAATCTTTTAGCAGTTTCCAAGATGGAATCCAATATTTTAAATAAGTAATGATGTTTGATTCAACCCATGAGCATAAATATATGAATCATTCAGTTTGTCAAAACTAATTCGACTTACTTACATGCATTCATTAAGGTTTGGAATAGGAATGAAATTACTGATGACGAATTGATAAGAAGAAAGGGATAAAAAAGGCTTCTTTTTCCTGTAATTTAGTTTTTCATATATTTTATACCTTTCTTAAATCTAATTTGATTGATCACTTGAATACAGGGTTGTCACTCTAACAACCAAGACATATTTTCGAAGTCTCGAAGCAATTATGAACCTCGTGTATGACGTACAAGCTTGAGGCAATAAATCCATGTTGGACTACAGTTGCTCTACATTCTTATGAGACGTCCTCTTTTCCTTTCATAATTTTCACTACAAGAAAAATAACCTTTTCCAACGGAACAAAATCCGTCGCTAAAAGTCACATTTACCGACAGATTTTCCATCAGAAAAAGTCTGTGGCTAAAGACATTTACCAATGGAATATTCCGTCGGTAAATGTCTTTAGCGACGGACTTTTTTCGACGGGTTATTACCGACAGAAAATCTGTCGCTAAATGTATTTTTAATATTTTGTCCCTTTTTTTGAATTTCTTATTTTGGAAAATATTTTTTTATTTTACTATGAATTAAGGAAACCCTATCTTTTCTTTCATCTCATTTCGTCCCGCCGCTCTTTTGATCTCCCCAACCTCTGCCCTCTCTCCATCTCTCTCTCTCACACGCAGTCGACCGTCGGCCGCCACCCACTCTGCCGCTTCTCCTCTTCCCTGGCTGCTCCTATGCCACCCATCTCGCTGCTGTCACTGCCCAACCGACACACTCGCTGCGTAGTTGCCACTCCACCGATCTGGCATCTCAGGTTCATTATCTTTCTCCCCCTTTCTCACGCACACATGCACGATGTATATGTTGTTCTATCTACACATTTTTCCTGTGATTCGAAAGGTCAGATGATTTAATTTAGCTGGCTGAGTATTGATTGCGTTGTAACTTTGGATTAGAGTTGTGATGCCTTATCTAGTATAAGAGGTGGTTTGGTTTTTTTTGGTTTAAAAGATGATGTGGTAGCAGCGTGATTGCCGTAAATGGAAATCGTCCTAAATTTACCATTTTTAGAAATATTTTAAAAGATCCTGCGATTTGGTAGGGTCAAAATTTTGATTTGCTAAATTTTGATTCATCAAGAAGTTTGATTAGTTAGTTCCCTCGTACTCGCTCCATTCTTTGAGATATTGGGTGATGATATGGAGTTCATTGAAGCAACAAGCTCTGATTCGAAATTCATAATTTATAGCTTCTGCTCAATTTATTAATAACAAAAAAAGTGAAACCAAAAAGATAACCCTAGAGGGGGGTGAATAGGGTTTTAAGACTACTTTAAAATTAACAAGTAATTACAAACTAACTTAGAAAGAATAAGAATAACACTTAAACAACAAACCTCAAACACAATATCTCAAGTAAGCAAACAAGCCAATCTCAACACAAATGTAAAACGATAACGTAAGGAGAGAAGGGTTTAGAGATACTTGACAAGGAAATTTAAATGGTTCGACTTGATATACCCTCAAGCTTACGTCCACCCCTTCAAGGAAGTCCCTTGAAAGGCCCTAGAATTCACTAGTATCATCTTTCTTACGGGTCAAGATCGAACCTCTTACAATCCCTTGATGCTATGCCCACATCAAGAACAAGCTTTGACAACCCCAAAGCTCCAAAGCTTGACAACCTCAAGCTTTGATACAAGAAACTTTAGATGAAAAAATGTGTACAAGATTTCACTCTCAAGAAGTAGATAAGTACAATTTTAAGCTCTAGAATAAGAGAGATGAGTGTATGATGACTTATGTAAGTGTATATCTCTCAAATGTAAGTTCACAATAAATGTTCTCTTGAAATGGATGAGAAAATAATGAAAACCAAGAGAGATTGAACAATTGCTTTGATCTTTGAGAATATGCAAGATAAGAAGGCTTTGAATGCAATTTATGAATCAAAACTATGCCCAAGATAAGTATTTATAGAGGTGGGAATGAATATGACCGTTTGGAGTTAGGTGAAGCATTAAATGCGCCAAATGGTAAATTCAGTCGACTGTAATGTGCCATTGCAGTCAACTGTAATCCCAAAAGTACCCGTTGGAAATTTAAATTTCTAACTTGCAGTCGACTGCATTCCAATACAGTCGATTGTAATAGGCTACTGGAAGTATTGCAGTCGACTGCATTGGAATGCAGTCGACTATAATACCTCACTGCCCAACATGCAGTCGACTGCATTCCAGAAGTTTCCTTGTTCTCAAAGACTGAAAAACTTTTATGCATGCAAGGGAAACCTATGGACAAGTTCTAGGTTATAGTCATCGAAGCGATCATCTCTCTATGTCTAGTTACAAAGAATGGAAATTAAGCATAGTAAAATTCAATCGACGAATTCCTTCTTTGAAGCGTTCCGTTGAGAGTCTTTGAATGATTTGCTCGTCTAATAGTCCGTTTGCATGAGTATGAGATTGTACCTATTGCTTCATCAACTCAATGCATGTTAGACAACATAATCGTTAATGTTAGTTATCATCAAAATCAAATATACTCCTAGGTTAAATAACCGTAGGGTTATCAATCTCTCCCTTTTTTACGATGACAAACATTGATTCAAAACAAATGAGATATATAGGATGATAAATGCAATAAAGCATGACAATCTCAATTATAAACCATAAGGGGTCGAAAGAGGAATTAATATGATAAGCTCCCCCTATTTTAAGCAAAATATACTCCCCTATTTCAGGTAATATATGCTCATCAACTCCACAAAAGTATGAATCAACAATATTAACAATATTTTTCTCCCCCTTTTGGCATCATGAAAAAGATCAAGGGTGTATGTTGTGTGAAAGTGATCAAAATATGTATCCATCCATGGATAATCAATATAGCCAACAAAGGGTATTCAAAATCAAGAAAACATAAGTACTTGAATAATCATCAAAGGATGTACCAAGCACATGTAACAAAATAGCACAGAAATCATAAGCCTAAGGAATCAGAGGTGCAGTAAGATAAGCGTGGATCAAAAGTGCTAAAGCAATACTATGAGTAGCATCCATGATAAGTTTTTGAAATTCATAATAGATTTTGAAAGCATAAGCTAAGAAAAACATAAACCATGTCCAAACGCCTAAGGACCCGATGGTGGAGGTGGTGGATGAAAGATGTCCTCCTCGGGACACTGAATCCCACAATGATCCTCCATGTGAGAAAGGCGTTGACTAAGCTGGCTGTGGGCAAGATCCATCCGACTGAAGCCGACATGCATCTGCTGCTACATCATATCTAAGCGTGCTAGGATCGCTTCATATCCGGAAGCAGAAGGACCGAAAGAAGTGCCCGCCTCATGTGTACTCGGAATGATCAATGGAGGTGGATCACGATCAATCCCGTCACCGGAGATCAATCCCGCCACCGGCATCTCCATGAGCATCAGGAGCATCATCATCTCCATGAGCATCAGGAGCATCATCATCTCCACGAGCATCAGGAGCATCATCATCACCATCATCATTATCACCATCCTCATGCTCATGCTCATCATCCATAGCATCGTCCATGTCCAGCTCAGGCAAGAAACGACTACAACCATCTAAAAGTCCCTTCCTACGAAGGGTAGAGCAGTCGAGTACGTTGTGCCGAGTCACCTCAATATACTCATAGGGAAGAGGTATGTCAAAGGCAGCAAAAATACGAGTGAGTAGGAGGTTGTAAGGTATAGCTGAGCCAAGATGAGAGGCGTTCCTAATCATGTTCAACATGATAAGACGAGAGAGGTTAATCGGTGTACCCGATCAAAAAAAGGTCAAGAGCTGGACATCTAAGTAAAAAATAAATGAAAGACTGCCGGCTCTAGGGATGACGTTGTAAGCGATGACATGATAGAATAGTCGAGACAGAGGTGGTAGGTCACGAAGGGTGGGCTTGCTTGCAGCCCGAATCTGTCGACTGTGAAGTGTGTGTCGAAGCCGTTCCTCAATGGAGAAAGGTCGGTCAAACCAATGTGATTGACGGGCGACAGGAATCATCTCTAGTGAAGGGGAGGTCTAGAAGGTCGGCTAGTCGTGACTGAGAGAATGAGATATGCCGACCAAAGACATAGGATGTGAGTGTACACGACTCACTGGAAATGCTCCAAGTCAAATTTGCATAAAAAAGACGGATTGCATCAGGATAATAAAGGATGGTGTTCCTATCAGTAAGGCGGTCTAGATAGCAATCCTGAAGGTGTCTAAGTACACCTATGCTAAAGAGAAATGGAGTGTCTAAACGCAAACCTGGAGCCAGAGGGGAAGAGTTTTGAGAGGAGAAACGGTCTAGAGCCTCACGGTTCCGATAGCGGTTGCGGTCAAACTCTACTGGGGCAGGCTCGAATTCGGGCGCTGGAGAGGCTCATGATCGTGAAGAACTGGCGCGCGCATGTTTCTCTCTTGCCATACTTGAAACAGTCTAACAAATTTGAAAGATAAATAACATAAGTAAGATGTATGAAAATGTAAAGAAAAAAAGTTAGGGTTTATGAAATGTTTGAAAAATAATGTGTTCAATGAAATTGTTAAAATAAATCATGTGAAAGTATGATAGAAAGATAATACGACGTGAATTTAGGCTAAAACAAACAAAAGAAGTATGAATTAAATTTATTTTATAAAATATATAAACCCTAGTTCATGCAATTTGGGGAAAAATAAATTTTGGACAAATTGAATGTACATAACTATGTATAAATTAAAAAATGACATAATTAAACATGAATCAAGTGATCAAACATGAAATTGCTTAATTAATTGAAGAAACTTTGACATACGAAAAATCCTAGTTTATGAAATTTGGGGAAAAATGATTTTGGCATGAATGCATGTAATTAAACTATGTAGGATCATGTAATAAGCATCCCTAAACATAAATTAATCATTAAATCATATAGTAACATGCTTAATTTAAGTAGATCTGAAGAAATTTCACCAAAGTGGGGAATTCAAATTTCAATAGATTATGAACAATGTAGGTGAAATCGATCAGAGAAAGTATTTAAATCATGTAGTAGAATAAGATTTGGGAGGATTTACATACCAATTTCAAGGAAAATAAAGAAGAATTGAGTCCTAGGAGAGATGAGAGCTTCGGTTCGAAGAGAGAGAATAGAGAGAGGAGAGATCTGCTGAAAAATGAAATCTGGGCTCGATTTATGCTTTTCCCCCGTAACGTAGTCGACTGTATTCATACATGTAGTCGATTGTATTTTAACATGCAGTCGACTCTAATGCCATAAGTCAAACAGTCTTGAAATTGATTATGCATATGAATATTGCAATATAAATGTGTGCAAAACAGTTTAAACACCAAGGATGAATAGCAACAAAATGAATAATTTAGAGAGAAAATAACCAAAACATGCGATAAGCATACGAAATAATGCTCAAGCATGTGAAGTGCAACTTGTATGTTTTAAACCACAAGAAGTAAAAAAATTTGTCACATAGGTGAAGACATGCCAAGTTCTCTTCTAAGAGCGGTAAACCTCTTCACATCTAACGGTTTAGTGAAGATATCCACTGAGTGGTGATTTGTGTCCACGAAATCGAGAACGATATCACCTTTTTGCATATGATCACGGATAAAATGGTGTTTGATTTCTATGTGCTTGGTCCGTGAATGTTGGATGGGATTTTTGCTCAAATCAATGGCACTCGAGTTATCGCATAAGATAGGTATGTGGTCATACTTGAGTCCAAAAGGGTTTGTTTCATCCAAAGAATTTGTGCACAACAAGCACCAACCGCCATATATTCTGCTTCGGTGGTAGAGAGTGCAACCGAGTTTTGCTTTTTGGAACTCCAAGAAACAAGAGAGTGTCCTAAGAATTGGCAACCTCCACTAGTGCTTTTCCGCTCAGTTTTACAACCGGCGTAGTCTGCATCGGAGTAGCCAACTAGGTTAAAAAATGACGTGTTCCTAAGAAACCATAACCCTAAATCGTTAGTTCCCTTAAGATATCTAAGGATTCTCTTGACGGCAACTAAATGAGATTCCTTAGGACAAGCTTGAAATCTAGCACATAAACAAACACTAAACATCATATCGGGTCTACTTGCGACAAGGTAAAGGAGTGATCCGATCATACCTCGATAGCGCTTAATATCATCATTCTTACCCTTTTCATCTTTATCAAGCTTTAATGAAGAGCTCATTGGAGTGTCAAAAGCGTTTGATGCTTCCATGTCAAATCTCTTGAGTAGCTCTTTGGTGTATTTGGCTTGGTTGATAAAGATTCCATCCTTGCTTTGTTTGATTTGCAATCCAAGGAAGAAGGTGAGTTCTCCCATCATGCTCATTTTAAACTCCTTACTCATACAAGAAGCAAACTCTTCGCACAAGGATCCATTAGTAGCACCAAATATAATATCATCAACATAAATTTGCACCAACAATAAGTCCTTGCCCTTAGATTTTTTAAAAAAAGTGGTGTCAAGTTTTCCTCTTGAAAAAACATTTTCTAAAAGAAAACTACTTAGCCTTTCATACCAAGCTCTGGAGCTTGTTTTAAACTATAAAGAGCTTTGCTAAGCTTGAAAACATGGTTTGGAAATTTTTCATGTTCAAAGCCGGGAGGTTGAGCCACATAAACTTCCTCCGAAATAAAACCATTTAGAAAAGCACTCTTGACATCCATTTAAAAGAGTTTAAAATCTCTATAGCAAGCAAAAGCTAAAAGCATTTTAATAGATTAAAGTCTAGCTACCGGTGCATAAGTCTCATCAAAATCAATTCCTTCCTCTTGGTTATAACTTTGGGCCACTAATCTAGCCTTGTTTCTAACCACGATTCCGGATTCATCAAGTTTGTTTCTAAATACCCATTTTGTGCCTATAATCCTATAGTTTTGAGGTTTAGGCACAAGGGTCCAAACTTGATTTCTTTCAAATTGAACTAGCTCCTCTTGCATAGCAAGCATCCAAGATTCATGATGTAGATCTTCAGAGAAGTTCTTCGGTTCAATTTGGGAAATAAATGCTAAATTAACATGTTGTTGAAGAGAGTGTCGAGTTCTTACCCCACTCAAAGGATTACCTAAGATTTGATTGCTTGGATAATCCTTTTTGTAAGTCCAATCTTTTGGTAATGCTTGAGAGTTGTCCGAGTTTGAAACATCATTCCTTACTTCCTTGTCTTCCTCTTGAGAGCTTGATGGTTGTTCTTCTTGAACAATTTCTTTGGGGTTGTCTTGTAGTGTTTCACTTATATCCAAAGTTTTCATGTTATTTTCCACATCATCTACATTAACAATGTTAGTCCTCCGAAGAAAAGGATTAGTCTCATCAAAAGTAACATTAATGGATTCTTCAACAACCAAAGTACTTTTATTATAGACTCTATATACCATACTATTATTAGAGTAACAAAAAAAAATACCCTTAAATATTTTGGAATCAAATTTGCTAAGGTGATCCTTAGTATTTAAAATAAAGCATTTGCAACCAAAGACTCTAAAAAAGCTCACCTTAGGTTTCTTATCAGTAAAAAGCTCATAAGGGGTTTTTAACAAAATTTTTCTCAAGATAACTCTATTGAGAACAAAACAAGCACAATTGACCACCTCCGCCCAAAAGTACTTGGGTAAACCATATTTGTTAAACATTGTTCTTGCCGCTTCTTGCAAAGACCTATTCTTTCTTTCGGCAACACAATTTTGTTGTGGAGTTCTAGGAGCCGAAAAATTATGTGATATCCCAAAGTCATCACACAAGGCTCCTATTTTTAAATTTTCAAATTCTCTACTATGATCACTTCGAATTTTGGTTATCAAATATCCTTTTTGATTTTGAACACGTTTTGCAAATGAAGTGAACACATTTAGAGATTCATCTTTGGTGGCCAAAAAGAAAGTCCAAGTACAGCGTAGTCATCAACAATAACAAAACAATATGATTTACCACCAAGACTAGTAGTATGGATTGGTCCAAATAAATTCATATGAAGTAATTGCAAGGGTCTAGAAGTAGATACCATTTTCTTCGGTTTGTGAGAGACTTTCTTTTGCTTACCCATTTGACAAGCATCACATATTTTGTCTTTCTCAAACTTGATCTTTGGGAGTCCCCTCACAAGTTCTTTGCTTGAAATATCCTTGAAATGCTCCATATGCATGTGTCCAAGTCTTCGATGCCAAAGCCAAGATGTCTCACTAATAGCACTAAGACACTTGACATCTTGGTTAGCTAGATCATTCAATTGAATAGAGTAAACATTGTCATCTCTATTTCCTACCAAAATAGTTTCATTATTCTTCAAGGATTGTATAGTGCAATGAGAAGCCTCAAAGATTACTCTAAAACCTTTATCACTAAATTGACTAATACTAGCAAATTATGCTTCAAACCTTCAACATATAAATTCTCAATTGAATGTGGTTCCTTACCTAGAGTTCCTTTACCTTTGATTTTTCCTTGTGCGTTGTCACCAAAGGTCACTTTTCCTCCTTCTATAAGATCGATTGAGGTGAAAAGAGATATGTTGCCGGTCATATGTCTTGAGCATCCACTATCAAGAATCCACTTCTTGCTACTAGATTTTGCTTTGAGACATACCTATAAACACAAATCAAGTAGTGACTTTTGGTACCTATATTTTCTTGGGTCCTTGGGTGTTAGTCTTACATTTGTAATCTTGACCTTTCACAACCCACATCTTCTTTCTACCTCTAACATAAACAATTCTACAAGAACAATAATTAGTCGTATGCCCTTTCTTGTTGCACCAACCACAATGTGTAAATGGTGCGCAATAGTTCTTTGGCTGTTTTGAATGAGTATGCAACCTAGCTTGTTGTTGAAAGATTTTAGGAGGTAAGGCCAAGGGATCTAATCCAAGACCACCTTTGTTTAGGCCAAATCTTTGGCGTCCAAGCATGACATCTAAATTGTTTTGACCATCAAAAATTTTTTAAGATAATTTTTCAAATCACAAATCTCAAGTTTTAAATCTTCATTTTGTTTTTTCTAAAGCCAAAGTTTTGCAAGAGATTTGTTTTGAGCTAGGAGAGTTATCAGTCAATTCAACCAAGTCATTATTCACATGTTTTACATATAAATGGTTGGAAATGCAATCATTCTTGGCATGCAACTCATTATTTTCCACTCTCAACTTCTCAATTTGCTTATTGGCCTCAAGGAATTTTTTTTTATAAAATAATATTTTTCTTAAAAATTTTCTTGGATTCCTCATATAGGCTATCATAAGCATCTTCGAAACTTTTACTATCACTATCACTACCGGAAGAAGAGCTTACCTCATCATTTTCCATGAAGCATACATTTGCTTGTTCATTCTTCTCATCATCTTCATCACTTGAATCGAAGTCACTCCAAGTTGGAGTATGTTCGGCATTCATTGCTTTTTCCTTCTCTTTGTTCTCTTTCTTAGAGAGTTGTCTCCTTTTAACTCTTTCCCATACATCTCTTCTTTCCTTCTTTTCCCTTTTGTATATGGGACAATCCATCTTCATGTATCCCAGCTTGTGGCATTTGTAGCAAAGCTTCTCTTCGTTGCTAGCATTTTGTTGCCTTCTCCCACTAGCTCAGCCCGTCTCTCTCTCTCTAGCTCAGCCCTTGCCGCCGCACGTCGGCTCACTGGCGCCACCTAGTGACCATTGCCCCACCGAGACCCGGTCGTCGATCGCAGGCCCAGCTCGTCTCTCTCTTTCTCAAGTCCGTCTCTCTCTCTCTCTCTCTCAGCCCTTACCGCCGCACGTCGGCTCACCGGCGCCACCTAGTGACCATCGCCCCACCGAGACCCGGTCGTCGATCGCAGGCCCAGCTCGTCTCTCTCTTTCTCAAGTCCGTCTCTCTCTCTCTCTCAGCCCTTGCCGCCGCACGTCGGCTCACCGGCGCCACCCAGTGACCACCGGCCCACTGAGACCCCGCCGTCGATCGCAGGCCCAGCTCCGGCTCTTCACTTTTAACCCTATTTCAGAGCCCTAAAAGCTGCATTTCCTCACTCTACACATCTACCCTTCAGCGGCCTGGTATGAAGAATCTCTTTCATTACTCGTCTGTATGTGCTGCATGTGCTCTTTCATTACTCGTCTGTAAGAACAAGTTCATATTGATTAGTTAATTTCTACTACCAATTTGGTGCTTGGATGCTTCATGCTTTCTATTTCTGCAACCCCATTTAGGCTTATGTTGTTGTGGTGATGTTTAAATGCATTGAAATTGAACTCATCCAACTGAGATAGGAATGCATGTTGGATTAGCTGTCTTAGGATTTTAAAAAGCATACTTGTTCGTTTGATAGTTTTTAAAAGCATACTTGTTCATTTGAGAATTGAGATTGTTGAAGGAGGATGGGACCCAATTGGATTGAAATATCGGATACGTGCATTTTGAACAGCTTTTTTTCCTTTTGAGCATTGATTATTTGATTTTTAATTTTAGGTTGTTAATTATGCATTGAGCATTTGAGATCGTTGATGGAGGATGGGACCCAATTGGATTGAGGCGATCAGATATGTGATTTAGTTGAATGATGGGTTGAAATTAGCACCTACACAGCACCGACACTTTATATGAGTCTAGGTATGGTGTCCGACACCTCACCAGCACCTTCGGACGAGTGTCCGATACCTCTTTGCAATGTCCCGGTCGATGTCGGTGTCGGATACAGTGTACGTGTCAGTGCTACCAAGATTAGCACTAATCAGCACAGATTATGCTAATCAGCCCTAATTATCCCTGATTAGGGGTAATTGACAATAATTACGCTAATCAGCCCCACTTAACACTGATTACCCCTAATTACTCCTAATTAGCACTAGTCAACACTAATTAGGCTAATCAGCCCTAATTATCTCTAATTGACCATGATTGAAAATGATTAGCAATAATCAGCCCTAATTAGCCCTAACTAACACTAACAGACACTAAATAGCTTTAATTAGCAGTAATCAGCTCCAATTAACACTAATAGCCCTAATTAGGACTAATTTGCACTGATTACCCCTAAATAACACCAATGGACACTAAATAACTCTAATTAGCACTAATCAGCCCTACTTACCACTAATCAACAGTGTTCGTGTCCGTGCTACCTAGATTAGCACTAATCATCACTACTCAGCTCTAATATGCCCTAATTAGGCTTTGTTGATGATGAAGCACCGACACTTCACATGAGTCTAGGTATGGTGTCTGACAACTACCAACATCCCGACACATGAGTCTAGCCCTAATTAGCGCTAATCAACTCTGATTAGCCCTAAGTAATACTGACGGACACTAAATAGCCCTAATTAGCACTAATCACCCCTAATTAGCCATAATTAACACTGATGAACACTAAAAAGCCCTAATTAGGTATAATTAGCACTAATAAGCCCTAAATAGGCCTAAATAGCACTAATCAGCGTTGATTATCCCTAATTAACAGTGATTGACACTGATTAGCCCTAATTAGCACCTACGCAGTACCGACACTTTATATGAGTCTAGGTATGGTGTCCGACAACTACCGACACCCCGACACCTCACCAGCACCTTCGGACACGTGTCCGACACCTCTCTGCGATGTCCCGATCGATGTCGGTGTCAGACACAGTGTCCGTGTCTGTGCTACCTAGATTAGCACTAATCAACATTACTTAGCTCTAATATGCCGTACTTAGCCCTAATCATCCCTACTTAACCCTGATTAACACTCACTTGTAAGTGACTACTCAATATATATTTTTCAAATTGAAGGTTAATTTTGAACTCGACTTGTATAGGTTTACCAGGCAGTGAGAGATATATATCATGTCAGTGGATAGAAGTTGGATGCGAAGGAGGATTGCTCCAAGTGGGATTGGGGTATCAGAAGAGTTTAGACAGGGAGTGAACGGGTTTATTCTATTTGCTTTGAATCAACGGGAGTTTGTGGTTGACGGCACGATTAAATGTCCGTGCAATGATTGTCAACTGTTAAGTTGGAAATCCCCCGACGATGTAAGTTTGATCTGTTCTGTAGAGGTTTTATGAGTAACTATACAAATTGGACTCAGCACGGGGAACCAATTCTGAGGGTGCCCACTGAGGTCACCGCTGAGTTCAGACAGTACAGTCCTAGAGATCCAGGATTTTCCCAGTATCAACATATGGTAATGAAAGCTGGGCCTAGTGAGATTAATTGGGATAACTATTTTAACGATGGTAACCCTAATGTGGAAGAAGAGCCAAACCCGAGCGCACAAAAATTTTATAAATTGTTACAAGACTTTGAGGAGCCAATATGGAATGGAAGTACAAAGCACACCAAGTTATCTGCTGTGATAAGGATGCTACACTTAAAGTCTGAGCATGGTCTAAGTGATAGGGGTTTTGATGCTTTTTTGAAGCTTAATAAAGAAATGTTGCCAGAGGATGAGAAGTTGCCTGACACGTACTATAGTGCTAAGAAAATGATGATGAAACTTGGTTTGGGGTACCAGAAGATAGATGCTTGCACTAATGATTGTGTCTTATTTTGGAAGGAGAACAATGACTTGAGCGAGTGTCCGGTTTGTGGCCACGCAAGATATAAACAAACCAGTGGGAATAAAAGAAAGATAGCATGGAAGATATTGCGGTACTTCCCACTGACACCAAGGCTTCAAAGGTTGTACTACTCTTCTAAAACGGCAGAGCACATGAGATGGCATAGCCACGTCCGCAGCAAAGTTCTCGATTTATTAAGACACCCTGTCGATGGAGAGGCATGGAAGGAATTTGATTATCGACACCCATCTTTTGCTGAAGAAGTTTGAAATGTGCGACTTGGGCTCGTTACCGATGGGTTTAATCCTTTTGGGCACTCTAGCACACCCTACTCTACGTGGCCTGTGATCATTGTCCCGTATAACCTTCCTCCGGACATGTGTATGAAGAAACAATTCATGTTTTTATCATTACTCATTCCTGGACCTACGAGCCCGGGTAGAAATATAGACGTGTACTTGCGGCCGTTGATCAATGAATTAAGAAATCTGTGGGAAGTTGGAGCCCCAGCATTTGATGCATCTCTTAAACAGAACTTCAACTTGAGGGCAGCAGTCATGTGGACTATCAATGACTTCCCTGCATACGGTATGCTTTGTACACACGGTAGGTTGGCATGTCCTTATTGTATGGAAATGAGTAAGGCTTTCACCTTAAAGCACGCGGGGAAGGCTTCCTTTGGGGGGTGTCACAGACAATTCTTACCACCTAATCACCCATTTCGAAGGCAAAAAGATAAGTTTGATAAAACTGTGGAGCGTCGCCTTGAAACACATGACAGATTGTCTGGCGAGGAAGTGTATATGTGCGTAAAGGACCTTGACATGGATGCAGTACCATTTGGAAAGTGTGGTGCTAGTCTAAAACTTCTTGGCTTTGGAAAAAAACACAACTGGAAGAAAATGTGCATCTTTTGGGAGCTACCTTATTGGCCGACCCTCCTTCTGCGCAACAATCTCGATGTTATGCACATTGAGAAAAATGTTTTCGAAAATGTGTTTAATACAGTCATGAATGTCAAGGGCAAATCAAAGGATCACTTAAAAGCACGCAGAGATATGCAGGTGATGGGTATACGGCGTGAATTGCATCCACGAATGGTTAATGGTAAGCTGGTTTTGCCCAAAGCAGTATATACATTGGATAAAAAGCAGATACAACAGGTGTGCGAGTGGGTAAACTGTTGAAGCTGCCAGATGGCTATGCATCTAATATATCACGATGTTGCAACCTTGCAGATTGTCGGTTTTATGGTCTAAAGAGTCACGATTGTCATGTATTCATGGAAAGATTTATACCAATTGTCTTTCGTGACCTCTTGCCGAAACCAGTAAATGAAGCATTGACTGAACTTAGTCATTTCTTTAGGGATTTGTGCTCAAAGGTGCTCCGAGAGAGTGATGTTAAGATTCTTGAGAAAAACATTGTTGAGACAGTGTGCAAGTTAGAGAAAATCTTTCCCCCGTCCTTCTTTGACTCGATGGAGCATTTGACCATTTACTTAGCATTTGAGGCTAGAGTGGGCGGACCTGTGCAGTATCGATGGATGTATCCATTTGAGAGGTGATGTCGCCCATCCATCTTTAAATTGTATTTCATTCTTGCACACATGCGTTGATTACTGAAATCAATCCTTATTTCTTACATAGGTATATGTTTGACCTTAAGAAAAAGGTGCGAAACAAAGCCCGGGTTGAAGGTTCAATTGTAGAGACTTACATCCTTGAGGAGCTTACCAACTTCTGTTCCCTTTACTTTGAGACTGATGTTGATACAAAGATGAATCGACTTGGTCGCAATGACAATAGTGTCGACACAGAATTCGATGAGCGTCTTTCCATATTCAAGCATCTTGGTCGTGTACTTGGAGCAAGTAGCAGTCGATATCTATCTGAGAAGGAGTATATTGCCGCAACATTGTACGCTCTCATGAATTGCACTGAAGTTGCAGCATTCATAGTGTAAGTAGTTGCGTACATACCTTCATTCTCATAGTATTTACTCACATAATATAATGACAATGCCATATAACATGCAGTAAATACGATGAGGAAGTGTTATTAGCAAACCCTGTGATATCAGATGGACAACTTGAAAAAATGCGAAACAACGCGTTCCTTGAGTGGTTCCGACAGCGCGTAAGTTTTAAAACCTACAGTTCATTTCTAATATAGACCGCATGTGATAAGCTAATACTCTGTGCAAATTGTTTGTTGTTGTAGACCGTCTATGATGGAGTTGATGTCCGTCTCAAGTTGCTTGCTGCTGGCCCAAGTAGACTAGTATTGTGTCATAAAGGGTATATTGTCAACGGGTTTAGGTTTAACACGATGGAAGTTGACCTTACTAAACAAACCCAAAACAGTGGAGTTTTGATCAAAGGTGACTGTTATAATGATAGTGAACGTGATTTTTATGGGCAGTTGGAGGAGGTTGTTGAACTAGACTATTATGGCAACGGTAATCGACTGGTAATGTTCAGGTGCAAATGGTTTGACATTACAGCTGGTATTCGAGTTAGTCGACATGGGATTGTAGACGTTAATATGAGGTCAAGGCTCGGATCCTACGAACCATTTGTATTTGCAGCTCAGGCAACGCAGGTCTTCTATGCAAAGGGTGTGACAAGGAAGGATCCAAATTGGCATACTGTTATCAAGACCAAAAGAGGCTTTGTTGATGATGATGTGTTCGTTGAGATGTACCAAGAGGATGATGCTCCCACAGTGATACCGCTTCAAGAGAATAACGATGTTGTTGATGAGCCTCTTTGCGATTTAGGCCATGCTGAAGAAGAGGTCGATGCCGAAGCCCTCCGTGATGATGATGGTGATGATGATGACGACGATACTGAGGAAGACATTGACGACGAAGAAGAAGACGATGAAGATGAAGGGGACGACGATGACGATGAGGAGGAAGACGTTCCGTTGTCTATTAGTGATAGTGATTCACTGTTTGGAGCAAAAAAATTCTTGTCAATGTACTTTTAGACATGCCTGTTTATTATTTAAATTGAATTAGTTATTAATTGATGGCGGTTGACTATTTAATTTGGGTTGTCTTTTATAGTCAGCAGTGCCACATTGTTAGCATACTTAGTTCTGCACTTAAGTTGTTTATTATTCGGGCAAACTACATTGTAGATATGCCGAGATCCAGTGCACCCCGAGGTCGTGGAGGTGGTCGTCGCGGAGCTGCTTCGGCACAGTCAGCCCCCCTCCCTAGGATTGGTGATTCGACTACTACTGAGCAGCCGTCATCGTCATCAGTTGCTTCAGAACATGGTGAGACGATATTAGTTTTGTGTCGGATTGAAAGCAATTACTTGCAATATATATAAATATAATAATTTCCTTTTTCATCATCTGCAGCGTCTAGTTCATCTGTATCACGAGGTATTACCCGCGGAATACCTCTTCCAGCCACCCCGGAGCAGAGGGTTACTGCTCATGTCCGAAACAATTAGTAAGTTTTTAATTTGCAAAGCTCAATTCTATTGTAATATGCACTTATATTGGGATTGATGTATCTTTGTGATTTCTTGTAATTAGTTTTGTTGAGGATTGTGTTAGGACCAAGATCGGTCCTATTATTAAGGCTCACCTCCCACAGCCTTATGCGACGTGGGGGTCGTGGACGGAATCAGACAAAGAGCTTGTTTGGGGGAAGTTTTTGGTAAGGAGCGTAGTATTTTTTATGTGCTTTACTTTTGCGGTTTTAGAAGTACATTATCGCTGAATTTTTCTTGCTAACTGTGTTTTTCAATTGTGTTGAATTATGTTCAGGACTATTTCAAATTTGAGTCGGACGGAGGGCGAGAACTTGGGAGGCAGGCGTGGGAGTCGCATTGTGCCGAGAACTACAAGAAATGGATGCTAAATGAGAGGAGGTGGACGCTAGCTCGGGCAGGTACGACAGATATATCTATGACCAGAGACCACAATCCCGAGTACTTCTCCAGAACCATGTGGGGGCACCTGGTGTCGCATTGGAGTACTCCAGACTGAGCGAAGCTGAGTGAGCGAGGCACGGAGATGACTTAAAGCGAGAAGAAGATGAAGCACAGTGCTGGTTCCCATCCATTTGCCGTGCACGAGCTGAGGTTGACAGAGGAGGACCCTGACAGGAGGCCCCCTACGAGGCTCAGCCATTTTGAGCGCACACACCAGAATAGTGATGGGAAGTGGGTGTCTGAGAGCGCCAAGCAGTTTGCGGTGAGCACGTAACTAAGCAATACTTTTGTATTCCTATTGCATTTTTTGCGATTGTGGCCAATAGAATTTCTCTAACATTTTTGTTGTTTTCTTATACAGAGTTTATTTAGAGAGAGAGTTCAGGCCAACTCCCAGCCAGACGGTGGCCAGACGGTGGACGATATCTCGTTGTGGTCAGACGCGACTGGGGGTCCTAGGAAGGACCGTATACTCGGCCACCCTCGTCAGTCCGCTCGAGCGTTGTTAGCAGACAGACCAGCATCGTCAGGCGAGACGAGTTGTACCGGTCCTCGGGCAGACGCGACGGATATGGCTGCGACGTTGGCAGAGTGCTTCAATACAATGTTTGATGCGCGCATGCGGATGATGCTCGGTGACAGTTATGTAATTATAAAGGACCCCAAACTACATGTAATACAAATTTTCTCAATATCCTGCTGTATTATGTGCTCTATATGTGATCTTGATTAGATATATGATGTTGAATCATTTGTATGGCTTTGTGCAGGGCAATACCGATGATCTTAGTGCCAGTGACCCCCGGGGCGATGAAGATGTTGTTGGATCAAACGTGCCTTCATCATCGAGGAATGAAGAAGATGATGACGGGGCTGGTTGTTCTACCGACGAGTGATTTAGATAGGGGTTTGGTTAGGTTCATCTGCCATGAATGTTATTTTCTTGTTTTGAATTGATCATCGGTACTTAACTGTATGAATTCTATTATTTTAATGCATATGTTAACGTTTATCTATACTTTGATGAATGTGAGCAGCTGTTTGAATGAATGCGGGACAGGGGGGTAAAACGGTTTTGAATGAATGCATTGAAAGCTTTCAACGCATTCATTCAAAAGCGTTTCAACAGAAGTTAAATCGGTTTTTTTGGATCGATTGGATTGGATTGGATTGGATTGGATGCGAATTGATATTAGTTTTGCGACAGGTTTTGGACAGGTTATCTGACCTGAATTTTTTTTTTTGCAAATCCAGGTTTTGCGACCGCAATATACGGTCGCTAAATTAAACAACGTGGTCGCTAAAGTTTTTATTATTTTTAAAAAAAATAATAATAAACAATTAAAAAAATTAAATTATTTAGCGACCGCCGGTCGGGGTCGCTAATTCGGTCGCTAAATATAAATATAATTTAATAAAAAATAATTAAAAAACGTAATTGTTAAATTAATAAATATTTAGCAACCGCTAAGAGCGGTCGCTAAATATAGTCAATGCGGTCGCTAAAGTTAGCGACCGAACTTAAAATGCGGTCGCTAAAATTTAGCGACCTGGGCTATAGCGATCGCGTTGGCGACCGCCCTTACACGGTCACTAAAACCCTTTAGCGACCCCGTAAGGGTCTTCAGCGACCGCGCCTGGCGGTCGCTAAAGACCCTTTTTCTTGTAGTGTGAATGATTTGCAGTGGAGGAGTTTGAGAGTCTCAGGAGTATAGATACTGATGACAAGAGGAAAGAGTCTGTCTGGATAGTTAGTGCTTGAGATGTTCACTCGTTGAGATGGTTTGTACAATGTTTGTAGGATACAATGATCTAGAGGTGGCTGGTTCCAAAGATGAACTGACATGAGTTCCGAGACTAAGACGATTGAGTTATTAAATTTTCAATTTTAATTGAAGATCGGGGATGGAGCCCCTGAAAGCTAATAATCGTTCCAGATTCAGATTGTAGCTCCATTCCCTATCTACCATTTATGACCTGATTCTAGAGTCTTCCTCCCTTGTAGTATACCTCGTCATACCCAAGAGAAATTGCCTTGTAGTATACCTCCCATTAGTTTTTGGGCCATAGAGACAAAACCAATTGAACTGGTGTATGGTTTTACTTTATATATATCCACCTACCAAAATTGGCTCAAAATTGTGTTCACCTACCAGAATTGTATACATGCTTATCCTTTAAATAATATAAGTTGGTTTTCATGTAGTCCTTTTCATTAATTCTTGTTTTTGTTTACAACAGTTTATGTTGTGTATATTTTAGTTCCATTTATTACAAATAGTTTACAGATAAATTTGTTATTTTGTTTACAACAGTTTATGTCGTGTATATTAAATTTGCTCTTTACAGATAAATTTTCTCTTTTATAGACAAATCAGCATAGTTAACAAGCTTGATTCCAAATCAGCACAGTTACTGACATGCTTTCATTTTAAGTCATCTCTTCATTCTCAACTCCCTCCACTTATGCTACTAATTTATTGCTTTTGGTGTTATAATTAGATGAGTACCGATAGCAATGCCTCACAAGTTAGTCTTTCTAGTAAAAGAAAGAATGTTGGTGATTCGAAGAAAAAATCTTACCTCAGATGGACTGTGGAAATGGACCGCGTTCTTAATGTTGTCTTACTTGATCAACTTAATATTGGGAACAAAGTTCCTAATGGATGGAAACCAAGTGCGTACAATGCTGTGATTGATGCGATAAGTGATCAATGTAACGTGAAAGTTACAAAAGAGAATATTGTTGGTCATCTAAAAACACGGGACAAGCATTATGATGTAGTGTCTAAGTTGTTGACCCAAAGTGGCTTTTCGTGGGACTGCTATTCCAATATGATTAGCGTTTATACTGAAGCTGCTTGGAATGCATATGTTCAGGTAAAAAGCATATTAATCTCTCTTATTTTTTAAACAATTGGAACACTACTTATATAGTTTTATATTTACTTTTTGTAGGATCATCCAGATGCAAAGCCATATAGAAGAAAGGTAATTGAAAATTGGGAAGATTTATCAGCTATATGTGGACAAGATCGAGCAACATGGGAAGGAGCTGAGATTGGTGTTGAAGGTTACAATGAGCTGGCATCTAATTCCAACATAGGGGAGGCTAGTGAAGATCTTGATAACACGAATCGTCAAAAGGCAACCTCTACAACTAAGTTACAACCATCGAGAAAGAGAAGTCGGACTAGTGATGCACTTGCTATAGCTGTTGCTTCAATGGCTAGTGCCATCGACAAGGTATGTGCATCAGAAGCTACAATTGCAAGTGCGGATTTCATTTATGAGAAGTTAGCAGAGGTGCCAGATTTGGATCAGGTTGAGAGTTGCTCAAAGCTTATGATGTGCTGACTGGCAACGCGAGGAAGTTTGAGTCATTCATGTCTCTTCCGTTTAACTTGAGGAAGCCATGGTTAATGATGCAAATCAGCACTCATAAGACTTAAGTTATGGAGCCTACAAATAATTTATGAATTTTGAATTGTTTTCAAGCTTAGTTTTTTAGGAGTTATTATCTTATTTACTAGTAGAGATCTAACTTGTTAATCGCTTGCTACGTTTAAGAGCCACTTCATTTTGTTAAGTCTAAGCATATTTTTATTTTTTAGAATATTTTCTTGTTGTCAAGTACTAGCATAGCATTAAAATTCTAATATTCAGCTGTTAGGTTGCAAATTCAAGTTTTCTTATCAATTAGTTGCATTTTTACATTTTGTACCTAAGTCATCATGTGTGTAACTATTTTTCTTTTTCTTTTGTTCTATAGGGCGGGGCGGGGCAGTGCGGGTGGGCAAGGGTTGTTGGGTATGATTTGATAAGAAAAATATAAAACTCTCATTTTTCATATTTATCTCTTATTTTTTTACTTTAGCAATTTCAATTCTTAATCTCATTTTTTGTGCTAACCAATCAATGGAATTACAAATTCTACTCAATTCCAAGTCAATTCCAATTCCATGGGAATTGGAATTGAATTACTATTCTCAATTTCAATTTCAATTTCAATTTCAATTCTGTTTTCCAATCGGATCCTAACTTGATTTCTTATTATCTAGACCTCGTGGCTGATGCACACAAGATAAATCACTCTAAAGATCATTTAATATGAAAAAAGAATTTGTGTACGTGAGATCCCAACTCAAGTGATGTGATTACGAGGCTGCACACACACACACACACACACACACACACACACACACACACACACACACATATATATATATATATATATATATATATATATATATATATATGTGCCACACCCACGGGTACGTACGCTTGTATGAAGATTATCTACTTCTGCCAACTCACTGCCCATGAATCCATTTCAAGCATGTCTGTGGCTCCCTCCAAGTGCGTTTTCACTATAGAATTAGATTGGAAGAAATAAAGTTAAGGGTATGAGTGTGAAGCGCACTTCTCATGCATATGACGACACCCCACTAAATTGCAACAAAACCACGGCTCCCTTTAAATAAAGGGAGGGTACGCATATGACGACACCCTTCACCAAAACCCATAAACTCCCCCCACAAAATTGCAACAAAACCGCGGCTCCCTTTTCCTCTCTCCCGACTCCTTATAAATAACACCTGAACTCAGCACACATCTTTACCTTGCCAACTCCACCCCTCCCTTTCCCTTATTTCTTTCTCGTACGATACGAGAAAACCCCCCTTACCCATAGAAGAGATTAGAATGGCGGCTGTAGCAAGCTCAAGCGTGCCACCATCGCCGGCACAACGGTCGCCATGGCACTCACCTGTACCGTATCTCTTTGGAGGTCTGGCCGCTATGTTGGGTCTCATCGCTTTCGCTCTCTTGATACTTGCATGCTCTTACTGGAAGCTCTCTGGGTACCTCGAAAACAGCGAAGGCGCTGAAAGAGACCTCGAGGCCGGTGACGAAACCGGAGATTCCAGCGGAGACCTTAAGGCACCGCCGGTGTTTGAAGAGAAGTTCCTTGTTATTATGGCCGGCCAAGAGAAGCCAACCTTCTTGGCCACGCCCATGTCCAGCCGAGCGTCGTCGTTTGGGAGCAACAGTTGTAGCAGTGAAACGGCCGAGAAACCAGAGGAATTGACGGAGAAGTCCAAACAAGAGTGTGGTGATCGAGTACAATTGGGGGACATGGAGAACCACGAGACCTTGGATCAGGTCCCTTGATTTATTTACCCCTTTTTATCATTTCTTTCGTGGAAGTTTAGATCAAGGGTGTGCGGACGTGCGGTCCATGTCAAGGCACTGTGAGGTCTTTTGTAGCTGATAGGATTCTTTTCCCCCCTCTTGTTTTGGATGCCGGAAATGTAAATATCTTTTGAGAGAGTTATAAGATAAGAAGTCTGAGCTGTTCTTCTTTGTAAGCATAAAGTTAATATAATTTTTCATTCCTTAGTGGATATTAAACTTCTAATTTGTTGGACAAATTGGAAGTCAAGTACTAACCAGCCGATTTTTCTTACATCGACACATTAATCTGAGAAAAGAACCAATAATGAACAACGGGGACACACGTAATTTCACATTACCTGCATGTATAATTATCAAAGCAAAATGTACAACTGAGAATGCGCAAATGATTGTGTTAAAAGGTAGCACAAATGATTATGTTAAAGGTGTCATCCACTTCATTTCCTCTATAATCATCGGGGGCTCTTTCGAACCTTTGCTTTCAGGAAAAAGGTTGACACCAATTTCAGCAATGTTTGTGTTAAACGTAATCATTGCTTTTTCAGCTTTTGGCAGTGATGTCCACAACAGCAAGCATTGTCGATGTCGAGTGGGAGAGGGAGAGCTTATTTTGGCAGACACTGCAGATGAAGTCATTTTGCAAGGCTATTGCGGACTCCATTAGTAGAGCACTCCAAAAGTGAATCCCAAAAATGATGAACAACAATCATTGTGGAAAGGGTTTCATTATTGCAGGGAGTTCAAGTTTACTGCCTTAGCAACTCAACTCAACCCACACCCACACCCCCAGCCCCACCTCCTCCACCCACCAGGCCGACACAAAAGAAGGAAAATAGCAAGATAAGGAAAGGGCTCATATCAGACTTTAGGTTAAGTCAGATTGTTCGCTTCAAAAACACAGTGATCATCCTTCTGTTGTAAAAAGTACTTTTTTTTCTTTTTTATTTGATAAACTAAAATGATAAAAGTACATTTTGAAGCCTTGCTCTGTCCCGTCCCATGCTACATGATTTTCACGGCATGTTACCAAATGATCAACAGTCAGCCATTAATAAGGATGGCAATGAGGGTCTAATTGAAGCCTTGCTCTGTCCCGTCCCATGCTACATGGTACCTCTTTGGGAAAGCCCTTCTCTCCATCCAGCAGGCCAACACAAAAGGAAAAGAAAAAAGAAAGAAACAGAAGGGCTAATATCAGACTTTTTGTTGAGTCCGATTGTTGCTTTAGAAAACGGTGTTCATCTTTCTATCATCAAAAGTACTCTTTTCTTTTTCGAAAAAGTTACTCTTTGTAGTCTCGTTCGGTAGCCGTTTTTCACTACCCATTAACAAGTATTCATCGGTCAACAACCAATATGGATGGCAACTTGGGGGCCTAATTAGATCCCTGCCCTGCCCTACCCCACATAGTACTTATTGCGGAAGCTCTAAACGGCTACCGGCAAATTGGAGATTTAACCAAATGGAGCTACTTGTATTTTATCTATGAACAAACTTTGGTTCTTACTTGAGTCGTAGGAATATTCCTCCAACCCTATATATAGTGACAATTAATAGTCGTTAAATATTTTTAGTGACTTTTCTTCTAACACTATCAGCGACAATCATTAGCAGAACTTAACCTATTTAAATGATTGATTGTCGCTATATAGGGATAGGAGGAAGATTCCTCCAACACAGGTAGCAACCAATTTTTTTCCTTTATCTATTTTCAAGTGAACTCAAATAGATTTTCAAAAACTTAACCTATTTAAATGATCTCTCTCTCTCTCTCTCTCTCTCTCACACACACACACACACACACACACACACATAAGCCTTTACTGTCTGCGGCTACCGTTGAGGGCCACCGTTGAGCGCCAACCACAAACAGTGGCCACTAATTGCCACAGCTACCATCGATCTCTGCCAGTTTCCGCGACTACAAAAGTTGACGGTAAATACTGACAACTGCAATGGCCGGCAGTCGTTGCCACTGAAAAGTTTTAGCTGCCACCGCCTTCCACCGGCCTGCTGGCAGTTGCTATGCCGACCGCCCCTACTTCTGGCTGCCACCTCTTCCCACCGTCACCGTTGACGATATGTATTGTAAAAAAATTGTGACTCGTTTAAAAAAATTAATTCAAAGCCTGCGAAGTTAACATGTATAATATTGGGTTAATGGAACAGGTTGGATCCAAATGCAATGGCGCGGAGCAGGTTAAACCAATGATGGGGCAAATGCTACTCCATGCATACAAATATGTAATTTATATCAGTAACAATTTATTGCCATGAAAATTAAATAACATTCACCAAAAATGCTAATTCCGGTGTATATAGTAGGTTTTCACAAAATACTATTGCTTTAGACAACTCAATCAAAAGACATAAATAAAGTAACAACTAGTCATGGACACTATAATTAGATGCTTAACTACTCCATGCAAACAACTATGTGATCAATATCAATAACGATTAAATTCCATTATTATTAAATAAGATTCATCAACAAAGTTAATTCCGCTGTATATAGTAGGTTTTCACAAAATACTTTAGCTTTTGACAACTCAATCAAGAGACATACAAGGTAACAATTAGTCATTGACGCTATAACTAATTGCTTAACCGAGTGCGTCCAAAACATGAATAACAACAAATATGAGTCAAATTGTATAGAGATTGAAGGGAGCAAGCAAATTTCTGAACCTCCACCAATCCACCCCAAGAGCCAGGATGACATGCTCAATGCAGAAACATCTGCCATTTACATGCCTGCCACCTCTCTCGTGGGATGCATCAACCATGCCTCCACGACGAACAACTCTTGGAAAATTTTGATACCAAATTCTTGGCACTTGGAAACTCCAAAACTATAATATTTGCTGCTTTTCGAGTTGTTTAAAATAATCATCTGTACTCTAAAAAATAAATGAATGATAATTTTGAGCAACATTCAAAGATTAATAGAGGATGGAAGCTTAAAATGATTTTGGGTTTTGTAAAATTTTGGGGCCATTTTGTAAATATGAAAAACTTTAGGGGTTAATTTATAATTTTAAAAAGTATGCATCAATGTATCAAATTTTTAGAGAAAATTGTCTTAGGAGTGTAACCTCCTGCTTATGCATTTGGTGACTAATGCAATTTAATAATAAATTAATGGCTTTTTATTGTTTAGGAAATTAAATAAAGTAAATTTGAAAAAAAAAGAAGAGACTGGAACTCAACCAAGAAAAAAAAACATAGGGAAAAGAACAAGAACAAAGAGAGAATCAGGGGGTTCGGGTGGGTAGGGGAAGAGAGAGAGAGAATTAGGGGGTTGGGGCACACAAGGTGAAATCATGGCCTTTTAGTTCTAAAGGAAAGATGAAATTATCTTACTTCCCGTCAATGATTTCAAACGAAAAAGGTATTGAATTACGGGATAACTGTGTTGTGGGGTACTTTATCTTTAAAAAATTGCTCTATTTCACTGTTAACAACAATGCCCGTAAATTGTGGTTGAAAGATGGGTTACAAAAGGTTCTGGTCAATAACAAGGGCTTTTACTTTTTCAAATTCTCTTCTATGGATACGATAGACAGAATTCTAGATTCGGGTACGTGGCATTTTGCGAATAAGTTAATTGTCTTGCAACGGTGGAGACTTGGTATGAATTTGTCCAAGGGATCCCTTGATGTGCTACAATTATGGGTTAGACTCTACAACGTTCATGTTGAGTACTTAACAACTAGTGGGTTGAGTTACGTGGCATTGGGAAGCCGCTATATGCAGACTTGCTTACGGAGAGCTATGAGAGAATTAGTTTTGCTCGAGTGTGTGTTGAGGTTTCCGCCACCAGGGAGCTTGTTGATGAGCTTGTTATTGTGCTGGACCTGAGTACCTTGGAGGAAGGGGACTCCCCCTCTAATACTATGACTGTACGGGCATATTATCAGTGGCGCCCTCCAATTTGCATGGTGTGCAAGTGCTTCGGACATACTACCAAGTCTTGTGCTCGGGTTGAGAAAGATAACCCCTCCCTCCCTCAGTTTGTGTTCTGAACCGGGCTGACACAACCTCTACTATCCCTAGTGCTGCACTCGCGAAAGATACGAAGTGGAAACCGTGAAAAGCAAAGGTAAGGATAAAATCAGTAGGGTTCTTCTTCATCTCTGGTAGATATTCAGCTAGGACGTAATCAACAGGAGACTAGGCACCAGCAGGAGCTTGGTATTCAGGCACAGGTTGGTGCCTATCATAATTGTTCTCATGAGGAGGTCAGTATTCAGTCTATACTATCTCAGGTACCTTGTCATGTTCTTAATGTGCCTATTGTTGATCTTGTTTGGCATTCTGACTTGCATTTACATTCTGATTAGCATTTGCTCACTCAGTCTGGTTCCGATCGAGACTCTGACTCATATTTCATTCCACGCTCACTTTCTTCTTATTCCGGTAATAAAATAAGCCTATACTCTAATGCTAAGAATAAGAAGAAGAAAAGAAGAAGTTTCCCCATAAGGGAAATTTCACCTAACTCTTTCTCCTAAGTTTGTAGCATGTTTTGGTATTTGGTATCATGCATAACATATTTTGCTGGAATTCTCAAGGATTTAACATAAGTGGTAAGCAAGTGGAGGCCCAACATATGATTGCCTCCCTAGGTGTTATACTTTTTGGGATCATGGAAACCAGAGTAGTTGCTCCTAATGCCTCAGTTAATTGTGATCGTAAATTTTCTGGTTGGTCCTTTATTAATAACTACCAATTTTAAGTTAACGGTAGAATTTGGGTCTTGTGGAATCCCAAAGTAGTTAATGTTTCTTGTCTTGGTATATCTGATCAAATAATTCACTATCTAGTGGACTTAATAGATATGATGTTTCCTTTTTTTTGTTTGTTTCCTTTGTGTATGGTTTGAATGATTCTAGTGAAAGATCTGTATTATGGTAGGAGCTTGAGTATAGGTTTCGCCTTTTCGGGAATGACCCTTTGTTGGTTCTTGGCGATTTCAATGCCAGGGGTAGAAAAAGATGGCCTCGCTACTATCAGGAGTTCAAATCTAAAAGTTCTAAAGTAATCAAACAATTATGGAACTCTTGATAGTAGCTAGGCCATCTATTGCTACCTCTTAATTTCTCACTCGGACTCTGGATGGCATTGAAATCACCAAGAACCAGCCAAGGATCATTCCCAAAAACGTGAAACCTATACTCAAGCTCCTACCATAATACCGATGTTTAACTAGAATCATTTGAACCATACACAAAGGAAAAAACATATCTATTAAATCCACTCGACAGTGAATTATTTGATCAGATATACCAAGACAAGAAACAGTAACTACTTTGGGATTCTACAAGACCCAAATTCTACTGTTAACTGAAAATTGGTAGTTATTAATAAAGGACCAACCAGGAAAGCTACAGTCACAAATAACCGAGGCATTAGGAGCAGCTACTCTGGTTTCCATGATCCCAAAAAGCATAACACCTAGGGAGACAATCATATATTGGGCCTCCGCTTGCTTACAACTAGTGTTAAATCCTCGAGAATCCAACAAAATATGTTATGCATGATACCAAAAAATCGAAAGATGCTATAAACCTAGAAGTAAGAGTCTGGTGAACTTTCCCCTACGGGGAGACTTCTTCTTTTTCTTCTTCTTCTTCTTATTGTTAGCACTAGAGTCTAAGTTTACTTTATTACCAGAATAAGAAGAAAGATTATTTTTTAGAGAAAGCGAGCAACGTATGAAATTTGAGTCAAAATCCAAATCTGAGCTAGACTCAGCGAGTAAATGCAAGTTAGACTGTAAATGCAAATAAGAATGCAAAGCACAATCAATAATAGGCACATTAAGAACATTAGAAGGTACCTCAGGTAAAATAGATTGCTAAATGCTGACCTCCTCATGAGAACAAGTACGCTGGTCATTAACCAGTTCCTAAATACCAAGCTTCGGTGGGTGCCTACTCTCCTGCTAATTACAACCCAGCTGAATTCCTACCAGAGATGAAGAAGAACCCTGCTGACTTTATCCTTACCTTTGCTTTTCACAGTTTTCCACTCCGTATCTTACGCGAGTGCAGCAACAGGGGTAGTAGAGGTTGT
Source organism: Escallonia herrerae (assembly GCA_033070095.1). Taxonomy (NCBI): domain Eukaryota; kingdom Viridiplantae; phylum Streptophyta; class Magnoliopsida; order Escalloniales; family Escalloniaceae; genus Escallonia; species Escallonia herrerae. Next base: position 113,053 of record JAVXUP010001515.1, read on the forward strand.
GTCAGCCCGGTTCGGAACACAAACTGATGGAGGGAGGGGGTTATCTTTCTCAGCCTGAGCACAAGACTTGGTAGTATGTCTGAAGCACTTGCACACCGTCCAAACTGGAGGGTGCCACTGATAATTTGCCCATACAGTCACAGGATCAAAGGGGGAGTCCCTTCCTGTAAGGTACTTAGGTCTGGCACAATAACAAGCTCATCAACAAGCTCTCTAGTGGTAGAAACCTCAACACACACTCAAGCAAAACTAATTCTCTCACAGCTCTCTGTAAGCGAGTCTACATATAGTGGCTTCCCAATGCCACTCGCTACGTAACTCAACCCTCTAGCTGTTAGGTACTTAACAGGAACGTTTTAGAGTCTAACCCACAATGGTAGTACATCAAGGGATTCCTTGGACAAATATATACCAAGTCTCCACTTTTGCAAGACAATTAACTTATTTGCGAAATTCCAAGGTGTGATGTCCCGAACCTAGGTTTACGAGGTTATTATTACTTAACGACAATTGTGGTACGTAAGACGAAATTAGACTTTTAGTGAAGACCTTACGAGCGGTGTTAATTAGATGTTTAGTAACGGTCATTATGAGTTGAGTTATATTATTCCAAAAAAAAATATAAAAATGGGGACAACTCCATAAGTGATTAGCATTAATTATTGCGAGCAATATTATTTGTAGTATTTAGTGTCATATATGTAAGTAAATTAGGATAAAAGAGTCAAAAACAAATTGAAAAAAAAAAAGAAGGGGGGAAAAGAAGATAAAAGAAAACCGGGAGAGAGAGTCAAAAAAAAATGAGATCAAAGAGAGTAGAGAAGATGAGAGCGGCAGCCGGCCCTAGGAACAGGCGGCGCCTCTGGGCAGCCTCATTGCCGGCAACTCATGGTCACCGGCGGCCAACTCCGGTCGCGTCCACAGAACACCGCTACTCAGCACCTCCGTGACCCTCTTGAAGCTTCAATCAACCACCACCATCAACCGTTGTGGATCGCCATCACCGGCGCCATCTTTGATCTCCTCAACTTTCGGCCACATACGCTGTCACCGGCAGTCCCATCCCCGGCCAACTCCTTTTCTAGATCTCGGCTGCCCCTTCACCGAGCCTCCACACCGCAATCACCGCGCCATTACCAAGGCACCGCTACCATTCCTCCCCGCCGTGCAGTTGCTGCTGTCGGCGATGCCCTCGGCCGCCGACGAGCAACTTCGGCCCCCGCACCTTCATCGAAATGCCATCTTCCAATGCCTTCGCTACTGCCATGCCACAAGCATCACCTCCTATCATCGCCCCTCCTTGCCGTTGCCCTGTTCTTTCTGTCAACTCCACTGCCGCCGTCTCCTCCCATCTCTAATCTTTGGCATTCATTGTCGGAGATTGCCACCACCGATGGTTATCCCTCCTCAACCGAACCACCCTACCATTATCAGAAGTGGATTCATTTTTGTACGAGCAGAAATTTCGGCGGCAGAACGCTGATCGTTGAAGATGGCTGGAGCTCTTCTGTAAATTTTTAACCTTCGTCGAATGAGCTCTGGTAACACGCATATTCGACGAAATTTGGGACTAAAGTTTCTTACTGGCAGCTTTGTATTAATTATAAAATGGATTCTGTGGTTGCTTGTGTCGTTGGTGTATGGGTGTAGTGGTGGTCTTTTGGTTGTAGTGTTGGTGGTGGATGGTGGTTTTTGTGCACAGCTGTGGGTGTACAGCGTATGTGTTTGTCACGTGTGTGGGTATTATTGTTGTCGGATGATTGTGTATAATAGGTTGTCTGTAGTTGTGTCGTTGGCAAATAGTGACCATCATGACACTACTTACTGTATCTGCAATGGTATGGTGGTATTGTTTACGGTGGTTGTGCTGGAGTTACTATGGGGTGTATATGCTGGCGGTCGATAGAATTTAGGATTTGTTTCGATTGATGAGGCAATTTGTCGGCTCAATTATAGATGAGTGTGGCGTTTGTATCGGGATGAAGTAGTTGTCGGTGGAGTGGGTATGACTGTGCGGTTGTGGTATCTGGATAATTGTGTGTGTGCACCGGTGGGTGTATGTTGCGTGTGTTTGGGCAGATGTGTATATTGTGTAGGTGTGGTGTGATCTTTAAAGCTGCACGAGGAGCATGAGTGTGTTGCTGTGTAGGCACAACACGATAGTATGTAACGCTTTTTTTTTATGTGTGAGTAGCAGTGCGATGTTTGTACGCGTACTCTATGGTGAGAGTGTGGTTGCGTAGTAGTGTTCAATTACGTGCCTATCTTCGTTGTGCGTTTTGCAGTGTGAAGGGTGAGTATTAGCTGCATGGAGGATTTTGGGAGGTGACGAGTTAGATGGGTGAAAATCAACAAGTAGAGTTGAGTTCTGCGGCTAGATGCTATGATGAGTATGGGTGTGTTGTGTACAGTATGTATACACGGCGTAGGTGTACCCTATCCAGGTCTGTGCATTTTGGACAGGGAAGCGTATAAGTTATGAGCATATATAAAAAGGGAATGGTTAGCGTGAGTTCTAGAGATTTACTATGTAAAGCAAGGTTACTTGGTGGGTTATTAAAACGAGTGAATTAATGGATGTTCAGCAACGGTGATTAAATGCCAAGAATGACATGGTGAACTAGGCACGATATTGGACGGGCATGTAAAGGTCGGGCAGTTGAATGCGGCATTGAATATGCTTGAGTATCCAGGTTCAACGGGAATGTTGTGTCGTGATTGATGATTCTTTGGGTTATAGTAAAAGTGGGAACATGAAGATGGAAAAGAATGGCGTTGACAGTTCTTTGAACCGGATGTTACAGCATGATCGTCGCTCCGGAGATTTTGATGTGAGGAATGTGTCAGCGACGTGTAAGTGACCCTTGATTCAACTAGTGTTTTTATATAATAAGTATATGTTTACCTGCTGTTAAAAAGTGAAGTTTAGCATTGATTGTTTTAATTATGTTTAATTGTTCTGGCTTGAATTGCTAAAAAGCTTTAGTAGTTTATTTGTCATGAAAAATCGGACCAGCATGCATTGATTTTGTTTAGAAATTGAAATGGACCTCAGATTTGAAATGTTTGGTACAAGTGAAATGTTTTGACATTTAACGTTATTGTGAATATTGAACAACTTGAAAATTATGGAAAGGAGTGTGTGGATAGTTTGATGAGGGGTTATGTTTACGACGAACGAAAAGGTAGTTTTTGGTTTACTCGATTGCTGTGCCCTATATCCACGGGGGAAAGTTGGATTTTGGGCCCTGGTCAACGGGGCTTGTACGTTGATGCACAGTACTATTGCTCGTGGTTCGCCCATGCGTCCACAGAATTTTATCCCGGATGGAGGAGGGATTTCGGGCCCTAGTCAGTGGGGCCTGTACGCTGACCGCAGCATATCGTTTGAGATAATGTTGGGATTGAACTGGTTGTTGTGAGTTTTGTGCTAATGATTTTAAACTTCAGTTTTTAGTTTCATGTGCTCTAATTCGTTTTGCCAGATGATTACCAACTTCATGATTTTAGACTTTTCAATGTGACTATAATATAAAGTGAGTTATTTTATGCATGCTATGGTCCACCTAGTTGAATCATTGGTTACTTACTGAGCACGTGGAAGCTCATCCCTTACTTATCATTTCAGGTTGAAAGTAAGGTGATGGTGAGGAGCATAGGAAGAGACAACTTTGTGCGGAACTTCAGACACTGTATAGAATGAGCCACTGAATATTTAGGTTGTTGTTTAGTTTTAGCTGTTGATAAATCAGAGTTATAACGAGTTCTAGCATAAGTATTGTATTCAAATAGAAATATGAAAATGTAATTAAAGTTTGTAAAAGTTTTAATTTTCGCTGTAGCATATATTGGATTTTAGCGAGTAAGGCCTGGCAGAGCCCTTGGTTGGAGCCCATTGGGTCTGCGGCCAGTCACGTGCCTAGCTCGCGGGCCTGCCCGTGGGTTCGGGTCGTGACACAAGGAGCCGAATCAAGAATTTTGTCTACCGTATCCATAGAAGAGAATTTGAGAAAGTAAAAGCCCTTGTCATTGACTAGAACCTTTTGTAACCTGTCTTTCAACCATAATTTACGGGCAATGTTGCTAACAGTGAAATAAGGCAATTTTTATCTATAAAGTACCCCACAACACAGTTATTCCACAATTCAATACCCTCTTCAGCAATAACTTTAAGGGGAGAAACTTGTACCTTTCCGTTTGAAACTGTCGTCGGGATGTAAGATAATTTCATATTTCCTTTAGAACTGAAAGGCCCCGGTTTCACCTTGTCTGCCCAGGAAGGATGTTGGGGAGGAACAATAAGGCACTGAGAGTCATCCCTATTATCTTCTCCTCCTTTCACCTTACTAAAGGTAGCCCCTCCCCTGGGACGAGAATCGACTTGATGGCCTTTACCTCCTCTAGCATCCCTGCTGATACCACATCTTTCCCTAGAGTGAGAGTGAGAGCGAGACGTCAGTTGCAGATTTAAACCCAGCTGTCACCAAAGTGAATCCACCTCTGCCTGTAAGACACATTTCTCATCACCGACCTATCTCCGGTACTCAAGCTCCTCCATAAGTAGACCAAACTGACAGGCTGTAAACGAACCGCTTAAGAAGCAATCTTGTAACCCACTTATTTCTGCTAGAGTAGCTAATTTCTCATCAGAACCCTTTAAACCATCACTTCTTTTCAAAAGAGATCCATGACCCTCTACTAGGACTGGACATTCTTGAACCTCACTACCCGAAAGGCTAGGGGTAGCCTCTTGATGCTTGATCGGTAGGGAGGGGAAGGCCGTCAAACTAGGACCACAAGTGACATCATCACGAGTAGACTTAGTTTGCAGTTTTAAGAAATTGAATACCCGAACATCGATAGGTACCTCAAAAGAGTGACCATTGCCACGAACAGAATTGTTGAAATCAAGATCAGAAGATGCCATAAGGAAAAAACCCTAAGGTTACCCCCCATGCCCCCAACTAAAAAAAACTAATTAGGGTTGGCGCAAGCAAAGGCAACAGTAAGGAAGAGAAGGGGAGGGGGACGGAGGGGGAAAGGGATGGGGAGCGGTTAGGATAGAGAGAAAAGAGAGCGGGCATGGGGAAAGGGGATCAATAGCACCGGTAGACCCGAAAAAATGAGAAATCTAAGAACCTGAATTGATTCTGTCTAGATCTTGACCAGATCCCGGCCAAGGTACCAGAAACAACAGCTGGGAAGCCGTCGAAAAGAGAGGGCAGAGTGTTCACAGGGGTCACCAATGGCAAGCCATGCCGGCAAGAGAAAATATAGGTAGGGAAGACAAGGGTAACTGTTCACGGCTGTTAAACAAGGGCCACAACCTAGTAGCTCCAGTCACAACCCAGTAGCTCTAGCCAAGGAACCACCACCAAAAGAAATGGCCAGCCACCTCACGCACTAACACTAAAATAAAAAGAACTTTTGGCGATGGACAATTCTGTCGCTGAAAGTCCTCAATTCGTCGGAAAAGACTTTTAGCGACGGACCACCTGTCGCTAAAACTCCGTTGCATACAACCCCATCTCAAAAAGTTTTGCGACGGATTTTTTCAATCCGTGCCTAAAGTCCACCTTCAACAACATACATAAATTTGGTTGGGGTGTCGAGAGTAGTTTTGCTTGATATTGGTTGGAACCTATTAGTTGAAAGGCAAGTCATATGTCGAGCATACATGATTGGTCAGAAGAAAATAGTGTATATATACCATATAATTACCTCAGGAACAATGGAGGGCAGCAAATGTCTGCGATAGGCTGAGAAAGACCTTTAATTTGTCTCAAAAAGTATTTTCTTCTATAGATATGGGGAGTTGCGAGTCAAAAAGTGTTATCTAACGCCTCGAAAGATAAGATCTTAGACGAGATGGTTCAACATGACGCGCTAAGGAAATTTTTTGAGTCCATAACTTACTGACCAAAAGCACCAGGTTTACTTGGGAATCCCGATTTGGTGGATCACTAGATATTGTCCTACCTGTGATTGAGTCCAGGGATTAAGTATATATATATATATATATATATATATATATATATAGTTAGGGTTAGATTGTAGTTAGGATAATTATTATTCATTAGGAATATATTAATAAGGTTTAATTAGAGTTTAGTTAGGGTTAATAAGGTTTATCTAGGAATGTGTTAGGGGTTAATTAGGGTTAATTGAGGGTTAATCAGGGCTAATTAGGATTAATCATGATTAATTATGTTTACTTAAGGTTAATCAGGGTTATTTAGGTTTAATAATAGTTAATTAGGTGTAATTAGGTTGAATCGGAGTTAATTACACTTAATTGGGGTAAATTAGAATTAATTGGGGTTGATCAGGGTTAACTAGGTTTAATTAGGATGAATCAGAGTTAATTATAGTTAATTAGGGTTACCGAGGGATGTGGGTTAATCAATGTTAATCAAAATTATTTTTTTATTGTTATCTCTGGTGAAGGGATTGAATTTCCATGTGACTCCCAACTACCAATCAAAGGGGCTAAGGCATTAATTTCTGAAACTTCACATTACAACAATTCTGAAAATAAAAAAGAACACTTCGACATCAGAATAACGTGAAAAAAATAATTCTAATTAACTATAATTAGAATAATTAAACAAGTCACATCAAATGCCAAGAATATAGCACTATGCAGGGCATGGGGGATTGATGAAACATGGATACTACAGAATAATTGAGGGTTTAGTATACTATGTAGAATGTACATAAACATAGGCATGTAAGTTTTGCATTTAATGGAATAAAGGACATTTCACAAAAAAATTAAATCAGAATAATTCTAACATGTACTTCGAGTAATTTTGATGTACTTAGCCTTTATTAGGCTAATTCAGATGTAATTTGAGTAATTTGGATGTACTTAGATTAATTAGGTTTTACTAGGGACAATTAGGATTTATCCAGGCTAATTAGGGTTTAGGGTTTAAGGCAAACCGGTTCAAATAGGTTTAATCGAGGGTAATTATGGTTAATTGGTTCAATTAGGATTAATCAGGGCTAAATAAAGTTTATTGGTTCAATTAGGATAAATCGAGATTAATTAGGGCTAATGGGTTTAATTAGGTTGAATCAGGCTTGATTACAATCAATTGGTTCAGTTAATCGGGTTTGATTGGGGTTAATTCATTCAATTAGGGTTATTCGGGGTTAATTCATTCAATTAGGGTTATTCGGGGTTAATTACTGTTAATTGGTTAGATTAGGGATAATTAGGGTTTGATTAGGGTTAATTTGGTTTACTTAGATTAATGGCTAATTTGTTATTAGTTTAGCATGCCATTTTGGTGGAAAGCTTCCATTAGTTCATAGTTTGATCCTGATGAAACAAAATACCAAATTGACTTAAGATATCAGACATAGCCCTAATCGACGGCAAACCCTAAAATTCCAACACACCCAGCTCAAACACTTATACTTCAACTTTAACATACAGAAATCACAAGGAAAAAGTACACAGATAGAAGTGCAAAACCTCATTCATCAATCTGCTACTAGTTTGATCCGGATTTAAATTTATGCCAAACTAGCCTCATTCATCAATCTGTTACTAGAAAAGATGACAATCTCAACAAAATTGCTAATATCATCAATGAAATCAATAAGACAATAGATGACAATCTCAACGTGCTTCTACAGGGGCAAAGTTGAATTTATCTGTTGGGCAACCTAACGACAATTTGAAATAGCAGACTATCAGAGAGATTAGGGATAATTAGGGTTAATTTGGTTTACTTAGATTAATGGCTAATTTGCTATTAGTTTAGCATGCCATTTTGGTGGAAAGCTTCCATTAGTTCATAGTTTGATCCTGATGAAACAAAATACCAAATTGACTTAAGATATCAAACATAGCCCCAATCGACGGCAAACCCTAAAATTCCAACACACCCAGCTCAAACACTTATACTTCAACTTTAACATACAGAAATCACAAGGAAAAAGTACACAGATAGAAGTGCAAAACCTCATTCGTCAATCTTCTATTAGTTTGATCATGATTTAAATTTATGCCAAACTAGCCTCATTCATCAATCTGCTACTAGAAAAGATGACAATCTCAACAAAATTGATAATATCATCAATGAAATCAATACGACAATAGATGAAAATCTCAACGTGCTTCTACAGGGGCAAAGTTGAATTTATCTGTTGGGTAACCTAACGACAATTTGAAATAGCAGACTATCAGAGAGATTAGGGATAATTAGGGTTTGATTAGGGTTAATTTGGTTTACTTAGATTAATGGCTAATTTGCTATTAGCTTAGCATGCCATTTTGGTCGAAAGCTTCCATTAGTTCATAGTTTGATCCTGATGAAACAAAATACCAAACTGACTTAAGATATCAAACATAACCCCAATCGACGACAAACCCTAAAATTCAAACACACCCAGCTCAAACAATTATACTTCAACTTTAACATACAGAAATCACAAGGAAAAAGTACACAGATAGAAGTGCAAAACCTCATTCATCAATCTGCTACTAGTTTGATCCTGATTTAAATTTATGCCAAACTAGCCTCATTCATCAATCTGCTACTAGAAAAGATGACAATCTCAACAAAATTGCTAATATCATCAATGAAATCAATAAGACAATAGATGACAATCTCAACGTGCTTCTACTGGGGCAAAGTTGAATTTATATGTTGGGTAACCTAACGACAATTTGAAATAGCAGATTATCAGAGAGATTAGGGATAATTAGGGTTTGATTAGGGTTAATTTGGTTTACTTAGATTAATGGATAATTTGATATTAGTTTAGCATGCCATTTTGGTGGAAAGCTTCCATTAGTTCATAGTTTGATCCTGATGAAACAAAATACCAAATTGACTTAAGATATCAGACATAGCCCCAATCGACGGCAAACCCTAAAATTCCAACACACCCAGCTCAAACACTTATACTTCAACTTTAACATACAGAAATCACAAGAAAAAAGTACACAGATAGAAGTGCAAAACCTCATTCATCAATCTGCTACTAGTTTGATCCTGATTTAAATTTATGCCAAACTAGCCTCATTCATCAATCTGCTACTAGAAAAGATGACAATCTTGACAAAATTGCTAATATCATCAATGAAATCAATAAGACAATAGATGACAATCTCAACGTGCTTCTACAGGGGCAAAGTTGAATTTATCTATTGGGTAACCTAACGATAATCTGAAATAGCAGACTATCAGAGAGATTCGAGCATTTAAAACTCAAAGGCTGAATTTGTTCTTCAACAAAACTTAAAGGCACATTTTGCATCAAATAGTGTGGTATCTAACACATTAAGACAAATCAAATAGCGGCAAATTTGAGAGACGGCGGCGGCGTTGCGAGATGGAGGCGGCGGAGGCATTGTGAGATGGAGGCGATAGAGTTGGGTTATCTGCACATTAACAGATGGGTCGGAGAAAGGAGATGGAGGCGGTGGAGACAATGGAGGCGGTCGGTATTGGAGCTAAGAGAGTGGGAGTGGAGATCTGCGCTGCGGAGAGAAGTGGGAAAAATTAGGGGATTTTATGACAGGACTTTAGAGACAGAATATTTCGTTGCTAAAAGTGTGTCGCTAAAAGCCAAAGCGACGTTCATTTTTAGCGACAAAAAATGCCATCGCTAAAATACTTTTAGCAACAGAATATTGAGCGATGGGATGATTCCGTAGCTAAAAAAAATTAAAAAAGCTGAAAAAATTTAGATTTTTTTTTAAAATGTTTAGAACGACAGAAAATCTGTCGCTAAAATTTCATCGGTAAAAAGCCATTGGTAGGTTTGTACCGACGGATGTCCCCGTCGCTAAAGAATTTTTGCGACAAACTTTTAGAAACGGTACATTCCGTTGCTGAAGGTGACTTTTAGTGACAGAAATCATTATGTCGCTAAAGTCTGTCGCGAAGAGACCTTTTTCTTGTAGTGTAACATTGACCAAGACCACAGCTAACCAAGCATATCTCAAGCAAAGAGCAACTGCTAATCAACCACCTTGACAACCCCGTCCAAGATCCGTGGCCCAATCAGGTCGCCTACAGACTCAGCAATTTTGGGGACTCGTTCCCAATCCTAATAAGAGCCATGTTTTTTTCTCTGGTGTTGAGCTTAATACCAAGGGTTTGATCTCTTCTTGTCTTGGCTTTCTTGAGGGAGAGCTCCCTATGCGATATCTGAGAGTCCCTCTGACCTCTACATATTTGTGAAAAGAGGACTGTCAGCCTCTTCTGGACCGCATCGTGAAGAAAGTCAAGCATTGGATTTGCAATTACTTGTCGTATGCCGGTAGGGTCCAACTGATTAGCTCAGTCTTGTTCACTATTTAGTTGTACTTGGCTTCAGTTTTTATCCTTCCAAAGAAAGTGATACTGGAGATGCAGATGATATTTTGAGCTTTTCTTTGGAAGGATAAAAACTAAAGCCAAGTAATACTAGAGATGAAGATGATATTTTGAGCTTTTCTTTGGAAGGGTACAGGGCTTGTACCATGGGAGCCAAAGTGGCTTGGGCTGATGTATGTTGTCCTCAGGAAAAGGGTGGCCTGGGTATGAAGCAGATTAAGTGTGTGGAACTTTGCTGCCATAGCCATATTTGGTCCATCATATGTTTCAGGTCGGACTCCCTTTGACCGTTGTGGTTTAAGTCAAACATTCTGATATGAAGGAGCTTTTGGAAAGTCTCTTGCCCCACTGATTGTAGCTGGTCTTGGCGTAATATTCTCATGGTTAGGGATACGATTCACTATTTTCCCAGGTATATAGTTGGGGATGGCAGTAGGATCACTTTGTGGTTTAATTGGTGGCATCCGAGAGGTCCTATCCGTGACACCCCCAGCCCAAGTGACTTCACCAGAGTTGAGATGTCAACCCTGTCAACGTTACAGCCTTAATATAACGCATAGCAACTACAACCTTAAGATCATGAAGAAGCATTACAACACGTCCTTAGAAAAATTTTCCTTGATGGAACACATCGTGTCGGAGCAAAAACTGCATAACATAACACAACTTAATATATACACCAAATTTTTACATTTGCGTGGTGATATATATATTTCCTCACAGGACCTCAGCATAATTTTTCTTTACCTTTTCCCGAGGTCTCACCTTGTTCAAACCTAGTACTTGAAAAATAAGATAAAGAATGAACGCAAATTACCGAGTAAGGATAATACGAGGAGTATAATGTACAGCCCTTTCGAATTTATCGGAGAATCAATCATGAATTTTCAACGAAGGCAAAGGATTTAAGAATGCCAAGGAAGAACATTTACAATCCTCTTGCTGCATCACCTTTGTTCTGACTGAGTAGCTCAAGCCCAACAGAACATTATCATTTCCACTTGGACAGACTCATGCACTATGCAAGTGCAATGTAAAAGAGACACTAAGGCATAAACATCATGAGATAATAAATTCAACAACATCAAATAAAATCAATTGCAATGCATGCTTGTCTCGACACGACACGACAGACTCTAGCGCGCTTCATCCTCTTTTTGTCGGTTACTCTCTTTTTCACTGACCGCCAGTTACTTCACGTCATCGGCCCTCCACTTAATGATGCCCCTTCATACAGGGTGTTCATCTGAGTCTTGTCTAGATTAAGGAATGGTTTTCATCAAGGAACGGACTTAGAGAGTATCTTCGATCATAAGTCCTCAGCAACGCTTTCAAGCTCATTATCGGGCGGACTAAGAAAATTCATTATACCTTAAGTCCTCAACAACACAAGTCAACAAGAAGTACCGATGCACAAGATCAACCGATATTCCAACATAAATATAGGATTTCAACACAAGCATCATCAACATGGTATGCCAAGCAAAACAACAGACACCATAACAGAATCGCACTATCCTTAGCCGATGAACTCCTCGCTTCCTGATTTTCTCAGCAATGGAATCACCTATCAAATTAAATTCTTCTCATTAGACCGTCCTAAAATACAAAAACATACCTACCTTACCTTCCCCCTCCCTTACCACTCATTTGTCTCCCACTTATTACGGCTGATCCACTAACTGGATTTACCCTAATCCATAAGGTGCATTACCGCACTATTGCCCATCTTGTGCCCATCTAAACTCAATTTTCTCACTCTTTATACTCATTACTGCTTAACCATGAGTTTTTACAAGATTGGTCACCGATTCTGGAAAATTACCAAAACACCCCTGGCCATAGGTAAAATTACCTAAACACCCCCTGTCGATTTCTACACCATTAAACATTCCCAATTGGTGCAAATTACCTTTTTTAAAATAATGTAAACTGAGTTTGTACTAAAAAATAATTTTGTGAAATTTTTGCTCAGAACCCCACCCTAATAACCAAACTGAGCGTTAAGGAACCAAATTTTTTTTTCAAAAATAAGAATCAACCTACAAATGTCATGAAATTTTAGGCACTAAAGTGTCTCAGCTGCATTACGTTTCTGTAAAAATGTTAGATTAAAATACATTCATTTGGTATTTTTCAAAATTTTAAAATCCTATTTTAAGGATAAATATATTTAACATTGTTTGAAAACTCAGAAAAATCCCAAAATTTTACAGTATGTAGACCTTTCAAAAAGAATATGAGTTTCTCTTTTTGTTTGGCCAAATTCTATCTTAAAACTAAGTTTCAAAAATAAAGTTTGAAATCAATTAGAGGCTAAGACTTTTAGCGACATTTACTGTCACTACTCATCACTTTTGGATCAAATTTACATTTTTTTCATCTCTTTCCACACTTCAAGTGCATTCTTCAGATTTGCATGCCCAGAAATTTTTCTCTTTTTTCACTTATACATGAATTTTATGCTAACTTATCTAATTACCTATTTAATTTCACCTCAAATTCCATTTAAACTAATTTGATCTCAGTTCATTTCCACTTATCTAACTCCATAACTTCATTTAACATGAAATCATAACATAACATAATCAATTCAGCCCTAATTTCCATCAAGAACACATACCAAAACACTAAGAACACACACAAACAAAGCTGATTTTTAACTCATTTGGAAGACCTGTAACTTCTTCATTTCTTGGCGTATATACCTTATGTTGGTTGAAATCTCTTCCTTTCTTTCTATTCTACAACTTCTCTGGTTGGCCCTTCACGAGATTCTTTCTGGATTTTTGTCAAATTCCCTCTCAATCAGCCACTTCGCACATTTTCGCACAGTGCATGTTGGTTTATTCGTAACTTTGGCAGTCCCTAACTTCCTTAATTTATCTCCAAATCAATCTCTATTTCTTAGATTTTCTTCCTCCCTCTCTCTTTTCTCTACAACTTCACAGCTGATGTCATCCCATGATTCCTTCTGTATTTTTTGTGATTTTCCCTCGAACAGTTGTCCAGGGTAAGCATTCCCCCATGCCTCCTCACCTTCCACTTATCTCTTCATGCACACACTCCACCTCTTGGAAATGAGAGGTGCCATTCCCCTTTTGTTTCTGGCTGTCTTTGGCACCACGAAATCAGACCACCTTTATGTTTTTTAATTAATTAATTTTTTAAATTATCAACAACAAGGGTATTACACCCTTCCCTCCAAAAAAAATTTTCGCCCACGAAATTGAAATTAACGCACCTCAATTTGCAAATAAGTGAGGATAGCTTTGCCGCATCAGAGCTTCAGGCTGCCAAGTGGCCTTTTCTACTGCATGGTTCTTCCAGATCACCTTGACCACTGGTACTACTTTAGAGCGGAGCACTTGCTCTTTTCTATCGACCACTTCTACAGGTATTTCTTGGTACGATAGATTGTCACGAATCTCTACTGATTCTAGCTTTATCACATGTACCGGATCTAGAACATACTTCCTCAGCATAGATACATGGAACACATTGTGCAAGTGTCCTAATTCCAGGGGTAGTTCAAGTTTATATGCTACTGCTTCAATCCTTGACAAGATCCTGAATGGTCCGACGAATCTAGGGCTTAATTTGCCTTTTCTTCCAAATCGCATAATCCCTTTCCAAGGGGACACCTTCAGAAATACGAGGTCATTTACCTTGAATTCTAGCACTCTCCGTCTTTTATCAGCGTAACTTTTCTTCCTACTCTGCGCAGTATGAAGTCTGTCTTGTATAATTTTAACCTTATCCATCGTTTCTTTGACTAACTCGGTACAAGATAACCCCCTCTTTCCGATCACATCCCAGCAAATCGGTGTACGACACGTTCGACTATACAATGCTTCGTATGGGGCCATACTAATACTTGTCTGATAATTATTGTTATACGAAAACTCAATTAAGGGTAATTGTTCATTCCAATTTCCTCCAAAGTCTACAGTACAAGCTCTTAACATGTCTTCCAAAATCTGGATCGTTCGTTCAGATTTGCCATCCGTTTGTGGATAAAACGTCGTACTCATGCTCAGTCTGGTCCCCAACTCCTCCTGGAAACTTTTCCAAAATCAGGAGGTAAACTTGTTATCCCGATCAGATACGATAGTAATGGGCACACCGTATCGGCTAACTATTTCTTTGATAAAGATTCGGGCTAGTCGTTCCGCCGTATCCCCTTCCTTTACAGGAATAAATCGAGCCGTCTTGGTTAATCGATCTACTATCACCTAAATAGATGTATTTCTACAAGATGTCCGGGGTAATCTAGATACCAAGTCCATGGTAATATGGTCCCATATACTCCGGAATGGGTAATGGTTGAAGTTGTCCATCCATCTTTCTATGATCAGTTTTTACCTGTTCACAGGTCATGCATTTTGATATGAACTTTGATATTTCTTTTTCCATGCCCGACCACCAGAAAATTTGTTGTAAGTCTCGATACATCTTCGTCTCTCCTGGATGGATTGAGTATTTAGAATTATGTGCGTCAACTACCACATAGGCTACTGCTTCGTTCTCCCCTCACTTGCATATCAATTTTGAGTTTGTTCAGGTCGTCTAAAATCGCCTTCTGTTGGGTAATCATGGAAGCTAAATTCTTGGTTTTCTTTCAACTCAAGGCATCAACTACCACATTCACCATCCCGGGGTGGTACATTATAGAACAATCATAATCTTTAAGGAGTTCTAATCACCTTCCCTGCCGCATGTTAAGTTCCTTCTGCATGAAAATGTACTTTAAACTTTTGTGATCCTTATAAATCTCACAAGTTGCACCATATGTCCCCAAATTTTCAAGGCAAATACCACTGCTACTAGCTCTAGATCATGTGTTGGATAATTCGTCTCGTGGTTTTTCAGCTGCCGTGATGCGTCTCACTATCAAATATTGGAGTAACAAAATTAAGCATTTAACCCAAAACACATGTCAATTATATGTCGGGTATGCTATAAACATACAATGACTATGATAGTCCTAAAACCCAATTGTCAAACCAAACATACAAACATCAAACGTGTGCTACCGGAGAGTACTAAGAGTCTTTTGCTCACTAGTATAACAAACATGTGTCCATAGGACGCTCTCTATTTTGAGAGTTGTTCAACATAGTCAGTATCAATCTTAAATTGACAGTCACAAATATACAGATTCAAAGATGTGCATCATTAGGGCACAAATGGAAAGGGTAAACAATGTTCTCAGCAAGGGCAAAAGTGGGACAAATCAAATGCAAATAAATATAAATGAACCAAAATTGACAAAGTATAAACCTTCGGATTTTGAAAGATACCTTTCTCACAGCAAAAAAGTATAAACTCTTACCTCAAACAAGCTTTTAGAAAATAAAACCTCAAAGTGACCGCTCTAGTACCAAAGGAGCTTCCCAAGCCTTCTATTCTTTCTATCTCCGCCCCAAAGGAACAAGGAACCGAGAACAAAAGGGTTTAAAGGAAAATAAAGAGACTATCTCAATGAAGGTAAAAATTACACTATTCATTCGAAGCAAAATATGCCTTTCCCCAAATCTTGAGGTTTCATTCGGCCAAAAACTATTCCTTCGACTGAAAACTTCAGTCCCCATTCCTCTTCAAATCAACACAAGTTTTATTCGAAGCAAAGCGGAATCATTCGATCGAACTATTCATGGGACCAGAAGTTACTGTTCATCAACCGAAAGTTGCTGTTCTTGAACAAAAGTTACTGTTCATCAACTGAAAACTTCATAATTATTTTTTTAGGTAATAACTTAACATAAGAAAAGAAATTTTTGGGTTATTACATTCTCCTCCCCCCCCCCCCCCAAAAAAATAATTTCGTTCGCATAATTAAAACGCACTTTAAACCTCAAAGAGCTGAGGGTGCTTTTCACGCATAGCATCCTCGAGTTCCCAAGTGGCCTCTTCCACTGAATGATTATGCCAAAGCACGTTAACTAACTTAATAGTTTTTGTGCGCAAAATCTGATCCTTGTGGTCTATAATTGTGATGCCCCGATCCTGGATTTACGAGGTTATTATTACTTAGCGACGATTATGGTAAGTAAGACGAAATTAGACTGTTAGGGAAGACCTTACGTGCATGTATAAATTTGATCTTTAGCGTTAATTATTGCGAGCAATATTTTTTGTTGCATCTAGAAATATATTTTAATAATATGATAAGCTAAAAATGATGAAGTTTGTACAATAGAAAAATTCATGGAAGTGAGTGGTTTGCAATTTAAAACTGACGAAATTGTGCCGCTATAACATTATATGGTCTCGCATTAAATAATTTTACATATTAAAGAGCAGAAAACAAAAAGGGAAACAACAATAAAATAAAATAAATGAATATTTTAGAAATTTAGGTTAAATATAAAAAGGGGGAGAAGAGAATGAGGAAAGAAATAAGATAGGGCGCCGGCCCTAATGGGACTGCAACGCCGGCGCTGCTTTCGGCCATACACGCAGCCACCGGCGACAACTCCGGCCACGCCCCTTCACAGAAGCACAATCCAACGCCTTCGCCACCGCCATGCCGCAACCATAGCGTCACTGACATCGCCAAGCCGCCGTGAGATCGTGATCTCCAATCAACCTCTTCCCTATTTTTGGCTACAGCCACGACCACCGGCGATGTTGACGGTGACGCCAAAGGGCCACTGGGGACAGCGCAGGAGTCCACCCACCACTGGGTTCCTTGATCCAATGGCCACCGTCGCCAATCCACTGCTCACTGTCACTGTGCAATAGCGGCCGCCGGCTACATAACTTCGGCCAGCGCCTCCACCGAACACCACCCAACGCCTTCATCAGTTGCCGCCATAGATCTGGACCATCTCTACACTGCCGAAACCACCGCGCCGTTGCCACCAGTGCACGGCTTGATCACCGGTCAACGAAAATTCCAATCGACAAAAGGCAGTCACCGATCTTCATCCACCACCGCCGGAGTCCGCAACCACCGGCGATTAACTCAGGCCGCACCTACACCGAACACCACTGCACAACATCTCCGCGACCACCACGCCGTGACTAAGGCACCGCTGCCATCACCGTAAATGGCACTTGTCGTCACCGCCCCTCACTGTTGTTGCCCTATCCTTGAACCTACTGATGCCAACCACCTGAAATCACCACCACTGTGGCGCACTCTGATGGAACAGCACGGTTCCATCACCGGCCAACCATAACTCCAATCGACATAGAAAGATAGCCATTGGTTTTGTGAAATTGTTTGTGAAGCGGGGTTTGGCGGCATTGTGATTTTTAACGGGGATGCTTACATTGATTATAGTTGGGTTATATGTGCGCAGTTGTGGGTTTACGTTGTGTGTGTTTGTGTTGTTAGCTGGTGATGGTCATGGCAGTGTTTGCCGCAACCGGAACGGCATCATGGCATTGTTTACGGTGGTTTGGCCAGAGTAATTTTGGTGGAGTATATGGCGGTGTGAATTAGGTATGGATAGAGTGTGCACTGCGACTAGGTTTACTGCATGTCGTGGAGTACGTGTTTTGGATGAGGAAGCGGCAGGTGAATGGTGTTGTCTGTGTTATTGATGCGTCGTAATTGTTTGGGCATAAAGGGTGTGTTTACATAGAGATTTATGGGCGTAGGCGGGTATGTGCATGAAGGGCTACATGTGGTGGTGGATTTGTGTAGGGCGGCAGCGTACAGAATGTGCATGTGCACTATGTGTCGTGGAGTGTGTAATATGAGTGCGTACATGTTTGTAAGTTATGTGAGTGTGTACGATTTGCAGTGGTGCACATGCAATGGGCGTACCTATATAAAGGGTGTGCATGTATGTGTATATTGTGTAGGTTTGGTGTGATCTCTACAACTGCATGAGGAGTATGAGTGTGTTGCTGTGTAGGCAATACGATAGTATGTAACGCCTTTTTATGTGTGAGTAGCAGTGCGATGTTTGTACGTCTACTGTGTGGTGAGAGTGTGGTCAGGTGGTAGTGTACGGTTACGTGCCTATCTTGGTTGTGTGTTTTCCAGTGTGAAGGGTGAGTATTAGGTGCTTGGACGATTTTGGAAGTGACGGGTTACTTGGATGAAAATCAATTGGTAAAGTTTAGTTGTACGGCTATGTGGTATGGTAAGTACGGCTATGGAGATGAAAGGAATGGCCTTAACGGTGCTATTGGTCAAACATAACAACTGATCATCGCGCTACATTTTGGATCGAGGAAATATGTCAGCAACAAGTAAGTACCCCTGTCATGTTCCTTCGTATATTTATTTGCAAAAACTATAATATGTATTTATGTTTTGATCAATTGAAGTTCAAAGATTTATTCTGCATATGTTTTAATTCTAAAATAGTTGATGAGAAATGCAATTTGAAAGTATGCCATGGAATGTCGTGTGAGTCATAAAATTTTATTGAGTACATGTTAATGGGCAATGAAACTTGTCTTGGTTGCTGTGCCCCATATCCAACGGGGGAATGTTGGATTTCGGGCCCTGGTCAACGGGGCTCATACGTTGATGCATAGTACTATGGCTGGTGGTGCGCCCTTGCGTCCACATGATTATTTTATCCCGGGTGTAGGAGGGATTTCGGGCCCTAGTTAGGGGGGCTCGTACGCTGACCGCAGCATACCTACAAAAAGAAATATCTATGTTTGATGTGAATGGAATGAATGATGGTTGTACTCAGATTTGAAAATCTTTTCTTTTGAAATTTCATGTATATGTGTACATGTATATGAAGGACGTTTTTACGAATGACAATAATCGAATGTTTGATTTGTTGAAAGAAAACCCATGGCATGTTTTAGAAACTTCAAAACTATTTTAGGAACATGGCTGGTGTATTTGTTGGGCTTTCGCTCATTCCTTATTTTTCAGGTGACGACTTAAGCGAAGCGGAGCAGTATGAGCCACACGGGGGAGTAGTGCCCAAAGAGAACTTTTAGAATAATGAGTGCCCACTATTCGAACATTATAGTCTATGTTAATTTACGTTATGCTTGAACTGATGTAAGGAGCTTAGGTCTCATCAAGTTTTATTTATAAGTTTTAAAGACATGTAATGAGAGTTTTATTTGAATTTCTGGAAGTCCGTAAGTTAGAATTAATTTGGAGTCATAGGATTGTAGTAAGGCCTGGCAGAGCCTTGGCAGGTGTTTGAATGGGCCTGCGGCCGGTCATGTGCCTAGCACATGGGCTTACCCTTGGGTTCGGGTCGTGACAATAATCTTCATTGGGTGTTGCTCGTACGATAGAGCCTCCTGAATCTCTATAGGTTTGTAATGAATGACATGCGAAGGATCTGGCACATATTTCCTCAATGTTGACACATGGAACACATCATGCACTTGTGACAAATTTGTAGGTAAGGCAACCTGGTACGCGACTGGTCCAACCCTCCGCACGATCTCGAATGGTCCAATAAATCTAGGGCTAAGCTTTCCTTCATCCTAAAACACATTACCCCTTTCCATCGAATGGTCCAATAAATCTAGGGCTAAGCTTTCCTTCATCCTAAAATGCATTACCCCCTTCCAAGGCGAAACTTTAAAAAATACATGATATCCAACCTCGAACTCTAGCTCACGTCTTCTATAATCAGCATAACTCTTCTGACAACTTTGAGCAATTAGCAAATTATCCTTAATCAAATGAATTTTCTCCAATGTAGCTTGTACTATCTCAGGCCCCAAGGCACCCAAAAGATTCTCCTCTCCAACCTCAAACCAACAAGTTAGTGTTCTACATTTTTTTTTCAATACAAGGATTCAAACGGTATCATACCAATACTAGCCTGAAAGCTATTGTTATATGCAAACTCAACAAGCGGCAATTGGTCACCCCAACTATCTTTGAAGTTTAGCGAGCAAGCCCTAAACATGTCTTCTGGAATTAGAATTGTTCTTTTTTACTGTCCATCACTTTGAGGATGAAAAGCTGTACTAAGGTCAAGTCAAGTACCCAAGGCATTTTGCAATCCACGCCAGAACCTCGATGTAAAACTTGCATCTCTATCCGAAACTATTGAAATGGGCAAACCATGAAGTCAAACAACTTCTGGAATATGGAGTTTGGCCAATCTTTCCAAGCTATAGGTAACTTTAACCGGAATAAAATGCGCTGAAATGATCAATTACTACACAAACCAAATCATGACCTTGCCTTGTCCCTGGCAACCCAGATACAAAGTCCATAGCAATACGTTCCCACTTTTACTGGGATGGTAAGCGGTTACAAAGGTCTAGCAAGTCGTTCGTCTTCCGCCTTAACTTTGTCAATTTTGGTTACAAACATACAATGACTATGATGGTCTTAAAACCCAATTGTCGAACCAAACATACAAACATCAAACGTGTGCTACCGGAGCGTACTAAGAGTCTTTTGCTCACTAGTATAACAAAAATGTGTCAATAGGACCCTCTCTATTTTGAGAGTTGTTCGACATAGTCAGTGCCAATCTTAAATTGACGGTTACAAATGTACAGATTCAAAGATGTGCATCATCAGGGCACAATGTTCTCAACGAGGGAAAACGTGGGACAAATCAAATGCAAACAAATATAAATGAACCAAAATTGTCGAAGCATAAACCTTTGAATTTCGAAAGAACCTTTCTCACAGCAAAAAAGTATAAACCCTTACCTCAAACAAGCTTTTAGAAAAGAAAACCTCAAAGTACTTCTCTAGTACCAAAGGAGCTTCTCAAGCCTTCTATTCTTTCTATCTCCACCGCAAGGGAACAAGGAACCCAGAACAATAGGGTTAAAAGGAAAATAAAGAGACTATCTACGTGAAGGTAAAAATTACACTATTCATTCAAAGCAAAATATGTTTGATTCAATTCAATTCTTCAGCTGTGAAAATGCCTTTTCCAAAATCTTGAGTTTTTATTCTGCCGAAAACTATTCCTTCGACCAAAAACTATTTCCGCATTCCTCCTCAAATCAACACAAGTTTTCATTCGAAGCAAAGCGGATTCATTCGACCCAATAGCCACATGCACACTGTACCATTTTACAATATAAAGCCATCACTATTCATCACCCTTCTTCTCTTCTCTTAGCTTCTGTACAAACCCATTATTTTGATACCTGATTACACCCATGCATCACTCCAAATTGCACCGCATACACAGCACCCACATTCCCTCCATTTCAACCTCATTACATAAGTTCAAAAGAAAAACACTACCCCTCTCACACCCTGTAACAACACTTACCCCAAATACTTTCATATACTCCATAAATACATCAACCCACAGAGGTTATATCTTCCACCCCACATCTCGTACTCTCATGCACATGCTACCTACTCTTTTCTCTTCTTTACATCACATTGCCTTGCTTACATACACCATTACATTACTAGCACATATTATGAGGCAGTGGGTTTCCTACTTCTTCTTTCATTACACCAATACATAATAGACATAACATAACGTACTCATAGATATATGAACACACATGCACACATGTTATACATACTCCATTAGTTCCAAATTATACCACTTTCCACACCCACTTTTGGACGTACCAACACACACAGGTCCACAACTCTAAAGCACACATGCCCAATTCACCTTTTACAAATACACACCATCATATGCACACATGCACTCGGCCATTACACCCACAGCTGCCCCACTTACTCACGTTCATGGCGCTGTTAGACAACCCCTTTTCTCCCTTACTCTTCCACTCACACACACATGAAGCCCCACTTCCACGTTATCGTCCTTTCAACTTCTTAATCCGCTAAACCCGAGCAACCATGATTAGCAATTTCCATAACGAAGTGTAACTCTTTAATAAAAAAACCTGAAGTTGATCCTACAAGCAGTTCACCTCAGTCATACACCAAAACAAACCCAGTTACATTAATTAGACGAACAACTAACAAGGAAATGTCTTTAGACATTAACATTTTACATATCCTCATAGAGAATAGATATACCAACATATCTCAATTATTAATTTCAATGATCTTATTTCGTGAGCCTGGGTTTTAACCAAGGAGGGGAAGGAAAGAAAAGAAAAAAAGTGGAATCTGAACCCTAATAGGGTTAAAGCGAAAGACTTCCGGTTAGCATAATTTAGTATTTACCGAAAAGGTTAGCATAATTTAGCTGCAGATCCAGGCTAAAGCAAAAGACTTCCGGTTAGGATAATTTAGCTGCGGATCCAAGTAAGGGATTCTATCGAAACCCTGGATAAGGACTTTCGCCCGAACTATTATTTGAAAACTCGTATTCGTAAGTACTCATTTTATTTACTTATGACTAATGTCAAACTCTTAGGTATGAACTGATATCAGCATGTTATTGTCTAGAAAGCCCCAAATATTGAACTTGCATCAGTTATTTGGAAATCTTGTGATGCTTGCCTGTTATTGCATCCTGAGCAAATTTGATAATCGTATGTTATTCTAATTTGTCATCGCTATTATTTTGGACTCTATTATGTTGATACAAGTTGAATTACTTGCCCTAAAAACCTTTCATTGAGCCTTTAAAACGTTTATTGAAACTCTTATCAGTGCTCATTAATTATTGGCCATGGAGCATTGAGCAACATGTTGTATTATCGAATTGTGGTCATTTTTCATATTGACATGAGAAATTGCATTGGTGCATTAGGCGAAGGTTGGGGTATATTGGAGGATATTGGCGTGGGCTAGTACCTTGACAGACTACCCGGTGTATTGACATGGGTTACTGCCTTGACGGACTAGCAGGGGTGTTGGCGTGGGCTAGTGCCTTGATGGACTAGCCGGTGTATTGAGGTGGATTGGTATGGGGAGAAATTATTAGACAGTACATCTTAATGATTTTTGCTCGTGCTGGAATCCCTTGATATTTTAAATCAAGAAGCTAGCCCATCGAAAGGCAAGGAAAAGGTGTGAGGCACGGTGAGAAGACGGGTAAGGGGGACGCTTGTACATTTGTGATTTAAGTTGTACTTGAATAGAACAATATGTCAACTCTGAGATCTGGCAGAGAGCTTACTAGGTGTGTTTTGTAAAAGTAAACTCCTTAGTTTTGTATGATATGGTTTAATTACCAAGTGGTTGTAGAATGAGTTGTATTATCAGTATGTAGTGATTAGTTGTTGCGTGGTAATGCTCCAACCGGGTTGAGATAACCCTAAGTTGGGGCGTTACAATTCGACCTTCTTTTCATGTCAGTACATGACAGTCATGTATAGACTTACTTCCGAATCCAGTTTCGAACTACATTTGGCATGATCCTTTTTCGAATGAGGGTATGCAGGCAACCTTTTTAGGATGTAGCCATTTCCCAGTCCAAGTCCACATCTGAGGGTATGTAACCCTCAATTCAGTTAGTATGTGACCTATATACATTGTCCGGATCCAGTCCAAGAGTATTAAACTCTCAATCCAAGTTAGTGCGTGAATGTCACGTGCAATCCTTTTTGTAGTCTTAGTCCCAGTCTAAGACCATTGTTAAAGGTAAAAACCCTCAGTCTGTGGCGAGATGAGGATATCATACTTTGTTATCCCAGTTTTACTCTCAGTCCAGCTCCAGTTTAGTTGGTGTATCCACAGGAATTTCTGTGCGCCCTATACAAATACCTCTCCCTTGTTTTCAAAGCATCCAATTGCTTCCAAACATTGTTGGCTTTGATTTTCACACATGAGTGTTTTTGTATGTGTCTAAACATCCATTTTTTTCACGTGTTGTTAGCTCTAACTTGTACACCATGAAGCATTCAATCGTTACCGAGTGTCAATGGCTCAAATTTTCACACATAAGTCTTTTCAGTGTGCCAAAAACGTCCATCTGTTTTTACATGTTGTTGGCTTCCACTTTGGATGACACTTTTTTTTTAACTGCGTTGGTCTGATTCCTTTCTAGGGATAAGTAGGAAGCCTTGCAGAGGTTCGACCTCGTGTTTGTATATCTTTGAGCCGGTTTTGAGTCATGTGGTCTTTTCAATATTCCTTACTACAAAAAATGTGTTGTTTTATGGTGATGTTCACTAGCATGGGAGCTCCCTTACCGAGGGGCTCTGTGAGACCCCATTTTTGTTTTTTTATATTTTTAATCATTTATGTTGGGCTTTATTAATAAATAAATATTATTATTTAATGTTGGGTGTAAACGTGACAATAAGTAATAGTCCTTATTTATTTAATTTAGGTTGACCAGTTTAGTCGAGTCAGTTATCCCAAATTAATCAGGCCTGGTCCATTGGATAACTAGCCTAGTTAGTTATGTTAACCCAAGTTAGGTTAGAGTAAAGAAGAAAATTTTGACTTGGAGACTTAAGGATCAATTGCAGAGCTAAAGTGATTGAGGTGAATATGGGAAGAGTTTCCAGAATCTGGTATTATTCCTGACTGTTAATCAAGATAGTTAATTATTTTGGGACATGATAATATCCTAAAATTTGTATAGATTATAAAATCATTTAGGGGTAAACTGGCCCTTTTTCGACTAGTTGGCCGGTTAGTTGACTTTTGCCGATCTGCAATTTTATCACTTATTCTGACGTATCTCCAATCTTGCAGGTTGGCATTGCCAGTCTCATTAGATTCTGCGACCCTGAGCATATTATGAAAATCACCCTTGGCCTTCATTTTTAGGGAGCAAAAGCTTATTCTCTTTAAAGCCTAGGAACCGTTTCTTTGTGAAGTTATACGCTATCTCTATTGAGAATCATAGCCGTTCATATTTACTCTATAAAAGTCTCTTTTTAGTCTTTGCATCGCGGATCATTCAGAGAGCATCCTTGAGTCTTCAAGGCAAGCTACGTCCAGAGGTAATTTTATTAGCTTTCTAGCTTATAAATCATATAGATTGTCTCCACATCCCGTAGTCATATTTCTATTCAAAAACATGAAAAATAGTCTTTTACATTTCTTAATCTAAGTCTACGTCCCGGAATGTAGAGTACTTCTCGTAGGACCAGGTTGAACTACGATGGTTTTGATTTCGGTTTGCCTAACCGAGTATGAAGGCAATTTGATCCCTGTTGTCGAGTTCAAGCCAAGAATTCTAAAAAAGTTAACTTGGAATTAGTCTTGTTATAGTTCGCACACTGCATGCTGTTTAGGCGAACAATCTTTGAAAATGAAGTAGAGAACAAAAGGACTCGGCAGGTGCCTAATATCTTCCTGTTGCGTAATTTAGTCCCCGGACCCAACTCCCGGTGTCGATAGGTCAGTCATCCTTTCAGACACTTTCGACTCTTTTTTAGGGTTTTTCTTATTTTTCCTCTTTTTCTTTAATTAAATAAAATGGCGACTCCTAAAATCCTGTTGGGATTTTCTCCGAGGCAGTTCGCTATACCTGGATAGAGAACAATACCTATTTAATCAGTTGAACCCTATCGGAATAATGGGTAATTACAAGACCAATGCTTGACTTTTTCACAATGCGATCAAGAAGGGGCTGGAAGTCCCCTTTCAGGGGGACTCCTGGGAGCTCCCCCTCTAGAAAGCCAAGACAAGAAGAGACCAAGGCCTTGGTGTTAGGGTCATCGCCAAAGAAGAATACATGGAACTTATTTGGGTTGGGAATAAGACTAGAAAACTAATGAAAAACATTATGACCATGATTCAACACCTAAATCGACTCAAGGTCACCTCCACAAAGATGCATGAGATCGTAAGATAAAGGCAAGCTAAATGATATCATCCTTCTGGCACCTCTAGTACTGGTAGTGACACTGATAACCCACTAAAAGCCTCTACAAATCCTTGCAATAACATCCATGCAGATAACAAAGAGATAGAAGGATATAGGATCCCCCTGCCTAACACCATGCCTACTCTGAAAGAAACCATTGGATTTCCTATTGATGATGATCAAAAAGCTTATGGAAGAGGCACAGATCCATCTAATGACCAAGAATGGAAACCTAAGGCATACAAAAGCATCAAAAAGAAAATCCCAATGCAAACAATCATCGACCTTTATCAAAACCGCCTTAATGGCACATCTAGGACTCGTAAAATCCTCCCAATTATAGTTACGCATCAATTCTTAAGACAAGAGGATACTATCTGCAATACTCCAGAGGCGATGAAGGCCGTATGGGAAGGATCAATGAAGTCCCCAAGCACCACCTTAATACTATTAGCAATGATCTTGGCAATGCACATGTAAATCTTATGACAATAAGAAATAAGCATGTAGTCATTAACACTTGAAGGATTAGTCACCTTGGGAATTAACACAAGGAAGGCATGGTTAACTTCTTGAGAAGGTGACCATTCCCAAAGAAATCTTAAGTCGCCTAAAAAAATTTCTCCACCATAATATGCCATGCCTTCTTAAAGAAAAGGGCATTATACCCATCTAGTTCCTTAGGGGATTTACCATTCTTAAAGGAAAAGAAAACCCTCAGAATCTCATCTTCGGTCACCTTCCTTGCCATCTCACACTGCAAGGAATATGAAATAAATTGCACACCCAGTTCCATAACTCTCTCAATCATGCTCACATTGCTCACAACATGCATTGTGTATCCTCCGTATCATTTGCAATTCTGGTAGTTGGGTTCCTACAAAAAGGTTTGTTCCCTCGTGTGGACTAAGGCAGGGAGATCCCTTGTCCACATGTTTTTTTATATTATGAGCGGAAGTTTTATAAGCCAACCTTATGAGAGCATAAGAATTGGAAAGATTAATCAGCATTGGATGAAGCCCAACTGCTCCTCCCATTACTCATTTTTTCTTTATTGACAACTCAATTCTTCTCTTCAAGGTTACATATCTTGGGTGTGAACTCTTAAAGATGTTCTTGGATATGTTATGCAAATATTCAGGACAACAAACTCAATTTCAACAAATCTGTATTATCTTTGAGCTCAAACTTAGGTGATTCGTTAGTTAACTAAGCTACTAAATACTTAAGAACCCACGAGGGGATAAGTTTGTCACTTACTTGCGAACTAGCCTGAATGTGTTTACAAACATAAATGGATTTTTCAGAGACTTGATTACCGCTGTAAAACCTCATTATGCGGGTTAGAAATTCTTACTGCTAAATAGAGCAGGCCGAGCTGTGATACGCTGGAAAATATCAAAAATTTATCTAACCGTGAGTTTGATTAATTAAGGGGTGTTATTTTTATTAAGTAGCAATATGTTGATGATGATTAAGTGTTAGGGAGCCAAAATGGGAGGTTAGTTTGGCCTTGGGGGTCAAAATGTAATTTTAGAAAGTTAAAGGGGGTAAAAGTGTAATTTTGAAAAATATGATGAACGGGATGCATATCTTTATTAAGTAGCAACCTTTTGATGATAATGAGGTGTTAGGGGGCTACATGGATGGTCAGGGTGATTTTGGAGTCAAATTGTAATTTTCTAAAGTTGAGGGGTCAAAATGCAATTTTGGAAACTTGAGGGGCCAAAATGCAAATATTGAAACTTTGCAAAATGTGTCATAACCTGATGAAATAGGCCATGCACGATGGCCACCTCCTACTTGCTATAAGCTGAGTCATGCCTAAAAAGTTTAAAATTACTTTGGGATAAGATTCATGGGGTTAAAATTATCAAGAAAAGTTTTGGGGAGGAAAACAGAAATAAGAAGAAGTGAAGAACAGCTGAAAACGTGCACAGTAGCAGCCACGTGAAGGAAGGAAAAAGAGAAGGAAAGAAAGGAAAAAGGAGGAAGAAGGAAGAGGGGAAGGAAAGAGAGAGCAAAAAAAAGTTAAATTCGAACCCCGACGGGGTATGATCTTGAACCCAAAAGTGTAGAAATTGATTGAATTCGTTTGAGAATATGGTACATATAGATGTATATATCTCTCTAAATATTCGATAATGTGCGAATTGATTGGAATTGGAGAATTTGGAATGAATTCTTGTTGGAATTATGGAGATAAAACCCTAAAACAACAAAAAAAAAAGAGATAACGAATTAGGGTTTGAATTGGGCTTAATTTCAAGGTGCGGGAGTGTGTGTTTTTTTGTGTAACAGTGTGTGTTCTTCAATTTACTTAATGGGTTTGGATTCAATATGGTGTAATTGTGTAAATTAAGGAGATTTAGGGTGTTCATGTGTAATTTGTGATGTAACCAAGCGATTAGAATGTGAAACAACTGAGAAATTCATATTGAAGGAGAAATGTGCCCAGGTGTGTGTAATGGCTGAAGGAGGAAGAAGACGAGTGTGTGTAGCCACGGTGTGTTAGTGTGTGTAGTGATTTGAACAGTAGATGTTTTCGTCGCTAAAAACAGGAAATTATGTGAACAGTTCTAATTCGAATTTTTAAAAATTGTTAGTCTCATATTTAGCCAAAAGTACAAAAAAAAGACCCTAGTTATTTTTGAGAGACCTGTATCGTGGAAAAATTTCAGATTTTTTCGAGATCGGGAAGGAGGTGAACAGATGCGAGAAGTTTGGAACTTTATGGTGAAATTTAAAATATCAAACGAATGCGGTTTTGCGCGAAAATTTAATGAGGACTCTATAATGCATAGAAGTTCCATTTTCCAAGTTTTCGGATCATTCCGAAGTCGTTAGCAATTTTTGGCCGAACAAGCTTTTAAGCGCTCGGTCCGGACACCGGTTCGGGATTTTTGGGCGGAAATTTTGTAAAATACTTTTTAGCTCAAGAATGAATGCAGGAGGTTTAAAATATCATTTTAAAGTGGTTTTGAGATTTTTATGGTGCCGGGAACCCTCAGGGGCATTTTGATAATTTGCCACCCAGAGAGGGTATTTTGGTAAATTTCCTGGTAAAGTTTTTGAAGGGACTTTTTAGTCCAAAAAGGATTGTAAAACACCTAAAAGGTTGTTTTAAAGCTGATTCGGGACGTTGCGGTGATAGTGAACCCCGGGGGCATTTTGGTAATTTGCCGCCAGAGGGGGTATTTTGGTAAAGTTTTTCTATAAAATGCTTCAAAGGACTTGTTAGTCGGGAAAGGGATGTAAGACAGTTGAAAAGTTATTTTAAAGTAGTTTTGAGACATTTGTTGGGGAGATGGCCGCTAGGGGGTGTTTTGGTAATTTTCCCTTTAAAATTTTTTGAGGAAATTTGGTCTATAAATGATGCAATACATCTAAAAAGTAGTTTTAAAGCGGTTTTGGGGTGTTGGTGATGTAGCGGCCATCAGGGGGTATTTTGGTAATTTGCCATGTTGGCGCTAAAAATTTTGAGGACACGCATAATTTAGCGTTCGGAGGGGTGGGAAGCAAGGAATAGTGGTAGTATATCTATAATGAGGGTTGTTATCGATAGTAAGTCGATAAGGCTAGATTAAGGATCCAATTATCGGATCGAATTAACTAGCTATCGTAAGATGCTATGAACGGTTAAGTGGGAATGGGTAGAATAAGGAGTGCGTATATGATGAATGATGACTAACGGCATGATATGATTTGACTAGGTAATGCAGCTCGTTGCGATCAGAGATTGCGAGCTGCTTCGGCTATAAGCCAAGCAGGTAAGGACAATGCGGTTCTATTATGCTAATGCATTGTTTCAATTAGCATACTATGTTGATGATGTTTATGTTGGACTCTTGCTGTTATGGGTTGACACTGGTAGTCATTGTGACCGGTATACGTATATTTGAATTGTGCTGTTGAGGACTTAGGGTAGAAGAAATTCCCTTAGTCCGCCCTGTTGATAGAATTTAGTGAGGATGATGGGCGTCCTTGTATGCTATGACTTGATTTGATTAGCATACCTGAAGTGGATGATGATGTTGTGTAGGGTAGTTTTGTGGTGGTTGTGAGATGCCGGTAATTATTGATAGCCGATATCTCTTCTCTTTGAGAACACCATTGAGGACTTGCGGTAATCTTCTCCCGAGTCCGTCCTATCGTTGATAATGATGTCGTTGATGTTGTTGAGGTCGTTGCGTGTCATTGTGAAATGTTGGTATTTATTGATAACCGACATTTCTCTTATGTAAGAACGTTGTTGAGGGCTTGCGGTAATCTTCTCCCAAGTCCACCATGTTGATGATGTTACGTTGAACTCTTGTTGTTAGGTCTGAACACCGGTCGATCTTCTGATCTGGTATTCCTTGTTGAGCTGTGTTGTTGAGGACATAAGGTGGAATAAATTTTCCCTTCCGCCCCGTTGATGATGTCTTGTTGCTTGGCTATAACGTGGTTAGGGAAAGCACTCTAAATGAGTTCCCTGCTTGTTGACAATGTCTCTTTTGTTTACTTGAGACTAAGATGAACATCCCGTAAAATGGGACATCAATATGAGGAGGATGGCCTGTGAAACATGATCACTGACAAAGAGGATGTAGGGCGCGCGAGTCGAGTCTGTCATGTCTGGTCGAGTCTAGTCTGCCGTGTCTGAGTTGCATTGCATTTGATTTTCTTTTGATGTTAATGACTTGTATTTCGTTGATGTTTATCTTTCAATTTCCTGTTTTAGTATTCACTTGCATAGTCAGTCAGTCAGTCTGTTGGTCAGTCAGTCCAGTCCATGAGGAGGTGGCAGTAATGCTGTTCTATTGGGCCTTAAAGCCGCTCAGTCTAACAAAAGAAAACTTTTCGTTTGACAAGTTATGTTGATGCTGAAATTTATTGACTACTCTTGATTCATTGCTGTCGTTGAGATGATTATTATTCCTCCGAGTCTTTTGAATCATTTGTACACGATATTCCTCGTGTTGTCTTTACTGGGCGATTTGCGCTCATTCCTTATGTTTTATTGTGCAGGCTATAAGGAGAACCCTCTAGAGAAGGGAAGAGAAAGAAGTTAGAAAAGTTGAGCAAGGGGATGCGTTGTGTGAGGAAAAGATTGAGCCGTGAGATCGGTTGTTAAGAATCCTACGACTACAGTCGTATATTAGGTTGTACATATGCATGTTGTTCATAGACTTGAGAGTCTTCCGCTGCAGTATGATGTATGTTTGTAAGAAAATTTTTTGTAAGGACGCATTTTGGAGCGTCTATTAATGATGTGTGAGTATGAGGATGTAGTTGCTCTGTATTCAGCACAGGATTTTGAATGTGATTATGGTCGATAACTCAGCTCGGTGACGTCACCAGGGTTGAGGGTGTCGCAAGTTGGTATCAGAGCTTAGGCAAATGATTCTTTAGACTTTTGAAGTGTCTGGTGGAAGGCCTTAGTTGTTGATGAAAGAAGTAGAAGAAAAATCTTGATGATTTGGTTAAACTAGGAGGATCGTTAAGATATGCGGATTGGGTTGACTACGGCATATATATTGTGACCTTAGCATTCCTACTATTGTTGTAGGGAAATGAAGAAATAGTTGGTTGACCTAGCTTTACAAGAATGGTTTGAGGATGATAAGGTTGCGGTGTCGGATCTTGAAAAAGGATCCTGATGAGAAGGTAAACGAGATGGAATTAGGGATGAAAGAACGAGATGAAGGTCTAGGAGGAAGTGAATTTGTAAGAACCACAGGGAGGATAGATGAGGTTGAACACTTTTATTGTGTGAACTTGGAATGAAGAAATGAGGAGCAGAAAGTGAGAATGAGTAAAGTTTTGATGGACTTTTGGAAGAGAAATTACTTCCAAGTAATGACGAAAAAGGGATTGATCAACAAGTCAGCTCGAGTCCCAAATTAGCGATGTTAACTAACGATAGAGAGATTGAAAGTTGAATGAGAAGACGTGAATTAAGTATCGAATTAGCTATTAAAGGAGACGGTGGACACCAGTATGCGGGTCACTCGAAAGAACATGATAGGTTGTTCGTGATTGCCCTCCTGATAGGGCAATACCTAAAGACAGGCAACAATTGATTCTAAGAGGGAGTCAATGAAGCCTGAAATTGTTATAAGAGCGTGATAGTTCCTCTGAGGTTGATGAGGTGTACGAGTAGGGGTGGAGTCCACTTTTGAAATCGGACCTAAAGTATGATTGAGAAAGGGAATGATGATGGGGAAACTAGTATTATTTACATACTATTGTAGAAAAAAAGGTTGTTTAGTGATGAAAGCCATTAGTTGTCTGAGCATGAAGGTTAATATTATGTTGTGCAATTTCAATTATTGTGATACTCCATCCTCGGAAAGAGAGAGAGGGTTCCCGATCGAGAGGGGCCCTCAATAGAAGTGATTATGGTGAATGTTGAGGATGTAGGTGGAAGGAATAAGCAGAGAGTTGTATCAGGTCAAGAAGACCTTAAGAAAGAGCTGGTGAGACTTCTACAAAAAGATTGTGGGAGTTCTGAAGGTACGACTGGTGGCTGCTGTAATGACAGCCCCAGTAAAAGGAAGAAAATAATGTAGATCTTAGCACTTTAAGGATGCCCGTTGAGTAGAATCTCACGGGAGAGAAAGCGGTTTGTATAGACAAATACTTTGAATTGAGAGATGGAGAAGGTAGTTGAAATAACAAGACGTGGGAAAATATTAAAAGATAATGTTCGTCAGCTATACGTAAAAAGAGGGTGACAAGTGATTAGAAGTGCGAGAACAAACAAGTTGAGACAGTAAGAGTACCTATCGAGCCTATATTATTGTAATAGGTTCAGGTAACATGTTGATGATGTATATTTTTGCTCAAATTGCAGAGTAAGTTGGAGACAGGTTTCTCATACTAAGCGAAAAGATAGAAAGGTGAAAAAGCATATTAGGACAATCGGTGAGTTGTCCTATTATTATTATCCCTTATTAAGTGATAATAGAAATGTTCTAAAGGTGGAACAAGTTGAAAAGGGTTTGAAAATAATTTTCCAAAGGCTAGTAAGGAGGCTCTGATGGAGAATTGCTACTGGATTAGTAGAAACACCATACGATGGACGTAAATAATAAAGAGGTCTAGGAAGAAGGAAGGAAATGAGGTAGAATCCGGGAACGAAACTAGAATGGTGAAAAGAAAGGTAAGAAGAGAGTAGATGAAGAACAGCCCGGACAAAGTTCAGAACCAAGAACAGGAGATCGAAAATGTAGATGATGTAGATTGAGGCACGAGGGTGTGAACTATGCTAAGGCCAGTAAAGCATATCTTAAGTATGAGAGCAAGTCACTGAAATAATGTTTAAGATGAAGCAATAAAAAAAGGGGGCTGTTTCAAATGTCAACAGCCAGAGTATATTGACCGGACAGAGGTGCTCTAAAGGAGGGTGATGGTCATTGAAGTAAGAAGAAATGAGGGGTTTATGAGACTAAGTATTGGCTATCAGAAGCTGATTAAGATGAGAGTCAGGAATAATTACTGATTGCCTGACCTAGAGGATATGTTGATCAATTGCAGGGTGCTAAGTGTTTTCTTTATGTGGTTGACCTTAGAGCGGTTCATTACCGGTTAATGAATAAGGAAGGATGAAGTTGTCAAGATAGTGTTCAAAAACAGAAACGGGCATTATAAATTTTTGGTGGTGTCAGGTGGATCAATTAAGGCCCCTGTTGCAGTTATAAATTTGAGGAATCAAGCCTTTTGAGAGTACTTGATCATTGTGTCGTCGCCTTATCTGTGACCTTATGGATGATACTGAAGGCAAAAAGGAACTTGCACAATGGCAAGTTTAACAAATTTTAAGAACGTTAAGTTGTATGTCAAATTCGAGGAATGTGAATTGTGACTGGGGAATTTGGGTATATGGGGTCGATGCAAAAGCAGGTTAAGAGATCGCACAAAAAAAAGTTAAAAAAAAAGGTGACAAATAGGGAACGTCATAAAAATCAGCGTTGAGATTAGTAGCTTCCTAAGCTTGATCGCAGGCTACCAGAGAGTGATTGACAATCTCTCTAAGATGCCTTATCGAAGAAAAGTGACTATGATGATTGTTACGCCAAATTAATAAGAATGTGAACAACTCGAAGTCAAAGTTCGAGAAGGAAGAAATGGAAGTAATAGTTCATTTCACATGGAAATGAGACCATCGCATCTTAATTAAATCAAGGAAGCTTAAGGTAAAAATGCAAGGATGTTGAGATCCCGCGGGGATTTGAAATGAATAAAAAGAAATTTTGATTCTGATGAGGGTGGTAGTTACAATGTGAAGGTCGGACATATGTTCCGCCTAATAATGAATTGAGGAAAGGAATTTTGAAGGGACTCATAGTTTTAAGTGCTGATTCACTTAAGGGAGACGGAAGTATACCCTGAGTTACGTCCCAAAGAATTTGGTGGCATAACATGAAGAGGGATATATAAAAGTTTGTATCCCGATGTTTGACCTGTTCATAGGTAGAAGTGGATCATAAGATCGCCAGATAGTGGCAACCACTCTTTGTACCTGAATGGAAGTGGGAACACATTATGATGAAATTTAGTGTTAAGGTTGCCACGAACAACTAAGAGATATACATCCATCTGGGTTGTAGTGGGTAGGCTGATTACGGCGACCCAACTTATTTTATCAGGGAAGAAAATTTTTCTGAACGACTTGCCCAAACTTATGTTAAGCAAGTGGTTTGTTGTTATGGAGTTTCAGTAACTACTGTGTCCGATAGAGATGTAAGGTTCATCTTTAAAGTTTGGAAAAGTTTTCAATAAGAAATGAAAACAAAGTTGACCATGAGGACGGCCTTTTACCTCCAATAGGTGGCCGATTAAGATGTATGATATGAATACTGGGAGAGTATTGAGGGCCTACATTAATTATTTTGGCAGAACGTGGGGTAAACAGTTACCCTTAGTCGAATTCTCCTATAAAAATGGTTATCGGTCGAGCAAAGAAAATAGCTCCTTATGGAGTGTTGTATGGCCGAAGATGTCACACGCTTATTTGTAGAGTGTGGTTAGAGTCGAGACTATTCTGCACGAGATTGTGCAAATAAATAGAACACAAGGTGATCGATATTAAAAAAAAAAAATCTTACTGCGCAGAATTAGCTGAAAAGTTGTACTGACAAGAGGTATAGGATGTTGGAATTTGAAGTAGGTGACCTAATAAATTTTATAAGAGTTACCGTGGAAGTGAGTCATGCTATTCGGGAAGTGAAGGAAGTTAAGTCCGAGGTTCGTCGGACTATTTTAAATCTTGTCTAAGAAGATAGCATATAAACTCGATCTACGTTCAGGATTGAGTTAACTACATAGCGTGTATCGTGTGTCAATTGTTGAGGAAGTATGATCTCGACCCTACACATGGGATCCAAGAGGAATAAGTTGAAATACGAGATAATATCTCGTATAAGGAGGCACCGTCGAAGATGGCTGATAAAGATGAACAGGTTTTACGTGAATGTTGGTGGTTAAAGTTGATGGGGAAAAATAATGCAGTCAAGGAAGCTACCTTGAAACCCGAGGCGCTAATGCGGTAATGATGTCCGCACCAAGTTGCAGAATGAGGTTTGTCCCTATTTCGAGAACGAAATTTATTTAAGGGGGGGAGGGTGTGATACCCATGAAAATACTGAAAATTTATCTAACTGTGAGTTTGATTAATTAAGGGGTGTTATTTTTATTAAGTAGTAATATGTTGATGATGATTAAGTGTTAGAGAGCTAAAAGGGAGGTTAGTTTGGCCTTGGGGGTCAAAATGTAATTTTAGAAAGTTAAAGGGGGTAAAAGTGTAATTTTGAAAAATATGATGAACGGGATGCATATCTTTATTAAGTAGCATCCTTTTGATGATAATGAGGTGTTAGGGGGCGACATGGATGGTCAGGGTGATTTTGGAGTCAAATTGTAATTTTCCAAAGTTGAGGGGTCAAAATGCAATTTTGGAAACTTGAGGGGCCAAATTGCAAATTTTGAAACTTTGCAAAATGTGTCATAACCTGATGAAATAGGCCATGCACGATGGCCACCTCCTACTTGCTATAAGCTGAGTCATGCCTGAAAAGTTTAAAATTACTTTGGGATAAGATTCATGGGGTTAAAATTATCAAGAAAAGTTTTGGGGAGGAAAACAGAATTAAGAAGAAGTGAAGAACAGCTGAAAACGTGCACAGTAGCAGCCACGTGAAGGAAGGAAAAAGAGAAGGAAAGAAAGGAGGAAGAAGGAAGAGGGGAAGGAAAGAAAGAGCAAAAAAAAGTTGAATTCGAACCCCGACAGGGTATGATCTTGAACCCAAAAGTGTAGAAATTGATTGAATTCCTTTGAGAATATGGTACATATAGATGTATATATCTCTCTATATATTCAGTTATGTGCAAATTGATTGGAATTGGAGAATTTGGAATGAATTCTTGTTGGAATTATGGAGATAAAACCCTAAAACAACAAAAAAAAAAGAGATAACGAATTAGGGTTTGAATTGGGCTTAATTTCAAGGTGCGGGAGTGTGTGTTTTTTTGTGTAACAGTGTGTGTTCTTCAATTTACTTAATGGGTTTGGATTCAATATGGTGTAATTGTGTAAATTAAGGGGATTTAGGGTGTTCATGTGTAATTTGTGATGTAACTAAGCGATTAGAATGTGAAACAACTGAGAAATTCATGCGAGATTGAAGGAGAAATGTGCCCAGGTGTGTGTAATGGCTGAAGGAGGAAGAAGACGAGTGTGTGTGGCCAAGGTGTGTTAGTGTGTGTAGTGATTTGAACAGTAGATGTTTTCGTCGCTAAAATAGGAAATTATGTGAACAGTTCTAATTCAAATTTTTAAAAATAGTTAGTCTCATATTTAGCCATAGTACAAAAATGAGACCCTAGTTATTTTTGAGAGACCTGTATGGTGGAACAATTTCAGATTTTTCCGAGATCGGGAAGGGGGTGAACGGATGCGGGAAGTTTGGAATTTTATGGTGAAATTTAAAATATCAAACGAATGCGGTTTTGCGCAAAAATTTAATGAGGACTCTGTAATGCTTAGAAGTTCTATTTTCCAAGTTTTCGTGTCATTCCGAAGTTGTTAGCTATTTTTGGCCGAACGGGCTTTTAAGCGCTCGGTCCGGACACCGGTTCGGGATTTTTGGGCAAAAATTTTGTAAAATACTTTTTAGCTCAAGAATGAATGCAGGAGGTTTAAAATATCATTTTAAAGTGGTTTTGAGATTTTTATGGTGCCGGGAACCCTCAGGGGGCATTTTGGTAATTTGCCACCCGGAGAGGCGTATTTTGGTAAATTTCTCGGTAAACTTTTTCAAGGGACTTTTTAGTCCAAAAAGGATTGTAAAACACCTAAAAGGTTGTTTTGAAGCTGATTCGGGGCGTTGCGGTGATAGTGAACCTCGGGGGCATTTTGGTAATTTCCCGCCAGAGGGGGTATTTTGGTAAAGTTTTTCTATAAAATGCTTCAAATGACTTGTTAGTCGGGAAAGGGATGTAAGACAGTTGAAAAGTTATTTTAAAGTAGTTTTGAGACGTTTATTGGGGAGATGGCCGCTAGGGGGTGTTTTGGTAATTTTTCCTTTAAAATTTTTTGAGGAAATTTGGTCTATAAATGATGCAGTACATCTAAAAAGTAGTTTTAAAGCGGTTTTGGAGTGTTGGTGATGTAGCGGCCATCAGGGGGTATTTTGGTAATTTGCCATGTTGGCGCAAAATTTTTGAGGACACGCATAATTTAGCGTTCGGAGGGGTGGGAAGCAAGGAATAGTGGTAGTATATCTATAATGAGGGTTGTTATCGATAATAAGTCGATAAGGCTAGATTAAGGATCCAATTATCGGATCGAATTAACTAGCTATCGTAAGATGCTATGAACGGTTAAGTGGGAATGGGTAGAATAAGGAGTGCGTATATGATGAATGATGACTAACGAGCATGATATGATTTGACTAGGTAATGCAGCTCGTTGCGATCAGAGATTGCGAGTTGCTTCGGCTATAAGCCAAGCAGGTAAGGACAATGCGGTTCTATTATGCTAATGCATTGTTTCGATTAGCATACTATGTTGATGACGTTTATGTTGGACTCTTGCTGTTATGGTTGACACTGGTAGTCATTGTGACCGGTATACGTATATTTGAATTGTGCTGTTGAGGACTTAGGGTAGAAGAAATTCCCTTAGTCCGCCCTGTTGATAGAATTTAGTGAGGATGATGGGGTCCTCGTATGCTATGACTTGATTTGATTAGCATACCTGAAGTGGATGATGATGTTGTGTAGGGTAGTTTTGTGGTGGTTGTGAGATGTCGGTAATTATTGATAGCCGATATCTCTTCTCTTTGAGAACACCATTGAGGACTTGCGGTAATCTTCTCCCGAGTCCGTCCTATCGTTGATAATGATGTCGTTGATGTTGTTGAGGTCGTTGCGTGTCGTTGTGAAATGTTGGTATTTATTGATAACCGACATTTCTCTTATGTAAGAACGTTGTTGAGGGCTTGCGGTAATCTTCTCCCAAGTCCACCATGTTGATGATGTTACGTTGAACTCTTGTTGTTAGGTCTGAACACCGGTCGATCTTCTGATCTGGTATTCCTTGTTGAGCTGTGTTGTTGAGGACATAAGGTGGAATAAATTTTCCCTTCCGCCCCGTAGATGATGTCTTGTTGCTTGGCTGTAACATGGTTAGGGAAAGCACTCTAAATGAGTTCCCTGCTTGTTGACAATGTCTCTTTTATTTACTTGAGACTGAGATGAACATCCCGTAAAATGGGACATCAATATGAGGAGGATGGCCTGTAAAACATGATCTCTGGCAAAGAGGATGTAGGGCGCGCGAGTCGAGTCTGTCATGTCTGGTCGAGTCTAGTCTGTCATGTCTGAGTTGCATTGCATTTGATTTTCTTTTGATGTTAATGATGTTGATGACTTGTTGTCATGACCCGAACCCACGGGCAGGCCCGCGAGCTTGGCACGTGACCGGCCGCAGACCCAATGGGCTCCAACCAAGGGCTCTGCCAGGCCTTACTCGCTAAAACTAACATATGCCGCAGCGGAAATTAAAACTTCTACAACTTAAATTACATTTTCATACTTGAATACAACATTTATGCTAACA
This sequence comes from Escallonia herrerae, assembly GCA_033070095.1. Classification (NCBI taxonomy): domain Eukaryota; kingdom Viridiplantae; phylum Streptophyta; class Magnoliopsida; order Escalloniales; family Escalloniaceae; genus Escallonia; species Escallonia herrerae. Next base: position 152,127 of record JAVXUP010001515.1, read on the forward strand.
CTCATCATAACACTGATTCGTAAACAACCAAACTAACCAACACTCTAAATCTTTATCGACTCAACCAATATAGCCTCCGAAGCTCAGTGCCAAATTGTTCTGTCCTATGCTCGTCACCATCACCTTACTTTCAAACCTGAAATGATAAGTAAGGGATGAGCTTCCACGTGCTCAGTAAGTAACCAATGATTCAACTAGGTGGACCATAGCATGCAGAAAACAACTCGCTTATATTATAACATCATTAAGATATCTAAAAATCATAGATTTGATAATCATTGGGTAAAACAAAATAGAGTACATGAAACCAAAAACTGAAGTATAAAATCATTAGCACAAAACTCATGACAACCGGTTTGATTCCGACATTAGCTCAAACGATATGTTGCGGTCAGCGTACAGGCCCCACTGACTAGGGCCTCCTCCATCCGGGATAAAATTTTGTGGACGCATGGGCGAACCACGAGCAACAGTACTGTGCATCAACGTACAAGCCCCGTTGACCAGGGCCCGAAATCCAACTTTCCCCCGTGGATATAGGGCACAACAATCGAGTAAACCAAAAACCCCCTTTAGGTTCATCGTGAACAAAATCACTCATCAATTGATTCTCAACCATCCTCTCATCCTTTCAATAATCATCAAGATGTTCAATATTCACATTAACGTCAATACAAAACATTTCAAATCCGAGTTCCATTTCAGTTTTTAGGCAAAACATTATTTACATGCTGGTCCGGTTTTTCTTTGACGAGAATAAAACACTAAAACCTTTTTGGTAATTTAAGCCAGAGCAGTTAAACGTACTTTAAACGGTCAATAGTAATAAGCAACACATTTTTTTACAGTAGATAAACATATACGTTGCATATAAAATACTAGTTGAATCAAAGGGTCACTTACCTGACGCTACGCAAATCCCACATCAAAGTCTCTGGAGCGACAACCTCACTGCTACATCTTGCTAAAAGAACGGTTAGGGCCATTCTTTTTTTTTTATTTCCATGTTCCCAGCTTTACTATGACATGAAGGCATCATTGATGATTCCTATTGGTTATTTCCTCAAACAACTCCGATGCCGCATCTGACCGCCCGCTACACAACCCTTCCAAAATCGTGCCCAGTTCACCATGCCATTCTCGGCATTTCATGACCGCTGTCGAGCCTCTCTCAACTAACTTGATGTCACTAACCCATCGAGCATGCCCTATTGCTACAATATACACAACCGCACTCCTCATGCAATAGTGTCCAACATGCACCCCTGTTACACCTTATCGTTCACAACCACGCCTACACAACCATGCCCTACAAACACCCCCCGTTACACTCTATTGCCCAGCATCCACCACTCAGCATGCACCTTGTATGCACAATAGACACATCACCGTCATTAAACCACAACCGGAACCAAACCAATATCGCAACTACACTACCAAACCCTGTTTCATAGTCAGTATCATCAAACCCAATATACCGGCTGCTAGATCCCATAACCAACCAACCAACCAAACACTACATGTGCCATCTTTATACAACCCACAACTAGTCCACCACCATCATCACTACAATTCTACACCCAAAATCAACTCCACGCTACACTCCACATTATGCACACAAACATATTGTACCCTGTTAGACACACTATGTATGCACACATTGTACACAGTTCACATTCATGCACATACAAACATGTATACACACTCACACTACACATACCCATCCAACTCGCACCATCATGCACACACGAACCACCTAATTCATTCCATTTTAGCCACCGCTAACATGCCGCTAAAAGACACCACTGCATAGCCACTAACACCACAAGCACACAACCAAAATCCATTTCACAATTTATACAAAATGCCACAAGGAAACTTTAGTCCCCAATTCGCCAAATATGTGTGTTATCGATACCCCTTTGGCGGCTGTAAAAATTCTGCAGAGTCACGATAGGGATCGGCCGGTCAGCGTCGCAACAATAGAGGGCATTGCTTGGTAATTGGGTTGAAGACCCAAAATCGCGAGTTGCCTATTGGTTGCTCCACCATCTTCACTAATCGGGCATTCCGTCCCCGGAAGTTCTGCTCGTACGCAAATGAACACACCTCTGAAAATGGCAGGGTGGTTCGGTTGAGGAGGGACAGCCGCAGGTGGTCACAGATTTCGGCAATGAAGGCCGAAGATCGGTGACCGCTATTTTGCTGGCCGTGAAACTTAGCGACAACGCCAATTGAAGTCGCGTTGGCCATGGCGGTTGGTCGGTGGACGGAGAGAGAGGGCGGACGACTGGCCGATGGCTGTACTTTGGTGTCTATCGGGGTTTTTGGTTGACCGGTGATGCCGTGCGATGGTGGCAGCACCGCAATGGTTCCGGCGGTGTAGAGGCAGTCCAAATCTGTGGCAGCAATTGATGGAGGGGCTGGACGAGGGTGTTCGACGAAGGCGTGCAGCCGGAGTTGTCGCCGGTGGCTGCGTGTGTGGCCGGAAGTAGCACCGGCGTTGCAGACCTATTAGGGCCGGCGCCCCTCTCTCCTTTTCTTACTGCGCGTCTTCTCTCTTCTTGTTCTCTTTTCTATTTTTTTTTCTTTTCTTTTCTTTTTTGCATTATCAATTATCAATTTTGTTTCCCTTTTTGCTTTATGCTCTTTAATATGTATCAATATTTAACGCGAGACCAAAACTTATTATCACAGCGACCTCATCAGTTATAAATTTTATAAAGCAACCCACTTACTTCCACAAATTTATCTATTGTTCAAAACATTATTATTCATAACTTATGTCATTATTAAAATATTTTGCTAAATGCAACAAATAATATTTCTCACAACAATTGATGCTAAAGATCCAATAGTATCCCTTCAACAATAGCCCCCAAAATTTTTTCAATTAACATAACTCATAACGACCATGGCTAAAGATTCAATTAATACCGCTCGCAAGATCTTAACTGAAGGTCTAAATTTGTCTTACTTACAACAATCGTCGCTAAGTAATAATAACCTCGTAAACCTAGGTTCGGGGCATCACATTATTCTCCCCTTAATGAAATTTCGTCCTCGAAATTTGGTGTTCCTTGCATAATCATGTTTGATCTTAGATAACAACCAACATAACAACTCAAGTGCTTACACGACTAAATCTATCTAAAGAGTTCACAATCAAACTGGGATGTAATTTCAAGCAACTTTATAAGTACATGCACCCAAAGACCTTAAAGCACAAGATGTGTGATATACATTTAACACGCTTTAATCCATGGATAAGCCATACCTCGAACTTTGCCTTACTAGGTTGCTGCTCTTAATCGTGTCTGATCTCATCCGCATCATGACACTGAGCGTAAAACTCACTTTAACTCACCAACAAAGAATGCGTCTAATATTTATACTCTTAAATTAGATCATTCGCCAATTATAAATGCTATATTCACATTTCTTCATTTTTAAACCTTGAAGTCTCACCAAGTGATCAAATTTCTAGAACATCAGGTGTATTCATAAAAATCAACCAAAAGACCAATTTGACACCAGGATATTACATCTTCTTCCCGTTAAAAGAAATTCGACCTCGAATTTCATTATACTCACAACGTTAAACGTCACATTCCTATTTAAGTCGTAATGCTAAGCTCTAACTTACCAGGTCATCACTTACACTTTAACACTTGCGGAAATGTAGAGATAGCTTTTACGACTGGCGAAGGTTCAAATTTAAGATTATTAATCTTAGACGTATTTTTTGTTTGTGAATTGAAGTGAGATAAGATCAGACAATCTGTAACGACCTGGTCCACGGCCCCACCATAGGGCATTGCCTCCCTCAAAAGGGCTAGCCAAGTAGGTACTTATGAGTTCATAGGCAGGGTCTTATAAGGCCAATCGCAAACTCTCCCATAACCGATGTGGGATATTACAATCTCCCCACCTTATTCCTTAGCGTCCTCGCTAAGGCTCGATCACACATAGTTCAGAATCCTCCTCTCTAGCCAATGTGGGATATACCCAGCTCACCCTTCGTTGCCCCAACCATCCTCTTGATGTGGGATATACCCGGGCTTGCCTTCGTTTCCCCCAACCATCGGCAACCCGACTGGATACCCCAGCCCAAGCTTTCGAGAGTCGGCTCTGATACCATCTGTAACGACCTGGTCCACGGCCCCACCATAGGGCATTGCCTCCCTCAAAAGGACTAGCCAAGTAGGTACTTATGAGTTCATAGGCAGGGTCTTATAAGGCCAATCGCAAACTCTCCCATAACCGATGTGGGATATTACACTTGTATTTCGTTGATGTTTATCTTTCAATTTCATGTTTTAGTATTCACTTGCATAGTCAGTCAGTCTGTCGGTCTGTCAGTCCAGTCCATGAGGAGGTGGCAGTAATGCTGTTCTATTGGGCCTTAAAGCCGCTCAGTCTAACGAAAGAAAACTTTTCGTTTGACAAGTTATGTTGATGCTGAAATTTATTGACTACTCTTGATTCAGTGCTATCGTTGAGATGATTATTATTCCTCCGAGTCTTTTGAATCATTTGTACACGATATTCCTCGTGTTGTCTTTATTGGGCGATTTGCGCTCATTCCTTATGTTGTATTGTGTAGGCTATAAGGAGAACCCTCTAGAGAAGGGAAGAGAAACAAGTTAGAAAAGTTGAGCAAGGGGATGCGTTGTGTGAGGTAAAGATTGAGCCTTGAGATCGGTTGTTAAGAATCCTACGACTACAGTCGTATATTAGGTTGTACATATGCATGTTGTTCAGAGACTTGAGAGTCTTCCGCTGCAGTATGATGTATGTTTGTATGAAAATTTTTTGTAAGGATGCACTTTGTAGCGTCTATTAATGATGTGTGAGTATGAGGATGTAGTTGCTCTGTATTTAGCACAGGGTTTTGAATGTGATTATGGTCGATAACTCAGCCCAGTGACGTCACCAGGGTTGAGGGTGTCGCACGAGCCATCCTTATCAAGTCCGTTTTATCCTCCACCGTGTTTATCATATGCATGTTTTCAAACATTGGAATCAAGTAGACATCATTTTTAGCAAGTTCTAGTGGCTAGGATGCAAAGAGAGTTGATCAGTTTGTCAGGTAAATTAGTTCGCATTTTGTGGCCTCAAATCAAATGGTTACATGGGTTTTAAAGATTCAAACATCTTTAACTGTGTCCTACTTGCTAGGACAAGTTGGGGGATATTATAAAATTCTAATGCACTTGAAGCAATCTTTTCAGAAGGAAATATAGTCTCTCTGGGTCTTTCTTCAAAGTTCGGGCTAGCAATAATATTTCATGGGCTTGGAAGTGGCTCATTAGTGTCTGTATGAAAGGATTTTTCGCTGCCTAAATTCCTGCCTATAGTGTTAAGAGATTATCAATCTCTGAATACTCCAATTAACTCACTGGCTAATATCATCCAAGACTCTAAATGAAATCACAAATTCTAGAATGGCTATCCCAAGTAACATTTGCTCTCTCATTACTATCATTCACATCTCCAACGGTAACTACTTGACCGAACTTATTTGGAATGCCATACCTTCCGGTCATTTTTTGGTTGCATTTTCTTATAATCTTAACTATAATTGGAAAATGTGCATAAATAAAGCTGCAAAACCCAACTTTAATCCTAGAAAGGATATTCCATCCAGAAATTGGAACCGTCTTTGGAAACATAGACTAACTCATAATATCAAGATTTTTTGCTGGCAACTGTTAATCAATGACTGCCAACCAAGTCCAAGCTTAGTAGATTCACATCGTAGATGATGCAGTGTTTTTTTATTTTTACAAAAGTTTTCTAGAAACTTGGTCTCATTTACTACCAGCATGGTTTGGTTTGGATTTAGGTATAAAGTTTGAGGGACCACTACCCCAGATTTTTTAGTGGGTAATTGCAGGGATAACCAAATGCAATGCTCTTACTTTTATACAATACAAATCAGAAACCTCATATATTCAACTCTGTGGTGTATTTGGCTGCATAGAAATGCGATATGTTCTGAGGTGGTATATATTGCCCTGAACATGATCACCAGATCTAGACATCTATCGTATACCATCTAAAAAGATCTGATTAAAATGAATGCTAACCAAACAGCGCCCAATGGGGTCTCTTAAGCCGGTCTTCAAGAGAAAAGAAGTGGATCCAATGGTTAAAAAATATATACTCAACTTAGTTCCACTGCATAAGAGATCAGACAATTTTGGCCAGCAAAGCAATGACAAGAGTATCTTTATGCTGGACTACTCCTGACTCAGATATGTAAATCTCACTTTGCTGATGTAGATATTCTTAGCTTTAAATACTAAGTATATTATGTAGTTTCTTAAACTACCAAATAGGGGGTAAGGGGGCGGACAATTTTGTAAAACCTTTTTATCAATGAAATTCTTCTGCTATGTAATTGTTGGCTAAATAAATATTTTTTACCACAACCAATAGAAGCACAGACATGTGGAGTGCTAGTAGACGCACAAGGTGCTCAAGCAGACATGCGTTCTGTGAGAAAGTGGGCATAATTGTTACTGTTATTAAGATGACGTCAGTCGTTAATTGATGTGACACAATCAATCAGTTTGACATGAGTTGCACAGGAAATGAAATTTGAATAAATTGTACAAGGAAAACAGCTGTCAACAAGAACAAGATTATAGGCAATAACGATCGACACGAGTACAAGAAGCAAGGCCGTTGTCGACAAAGGAGAGGACGACAGGCAAGAGCAGTTGATAGATGGTTCTAAAAAATATGCAAGGGGGGACAGTTGTCAACAGGAGCCAAACAATTGAGGAAAGTGGTTAGCAAACAGGTAGCATGAAAAAATACAGTTGTCGATAATTGTTATGCAGTTGATGATAACAGTTGATAAACCACTCTTGGCAAAGGATATAGATAAACTATTATTGAAAATTGAAGAACGGTGCAAGCAAGCAAGTATAGAAGTAAGAGAAGGACAACGGAGAAAGAGGTCATCAAATTCACAAACCAAACCTGATTTAGAGAAGTCAAGTCGGGAATGCACTTGTTTTTTTCTTTGATCTTTGTCAAGTTTTTCATATGATTTGTCTTGTATCGATAGAGAATCATGTACTCTATCATACTTATATTTGTCACGTTGTATGGATAATCTTTGTTTTAGTGAGCATCATTTATAGATTAATTTAGCATCCTATCTTTAATAAGTTTTTGTTTTCAGTGAAGTCCTCAGGACTTAGAGGCAAAAAAGATCACACATTGTTAATCAATTGTACCGTGGGTGTACAAATCGATTGTGAGTTTTTTCTACCAATGCAAACATTTGGCACTCCTAGTAGGACCCTTATAACTAAAAAGGGAAGCAATGTCAAGCACACTAGTAATGCTGTAAGAATGAATGGCACCAAGAATGGTACCAAAACTCAAACTGCCGATAATGATGAATGTTTTGGCAAAGTAAGAAATGTTTAAGCCACTGATGGCATGATTGGGAGTGATAACATGAACATTAGTGGTCAAAACTCAGGAAGTACCAACGGAGAAAGCTCCAACAATGGTGCAAGTCCTAGTGATGTGATGTTGACTACCGATCAGAACAGTCATACTTTGGACCAATTGATGGTCGAGGTTAGTTCATTAACGCAAGTGCTTATTACTATGATGTCTCAATTTATAACCGTCATGCAACACCAAAACATGTTTTTAAACAAAACGGTTAGTAACCAAGACTAGTCCAATTCTAAGATAGTGGACGAAGGGAGATAACTATCAGAGAAGAGGGATGCCTCCAAAAGGGAAATAATTAAAGTCTATCGGGAGAGATCCAAAAACAGACATCCTCTATTGCTAAAATAGTGGATTTGAAACTGCAAAAGGGAAAAGCTCCTGTTAGTTACCAAATTGACACGATGGAGGCAGATGCTTCTCCCATAAGGATTGACAGTGTCATGAAACAGTCCAATGGTTTGAGTTGAAATCACCCATATGAGTCTGATTGGTACATTTCTGTGCCTACCGATGAAGGGGAGCTAGGGCCAACTAACAAGGGCACAACCGCTAACGGACCAAAAACCCTGCAACTTGGCCTAACAATATTTGAATTCCTAGGAATAGAGTAAGTCAATATGGTAATGGTCAGAGAGTTGAGAGTATTTATGCTCTTCCTCCTAAAAGAAATCTAGAGCAGACCGCTGGATTTGAGAACCCTATGTTTGAGTTCCATCAAGTAGGCATGGGTCAGGGGTACAGGCCTATCGATAGCCCTCTTTACAGAAAATTATACCCCGATGATATCAACCAGATGGAAATACCCATGGGAGTAAAATTCTAGAGTTTAGCCTATTCCACGGAGAAGAGAACTAGTCGACCATCTAGCATGTCGTAAGGTTTACCTTCCAACATGAGGATTTGAGCTAGCATGAGTGGGTCAAATTGAAATGGTTTGAATATTCGTTAACTAGGGTAGCTTTTCCATGTTTCACGAATCTACCACCTAACTCATCTTTCTCTTGAAGAGACATGGAAGACATATTCCATGCACAGTTCTTCAAGATGGAACCAAGAATTTATCTGCCTGATTTGGCCAGATTGAAACTATTCTCAAGGGAAAGCGCGGAACAATTCTTAGAAAGGTTTAAAGACTCTAAGAATAAATGCCATTTCTACATGCCAGGGTTAGAATTGGCAAATCTGGCTCTTAATGGCTTAGATCTCGAGATTAGAGCAAAACCTTGAGAGTGTGGAGCTTAGAAACATTTTGAGCTATCTTCTGGAGTGGCTCAATATGAAACGTTTTTAAGAGAAGAGCAAGTTAAGAAAAAATTCATCGATGGGGACCTATTTCCAAGATCCCCTCGACACCGAAATGGTTGAAAAAAAAAACCAATTCATCGATGGGGACCTATTTCCAAGATCCCATCGATACCAAAATGGTTGAAAGAAACCAGTCACCTACGAGCCGTTGGTCAAATTTAGGAACCCTATCAGCCTACCTTCGAAGCAGCCTAATAAGTTGAACTCATCACCTGTGTTGCAAAAATACTCGTTCAACATTAATTAAGTTAATCAGATTTTTGATCATCTTCTGAAGATAAAATTCATCCAGCTTCAAGGCTCCCTTAGGGCTTCAAAAGATAAGAAAGCTAAATTTTGTAAATGGCACAATACCATTAGCTACAATGCTAATAATTGTGTTACTTTTCGTAATGCTATTCAGGATCAAATTGAAGTAGGGCTCTTGAAGTTTGTGGAAAATGATAAGGAAGTGATGAAAGTTGATAGCAATCCCTTTTCAGAGATGGCGCTCGACATCAACATGGTATCGGTTAGTTTTAGTCCGATCGAGTGTTCAAACAATGACAAAGTTTGGAAGAGGAACATTGTAAGGCAAGAAAACCATTCGAGAGAAACATCGGAGACACTGAATTTAGCAGCAAAAGGAAATAAAGAGTCATATATGGGCTGACGAAGAGTCCAGCTCTAATGTAGGGAGTTTGTTGTTAAAGTTAGGAACGTCCGTATCTAAAATTGGGCTTTTTAGGGAACCAATATGTCAAAACTGTGGTACTTCAAACGAATGGTCAAAGAGAATGTGGAAAAAAAGTGGATGATAGAAAAATTAACCGAAAGAAGATGCTACAAGAAGGTTATCAAAATAAGAGTCAAGAACAACGGAATTCTCGAGTCAACTAGGTACGAGCTTCAGATAACAAAATATGGCCCATTAGGTGATCTATCAGAATAATGTTTGGCCAAGACACTTTGGCTCGAGAATTATGAACTCAAATTTTGGGCCGTTTGATCCTAAATATATGTCCAAGAATTACAAGGGCAAGAACCTCATACTAGCTGGCGAAAGAGGTGAGCCGAGAATGATGAATGAGTATGAAGGAGAGACAATAATGCTCAGACCTAAATTGCCACTCGATAATCTGTGGCACTAGTCGGTCAAGAAAAAGTTTCATTTCCAGAAACTTATCAAGATTTGAATAGAATGCAAGAAAAGGAGAGTTCGAAGAAAATGTGCCACTGTAATGCAAAAAGAGTTAGAAATCCAACAAGCTCAAATTGAGTGAAGGAAATGGACGTGGACAAGGGAACAGAATGCGAAAACATAATTGAGAGTGTACAACAAACAAGCAGGAGAAGAGATACCTCAGGTGATGGTTGAGAGCCAAGATAAGGATGTTAAGACGGTTATGAAAATCAAGCAATTTAAAGAGCCATTGGTTGGTAAAGAATTGATGATAGACACTTTGAGAAAGAAAGAGGAAGAAAAGGGATGTGTGATAGCCATGGAAGATAAAAAAAAGTTGAAGTAAAAAAGGAAACTGCTTTTTAGCTAACATGGGGTCTGTATCGATTGCAATCTAGCCTTTATTTTATCATTCACCTTTGAGGCAAAAGAAGATTAGTCCTTTCAGAATGCAGAAGATGTCAAAGCTTCAACAAAAAATAGTCTTGTTCTTGAAAAGAAAGAGGATACATTTGATGGAATGGAACATAACCATTCTAATAAGGGTATCACTATCGACTATGGAAATCGGGTAATACTGATCAAGTAAGACCCACAAAGGACAAGTCATTTGAAGTCTTTGTTCATTTTAACATTAATAGACGGCTATCCAGTGATAAGAGTGTTGGTCGACAATGGTGCCGCAGTAAAACATTCTGTCTAATAAGATGTTGAAAAGGTTATGCAAAGATGAGAAAGTTTTGATCCCATCCGAATTTATGGTATGCAATTTTGCTGGGGGTGTCTCAATGACAAAAGGGGCAGTCCTGATAAAGCTCACAATAGGTAAAAAGACAAAGACGTCATCGTTCTTTGTCATTTATTCTTCATCAAGTTTTAATGCCTTGCTTAGAAGGGATTGGATTCACATTAACCGTTTCATACCATCTTTGATTCACCGGGTACGATATTCTTGAGGGAAGAGAAAGATGAGAAGAAAGTGGCGGAATTGGTTTGGGTGGATGATAAATCATTCTTAACAAATTTAAACTATGTAGAGGCAAAGTTTTATCAGCAAGGGATAATAGAACCACTGATGTTTGCTGAAGATCAGATAGTAACATATGGTCAAGGTGTTGATTTTGGAAAATCTATAGAAGATAATGAGCAGATAAGTGGAGAAATTGTTGGACCTAGCATAAGAAGGTCCTTGCCAGATGAGTGAGAAAACAGTTATTGATGGATAATCACGAAGTGAAAGAGTATGGAGCCACCTATCAAAGGGCAATGAAATTAGTCTTTCATGATATGATTGGTAAGTTTCTAGAAGTATATATTGATGATGTGGTTGTTAAGTCAGATGATCATTAGGAACATATATAGCATCTCGAAGACGCCTTCATAAGAATGAGGAAACGTGGTTTGGAAATAAATCATTTGAAGTGTGCTTTTGAAGTTTCTACAGGGAACTTTTTAGGATTTTTGGTTCACCTAAACGAATTGAAATAGATAAAAATAAAGCAAAGGCTATTATAAATGCTAAAACTTCTTCGAGCAAGAAAGAGCCATTTTTTTTAGGTCTAGTCAATTTTTTACATCAATTCATTACTAACCTAACGGGGAAAACAAAGGCCTTCTCAATATTGTTACGGTTAAAAAGAGATACCGAATATCACTAAGGAACATAACATTAATAAGCTTTCCAGGCAATAAAGGAATACGTGGTCAAGCCCCTAGTCTTGATGCCACCGAGAATCGAAAAGCCACTAAAATTTGCAGAGTCTTCTCTTGGCAGTTTGCTGGCTCAAGAAAACAATCAAGGCTTCAAGCATGTGATTATATTAGTCGATGCTTAAATGTAACTGAACAAAAGAATTCTACTATAGAAAAATTGTGTTTAACTTTGTATTCTACTGCAATTAAGCTTCAACACTACACGTTGTCTTTCGATGTGTTAGTAGTAGCGCAAACTTATTTAATAAAGTATATGCTACCAAGACCGGTCTTACGAGGGAAATATGGGAAAATGGGTTCTAACTTTGATAGAATATAACCTAACCTAAATTCCTCAAAAATCCGTGAAACAACAAGCATTAGTTGATTTCTTGGCAGATCATCCAAGTGATAACAATGAGAGAGAGGTGATTTACGTCAGCATCATTCCCTGAAAATGATGTTTGATGGGTCAAAAACTAGTGATAAAGTTGGAGCTGGGGTGGTGTTAATTTCACCCATAGGGAATGTTCATCAGTTTGCTTTTCAATCTGAAGAAGATTACTTGAATAATCAAACAGAATAAGAGGCTTCGATCATCGGTATGGAAACACTATTGGATATGCGTATAACGACTGTTCAAATATTTTGAGATTCCCAACTAGTTATAAAACAATTAACTAGAGAATTTAAGTGTAATGTTCCTGGTTTGAAAACGTATTTCAATATTGCTTTGTATTTGATGTAACCATAACTCAATCAGCTTCATGACTGAAAATTTTGGATGGAGTAAACGAGCAATATTAAAAGTTTCGAAACGCTTGCCATCGATTGATTAGATATAAACAGGTAACGATTAATTTCAATTGATATAATTTAAAATGATTGGCAAGTCCCATTATTCAATTTCTGCAGAGTTCTCAATCAAAAGTGGAAAAAAGATATAGTTACAAGCATTTAAGTACTTTATTTTGAATAATGATCTGTTGAAAAGAACACTAGAAGATTTGGTGTTAAGATGTTATGGCGACCAGAAGACATGCAAGTGATGGCCGAAGTATAAGAACGCACTTGTGGTGCCCATCACGCAAGTGTCAAGATGAGATGGTTGATTAGACGACATGTCCATTATTCGCCATCAAAACGAGATGTGAGTCGTCAATAATGATGCAAATAGAAAGCATTAAATATCAGTGCACCTACTGAGGTAGAGATGGAGATTGATGACTAGAGATGATCAAGGGACCCTCATCACCAATGATTTCTATATTGGTTGGCATGTCGGTAGGGGTATCAGAAGAACTATTGTCGCTCGAAGATGTTTTGTCTTTGCTCGTGCTTTCTTGAGTCAAAGCTATGGTGATACCGCCCAAATCCTAAGAAGGGGATAAGAGGTATGACAAAACAGCTGATACATAAACTTGTAAAGAACTATACCTTCAAACCCTAGTCCTTGCATTGATTGCCATTGTTGTTATCATTTGGCCCCTAAATGGATGATTGAGATAATTCTTTGTTGTGATTAACGTCAGATGCTTATTGAATAACCATCACCATTCTTAGTGATTGGTGTTTGTTTTAACATGTTCCAAAATGATAACATGTCATAATTGTTGCTTGTGGTCAATCAGATTAACAAAATTTTGCTGTGTTTTTATTCTCAAATGAGTTGTAAATTGACAATGTCTTATATACGTGTGTCCTTACCCGATTTAGAATTTGCATCTGACCTAATATGAGATTATTGTAACACCCCGACAATTCGAAGCTCCATCGCCCCGAACTCCTGGAACGTTAACCTACCAGTTCAGTAAAAAACTTGCCAAATCCTATTCACTAACACATACTTCAAAACATTTAATCCGATATCTACTCAAATTCTTCAAATACATGATTACAAACCTACTTGAACTTGAACTATTAAATCTAGGTTCTTTACAACCTCGAACATCTATAGTACGAGTTGACAGTACCGACCCATGTAGGGGTCTTACTATATAGTAGTGCTGGGCTCATTGGAATCTCACACAACTCTAACCCATTCTCGAACATGCTACAACTTTTCATCACCTACAAGAGGGAGTCAAACGAAGGGTAAGCTTTTGAAAGCTCAGTAAGGTCATACAAGAACTTCCAAAAGAATTATAAAATGATTCCAAAGAATCCAACCGACAATGATTTTCAAAATACTTCAAATGATTGAAAAACATAATGATTTAAAAAAGGATCAAAATTCATCATAAATAGATAGCAAAATAAACAATAACAATCACGACAAGTTCCAAAACGATCAATCAGAGATCATCTTCAAAGCCATCATTCCAAAGTAAAATGATGGTTTTTCAAAGGATTTCAAAACGCACACACATGATTTGAGACAATCTTTTCCAGTTGTTTCTGTAACAGTAACTGTAAGATACACTGTATGGTATGCCATTCAGACAAAGCTAGTATGGTATGCCACATGCATGATGTACCAGTATAAAATTACTAGTCCTCTTCATCGATCAAGGAACCAACTTGCTTCCTCGTAGGAAGCAGCAACAACCCATCCTTATAACGCCTCCCCACAGTACGGTTTCCAGGTTAACACAAATCTATAATATCAATGAGCATTAACATAAGCTCAAATCACCGAAATCAATTCGAGTTTCAATAACAATAAACATACTGGAATAAGTCATCACTTGGAATTCCAAAATATCCACAAACAAACAGCAAGAACGTTTACGAACAGTTATTGAATTTAGGCACAACAACTTAGAAGAAAGAATACAAACAATTATGGAATATGCCCAGCATGAAATAATATGCGAGCATCGATAAGATTTCTAATAATCGATTCAGGTTCAATATTGGGGTTATCTGGCACAATAACATGCTGATAGCAATACACTATTTAGTATTTGATGTTAGTCATAAGTAATCAAAGGAGTATTGACAAGTATGAGTTATCGAAATAAGGGTTCGGATGAATTACCCAGGGTTCAGATAGAAACCCTTACCTGGATCCGAAGCTAAATTATCATAACTGGAAGTCTTTAGCTTTATCCTAAATGGAACAATCAACTGAATATAATATAGTCTACACTACAACATTATAAACTCAATACGGACTCACACATACTCCCAAAATAAACCCCTCTGACCAGGTATGTAAGAATACCAAAATGCCCCTAGGGTGTAAAATTACCAAAAATACTTCTTGAACCCTTAAATCACCAAAATAGCCTTTCCGTGTCACGCCCCAGAAACGAGAGGCCGTGACAGCCATCAAACCTCAAAATATACCATTACAGTTCTAATGATAACGATATAAACAAAGCAACTAAAAACCTCACACACACACACACACACACACACACACATATCCATAAAACAAAAGCTATCCATTCTTAAGAAATTCTTCCACTGAGTATTCTGTTACAAAATAATTTCTAGTCGCAGCGGACAAATAGTTATACAAAATCAATTCTATCGAATTACTCCAAATAGGTAAAGTTCCCAAAAGAATACAACTACAAGTTTATCAAACCAAAAGCAAAAGTCTCATAGCTCTGCAAGCTACCATATGAATTAATTGTCACTCCCTTCACCTGTGGCAAAGGCAAGGTAAGAAGACAAAGGGGTGAGCTCAAATAGAATAGTAAGGTAAACAAATGGTAAGATGTTAAGCAATACTGGCAGAATGAAAGGACAGTATTAAATGAAATGGGCCAAACATGTCTCACTATCAAATATCAAAGTAATAAAGTTAAGCATTTAACCCAAAACACATTTTCATCTAAGGGTAGGGTATGCAACAAACATACGATGACTATGACGCTCATACAAATGTCGAACCAAACATCAAACGGGTGCTACCAAAGCGTGCTAGGAGGCTTCCGCTCTTTAGTATTACAAACGGGTGTCCATAAGACCCTATTTATTTCGAGAGTTGTTCAACATAGTCAGTGTCAATCTTAAATTGACAGTCACAAATGTACAAATTCAAATATGTGCATCATTAGGCACAAATGGGAAGGGTAACAATGTTTTTTCTACGAGGGCAAAAATGTAACAAATCCAAGGCAAACGAATGTGGATTAATAATAATTGACGAAGGCATAAACATTTGAAATTTGAAAGATACCTTTCCCATAGCAAATGCGTATAAACCCTTACCCCAAATAAGCTTTTGGACAAAATAAAATCTCAAAGTACCACTCTAGTGCCAAAGGAGCTTCCCAAGCCTTCTACTCTCTCTCTCTCTCTCTCTCTCTCTCTCTCTCTCTCTCTCTCTGTGTCGCAAGGAGTAAGAAACCGAGAACAAAAGATCTAAAAAGAAATTTAAGAGGCTATTTATATGAAGGTAAAAATTACACTATTCATTCGAAGTTAAATAAGTTTCCATTCGACTAAATCCTTCAGTCGTGAAAATGCCCTTCCAAAATCTTTAGGTTTCATTCGACCGACAACCACTTCGATTCAGAGAAAAGTTCAGTCCCTATTCCTTCTCAAATCAACACAACTTTTCATTCGAAGCAAAACATATTCATTAGACCGAAAACCCTGCATTAGACCGAAAACTATTCCGAAAACTATTTCCTTCGACCGAAAAAGTTCAGAAGCTCCAAAGTGCTTCTGCTCCTCCAATTGATTCGAATGAATCGCAATTTAATTCGATCAAATCCCACAGAATTATTTTTAACACATTTTCTTAATTTTTCAAAAAGAGCACAAACTTATTTATATTCTTAAGGAAAAAAATTTAACATAAGAAAAAGAAAATTTTGGGGTTTTACATTCCGTAAGTAAAAAAACAATAACGTATATGAATTAACCTCGAAATACCGTTTATAGGTAAAATTACTAAAATACCCTTTTAGGGTGGCAAATTACCAAAATACTCCATGGGGGTTCCTGGCTCCGAAAAAATCTTAAAAATACTTTGAAACACTATTTAAGCATCCTGAAATTATTTTTGAATAAAAATATTTTAACCCAAAAATCCTGAACCAGTGTTCGGACCGAGTGCTCAGAAGCCGTTCGGCTAGAAATACCCATCGGTCTCAGGAATGACACAAAATTTTAGAACATAAACACATCAGTATAATAATATTTTCCTAAAAATTTTAGATTAAAATAAATTGATTTAGCATGCTAATTAATTCGCTAATTATTGACGACCTAATTTAGCATCTTTCGCGGAAACCAAAAGTTTTCAAATATTTGTAGAGCGTACGTCTCGTAAAACATCGGGGGTTACTATTTTAAAGTTTGTCAAATGTTGACACTAACTATTTATAAAAAGTCAGATTAAAAACTAGTTAAATTAATTTTTATCTTTAGCAAAAATTACCCTTACTGTTCAAATTAGAATACACACTAGTTCACCATTTTTACACATGATTTCTTCAACCTCTCTTGCCCTCTGTTGAAATCCATTTCCACACACCCAATTCACGCACAACCTTTGTTACACATTTTACACCCCCCCAACACAAAAAGCACCTACAACACATATCTAAACACATTTGTACACACATTATCACCCATAAGCACACAATATGTACACTGAGACACACACCCGAACGAACACACATTGCAACCATAAACAGTAGCCAAGAGCGCACCCAGCTCCTCGGAAATTCACATACATATACTGAACCCATACTAACCTGACCTGCACCACTTGATACACACCCATATCCACATATATTTGCATATATACACCAGTTACACACTCATGCACACACCGCACACACACTGGTGCACTCATATGTGCATGCATACTCAAAAATACACACTAAACACACCCAATAAAAGTGGAAAATTACCCTAAACGATTCTTCAGTTCCTCCCACTAGCTCTCACTGATTTCTTTGAGCCCAATTCTTTTCTTATCCTCCTCTATTTCTCTTCTGCTTCTTCTCTATTCTCTGTTTCTATTACTATTCTGTTGTTCCTGTTTTTCTCATATTTCAAATTCCCTCCCCAAAATTCCCTTTCTATTTTCCTTTAATTCCTTTAAGACTTATCCACCTATTAGTTTATAATATAATTACACCAGTCATCAACTAAGAAGTAAGAGGTGGCAATATCTTGTGATCCATTTTCTCCAAATTTTGACACTTAAATTCCAACTTTCAAAAATTGCGATTCGGTCCCCAAAATTTTCATATTTGCAAAATAGCCCCAAAATTATTCTAATCATTTTTTATTTAACCAAATGTCACTAAAACATATACTGTCACTCATTTCATTATTTTTCATCACTAAAAATATTAATTACATTTATGCCTCCCAAGTTTTCCAAGATTACAAAATGACCCCCAGAATTTTTAAAAATTATAATTTTGCTCCAAAATCCTTTTAAGCTCTCATACCCTACTAATACCTGAGCACTGCTCACAGTGCCTGTTTATTTTTTGGAGCACAAATGGTCATTTTAACCCACTCTCAAAGTTCAGGATATTACATTCTCCCCACCTTATAAAAATTTTGTCCTCGAAATTCGCTCTCGGATATCCTATCACTTAAAACGTCTTGGTACTACGCTTTTATTGTATCATGCGGATAACTGTCACATAGTAGCTGAGCTACATTTAACTTCACATGCAAATTCCATTCTTGTGAATAACCGATGCAACTTTAATTTAAAATCGTAATGCAAAATTTGGACACTATTGAGCGATCATGTCGTGCTAACTATTCCAGAACTTCACAAATGATGACGTAGTTATCACCAACTTTACTGAGCTAAATCTACACCGCTCTAAGTTTAACGCATATAAAATGAATTGAATCAAACTCTAATACTAGAGCTTCCACCGCATTATACTGATACCATATCAAAGGCTCTATCATTTGTACAATTTACTTATCGATTGTAAGCTTAACCTCAAGCTTAAGGCGTATTAAAATATTAAGCGATAGGTACATGTGATTTGCAGTCAAGCAAGGCTATCAGGGATGACCAATCGCTATAAGCCCTCATACATTAGTAAAGACAGTAGAATTATAGCCACCAGACTTTCACTACGCACTCTAATATCTCAGAACAACGAGTCCAATCTATTACCGAATTTTTCACCGAGGGACGTGTTATCTTAACATAGCTACATATTGTATACCTATGATTCTACATACACTTCACAGAGCAACCAAGAACTATAACCACTACGGTTTTGCTGCACACTCTGATATCTTACCTCCACAAGTCCAAGTTGTTACCTAATTCATCACATAGAGATGTGTTCTCCTAACATAATGCAAAATATGATTTTCCATACCAATGTATTGCACTTTAGCTAGAGTTTAGGGTTCTAAGTTACCACCACGATCACATTTCCATACCAATGTATTGCAAAATATGATCTTACCTCCACGATCACATTATTTACAAAAAAATCTTTAGCCTTATCATATCATTTGTTTCAGTTAAAAGTTCAGAATTCTTCAGTTCTAAAAGCAAGTAACATACGATCTATCATCATGTGTTCAGCCAAGATCTCAATCTTATGTCGAATCATCGAATAGCTTATCCAAACCTAACCCACATTCTCAGAATCTACTCGCACTTGCCAATTATCCGAGGCTTCGCAGTCTACATAATCTCATATTAGGGAGGGTGAAACTATGCAAATCCTATATCAGGTAAAGATATGCGTACCTAATATATTGTCAATCTCCAAATCATCTGGAAATAAAAACACAGTAAGACTGATAACCAGATTAACTACAACAGACAATTATAACATGTTACCATTTTGGTATGTATTAAACAAACATCAATCATAAAGAAAGAATTATGGTTATGCAGCAAAGCATATGATGTTAATCACAACAAACAATGATCCCAATCAAACATTCAGGGACTAAATGATACCAATAATCACAATCAAGCAATGAAAATGAGAAAATCTTTAACAAAAACATATCTACTGGCTCTCAAGATTTACGATACATTTTTATGATATTCCAAAAATGGCGAGTACAGAAACAATGGTATGGGTATGACGAAGGAAAGTCAACCCAATGACTCAAAGCAATTACAATCAATAAAGGTTATTGGTCATTGATACGATTCGTAGCTTTTCCATGGCGAGTGGCTCATATACTATCTTGTCAAGTCCAAGTAGATTCGACAGAGGCAAATAAATATCCCAAAATTAAGATGACTCAATAAGAATGACATATTTTCTAAGGTCTCTGAGCAGATTAGTATTCAATTAAGTCGCAACTGAGTTCAATATACGAAGGAATAAACTAAATGACATAATAGAATTCCAAATTTCTTATCGTACTCACAAACCAAAGTTTCAGACTTGGCACCAGTCATTTCTCAAAAACACCATTCTCACTCATAAATCAAATTACCAACTTAACTACTACTCGAACCTTATGAACTTTTAATCACTACTAGGGTTTTTCCTAATAGTACACGGATGCATGATTAAAGTATAACCATCTCATGCCTCCCATGATATCAAACCTTGAATAACAAATGTGATGAGATCCACAGAAAGATCTCTATCCCTTAGCGGATAGTAGGGTTACAGAGAAGTATAGAAACAATCAAAAGACTCTCTGATGGAGTACCGATCACAAGATCAATTCCTAATAGATGAGTTTCACCTTCAATCACTAGGCAAAAGCAAGGGATACAAAGGTATTTGGCACTATAGAATCAAACCATATATGAACATCTAATGAATTAACCTCTAGTACACGTGACACCACGTTAGCGGTGTAACAACATACGAAACAGACATTGAATAAAGCCTAGCTGATGATCTGGGCCTCTGCCCCTATTGGACTTGAGACTACTAGGTCTGGTCTTGTGGCCTTGTCTTCTTCCCTAATGAGGAACACCATTTGTCGATGAACTAGCTGTAAGTGTGGGACGAAAAATAGAATGAATATTTTTAACAATTGGACAGTCTCGAAGCTGATGCTCCACATTGCCATACCTAAAAAAATCTGGTAAATCTATAGCGTGACTTACCACCCTGACTTCTCCCTTACATGACAAATGGGGTGGCCAAAATCGTTGACTCGCCACGCTGACCAGTACTATAGGTAGGCCGGATTCCGGAACTCTACGTTGGTCTAAGTCTTTTACCCTGAGCTGATCGAGCACCTACACCCTATGCTCCCCTAAATCATATACCATGTCCCGATCGAATTTTAGAACTTTATCCATATCTAAATATCACCAAAGCGAAGTGGGCCTGAATCCCTAATTCTGCCCAACCTTTAACCTTGGGCACCGTTCTGTGCAAACTGTAAAAACTCTTTGCTAACGACAGTCAGCTCTTACAAATCTATTATGGAAAAATTATTACTTCTTTCTTCTATCTGCCCTGTGTTTACTCATGCCTTCCTCCATTGTCAGACTTAGACTGTTACAAAACACATGCCAAATAAAGACATTTCATATAGCTCATCAATGGAGCTGGGATCCCTCTATCTCTCAGTTTTAGGCATAAGCCCCCACTTAGACTTCTGGAATCTATCTACCTCTGTCAGTAACACCCTTACTGCGAATCTCGCGAGACAAAAAATCATCATTTCAAATTCTTCTACCGATTCCTAATCTGCTTTGTCACCTTGGAAAATTCCACTAACATTTGTTCATAAAATCTCGTAAAAATACCGGTCAAAAAATAATTTCCCAAACTGTTCCCAAGTGATATCAATCAATTGTTGATGAGTCCGGCTCTTTGTTACCATTTTCTAACACTAATGGCCCTCACCTCTCAGTTTATATACAACAAATCCAGTCTTTGTCTCTCACTACAATCAGTTGCTTAGAATTTTCTCCATTTTGCTAATCCAGTTCACTGTCTATGTAGGGTCCAATAATCCCCTATAGCTAGTTGCATTTTATTTGTTAAGTTCACCCAAGATACTCTCATCTCGAGGTTGTGGTTGTGATTGGACCGGATTTGGTATTCCTGGCTACTGGTTAGCCGGATTCTGCATGTCATCATATCAGAATTGGGTTCCTAGAGTTCAGAACCAAAACCATCGGTTGTGGGTTCTACTATTTCCCTATTAGGCAGAGGTGCCCCTTTGCAATCATAAAACCTCCATACAGTATATTGCCCAATCTGATGATTGTCTAGTCAAGTCTTTCCAATGCCGAGAAAAATCCTTGCTCATCATTGGCATCTCATATATCGGGGACCTCCAGGCCCTCCATACCATTTTTGCTGCCTGTGCTATGGGTGTGGACCATACTGATACAATTAACACTTATTAGTGTCAAACTACATGTGTCTAAAAAACAATACAGTTACAAGTTAAAGGTAAAGGCCGACTTCTTAGCTCTAAAGCTAGAAATCTTAACTCCACCCTTCATCCTACCCCACTCTCATTAACTGTAATGCTATTCTAAATAATTGTGTTACCTATATTATGTGGTTCCATGTCTATAGAATCATATCCTATACTCAGTTCTGTGCATATAGAATCATATACTTATACTCAGTTCTTTGCCTACAGAATCATATACTTATACTCAGTTATTTGCCTACAGAATCATATACTTATACTCTTAATACCACCAGACCAAACAGCTCTAATACCAACTGTAACGCCCTAAAAATTCGGAGCTTCATCGCCCTGAACTCCCGGAATGTTAACCTACCTATACAGTTAAACCTACCGAAATCCTATTACCTAACACATACTTTACAACATTTAATCCGATATCAACTCAAATTCTTCAAATACAAGATTACAAAGTTGCTTGAACTTGAACTATTAAACCTAGGTTCTTTACAACCTCGAACATCTATAATACGAGTTGACAATGCCGACCCGCACATGGGTCTTACTATACAGTAGTGGTGGGCTCACCGAAATCTTACCCAACTCTAACCCATTCCTAAACATGCTATAGCTTATCATCTCATGTAGAAGGAAGTCAAATGAATGGTGAGCTTTTGAGAGCTCAGGAAGGTCCTACAAGGACTACCAAAAGAAATACAAAATGATTCCAAAGAAGCCAACTGACGATGATTTCCAAAATACTTCAAACGATCGAAAAACTCAATGATTTGCAAAATGATCAAAATTCATCATAAATAGATACTGAAATAAACAATAACAATCACGATGGGTTCCAAAATGATCAATAATAGATCATCTTCAAAGCCATCATTCCAAAATACAATGAGGTTTTCTAAAGGATTTCAAAACCCACATAGACTATTTGAGACAATCATTTCCAGTCATTTCTGTAATAGTCACTAGAAGATACAATGTCAATCAATTCAGAGACGTTGATCCTGGGCAGTCACGATGCCATTCAGGCAAAGCGGTGTATACATGCATGATGTACCAGTATATAATTACTAGTCCTCTTCATCGATCTAGGAACTAGCATGCTTCCCAGTAGGAAGCAGCAACAACCCAACCTTATAATGCCTTTCCACAATATGCTTTCCCAGGTCAACACAAAATCAACAATATCAATAAGCATTAGCATAAGCTCAAATTAGTGAAATTAATTCAGGTTTCAATAACAATAAACATACTGAAATAAGTCATCACTCAAAATTTCAGAATATTCACAAACAAACAGCAAGAACGATTATGAACAATTATCGAATTTAGGCACAACAGTTCAGAAGAAAGAATGCAAATAATTATGGAATATGCCCATCATGCAGTAATAGGCGAGCGTCGATAAGATTTTCAATAATCGATTCAGGTTCAATATTGGGATTGTCTAGGCAGTAACATGTTGATAGCAATACACAATTCAGTGTTCGATGTTAGTCATAAGTAATCAAAGTAATACTTACAAGTACAAGTTATTGAAATAAAGATTTGGACCAAAGCCCTTACCTAGGGTTCAGATAAAAATCCTTACCTAGATCTGAAGCTAGATTATCCTAACCTGAAATCTTTACCTTTACCTTAAATGGAACAATCAACTGATTAGAATATAGTCTACACTAAAATGAATCTCCGTCACCGTGTATGTAAAATTATCAAAATACCCCTGCGATGTAAAATTATCAAAAACACCCCTCGCACCCTTAAATCAAAAAAAATTTCTTACGTAATAAAAATCACTAAAAAAACCTTACTGTATATGAATTTACCTAAAAATACCTTTTATAGATAAAATTACCAAAATACCTCTTCGGGTCGGCAAATTATCAAAATACCCCCTAGGGGTTCTTGGCTTTGAAAAAAATCTCAAAACTACTTTGAAACACTATTTTAAGCATTCTGAAATTATTTTTGGGCTAAAAAGTACTTTAGAAAATTTTTGCCCAAAAATCCCGAACGGGTGTCCGGACGGAGCGCTTAGAAGTCGGTTAGGCTTAAAAACCCTATTGGCCTCAGAATGACACAAAATTTTAGAATATGAAACATATCAATATAATAATATTTTATTAGAATTTTCATATTAAAATAACTTGGTTTGGTATGCTATACTAATTTAAATCGCTAATTCTTTTTAATCGACACCCTAATTAATTTAGCATTCTTCGCGGATACCGAAAATTCTTAAACATTTCTAGCGCGTACATCTCGTAAAAATTACTGTTTTGGACTTTGTAAAATTTTGACCCGAACTGTTTATAAGAACTTTGGATTAAAAACTGCTTAAATTAATTTTCTATCTTTGGCGACAATTACACTTACTATTCAAATTAGAACACATACTAGTTCACCTTTTTTACTCACTTTTTTCAACCTCTCTCCGCCTCTGCCGAAACCCATTTCCACACACCCAATTCACGCACAACCTCTGCTACACATACTACACTCCCAAAAACACCTACAACACATATCTAAACACAATGATACACATACTATCACTCTTAAACACACATTACCTACAAAATAACACACACAACCCCCCTTCCCCCACAAATGAACACACATTGTAACTGTAACTATTTGAAACACACACAAATAGTCGCCAAGAACATACCCAGCTCCTCAAAAATTCACGTACACACACTGAACACATACTAACGTACCCTACACCACTTGATACACACCCATATCCACATAAATTCACATATATACATCTGTTACAAACTCACGCACATGCACTGGTGCACTCATATGTGCACACACACACACAGAAAATACACATTAAACTCACCCATTAAAAGGTGAAAAATTACCCTCAAGGATTCTTCAATTCCTCCCTAGCTAGCTCTCACAGATTTCCATGAGCCTAAATTCTCGGTTTTTTTCCTCCCATATTTATCTTCTTCTTCTCTATTTTATGTTTCTATTACTGTTCTATTGTTCCTGTTTTTCTCATATTTCAAATTCCCTCCCCAAAATCCCCTCTCTATTTTTGTTTTGGTTATATTTTCCTTTAATTCCTTTAAAACTTATCCACCTATTAGTTTATAATACAATTATACTAGTCATGGCCTCAGAAGTAGGAGGTGGCAATATCTTGTGATCCCTTTTTTTTTTCCAAAATTTGACACATAAGTACTAACTTTCAAAAATTATGATTTGGTCCCCAAATTTTTAATAAAATAGCCCAAAAATTATTCTAATCATTCTTAATTTAACTAGATGTCACTAAAACATATAATGTCACTCATTTCATTTTTCATCACTAAAAATATCAATTACATTTATGCCCCCAAGTTTTTCAAAAATTACAAAATGACCCTTAAAAATTTTAAAAATTACAATTTTGCCCTAAAATTCTTTCGAGCTCTCATAACCTACTAATACCCGAGCACTACTCACAATTAGCGCCTGTTTATTTTTTGGGGCACAGATGGTTATTTTGACCCGCTCCCAAAATTCAGGATATTACATTTATGTAGACTCCTAAGTCTCGGATAATCGGTGAGTAAGAGTAGACTCCAAGAACATGGATTGGATTTGGACAAACCATTTGAGGATTTGGTATAAGCTTGAGACTTTGGCTGAAAACGTGATAATAGCCGCACATTATTTGCCTTTAAAACTGAAAGATTTTAAATGTTTAGCCGAAACAAATGATCAAATGATGAGATTTTTGGTAAATAATGTGATTTTGAATCATAAGTGATGTGATAACTTAGAGCCTTAAATCCTTGTAGAAGAGCAATACATGCGTATGCAGAACCATAGTTTGCGCTAATTAAGGTCACATAAATCAGCTTGTGGAATTCGGTAACAGTTTAGACTCGTTTGATTTAGGACATTGGAGTGCGCAAAGAACGATAATGGTTACAGTTTGTTCCCAACCTATTCTGGTTACACCCAAGGGCCCACTAAGGGTCCCGTTTCGCGTGACATGTCACATATTTAACTGTAAACTTTTCAACGCTATCGACCGGTCAAAATGCCCACGCTCAAGCAACGTGCATTTTTCATTAACTTTTACACGACAAAATTATTTTGTCACCAACGTAGCGACATTGGTGCCACCAACACTTAGAAAATGTTTAAACATAGGCAGTGTTTCACCCTCACAGGGGGTCAGCCACCTTCCCCATAGAGGGGGGGTCGGCCACCCCATGCATCAGGGGGTCGGCCGCCCCATGCATGGAGGGTCAGTCACCTTCCACCATGGAGGGGGCTCGGCCACCCTATGGCAACGGGAGTCGGCCACCCCAAGCCCACAGGGGGACCTTTTGATGCTCTTCTCGCTTGACTTATTCAATCGCTATTTATGGTGCTTACTCATCACTGTGATTATATGGTGCCCATTATTGCCCATACACCGTTGCCGCATTAACCGTTGCCAATGCCCCCGCGCCATCTCTGACACTCTGCTGTGCCCATGCACTGTGCCACTGATACAGCTGTGCCCCCTGGCTCTCTGTCACGCTACAGTGCCCCACGGGCACCATGACATTGCCCGTGCGCCATTCCCATGACATGTGCCCCCAGCACCAGGTATTGTCTCGCGACGATCGTCGCCGTGCCCGTGTCCCATAATCATGTTATAGGCCCCCGAGCACCACTCTCATTCACCACACCATGTGCCCTCACCATGGACGTGAAACATGCTTCGACCTATTCTCCGAAGTGTGCAGCATTCTGGGGGGGCTCTATTCATAGTGCTTCGCATGAGGACCCCTTGTAGCGGGATGGGCTCGCTACCCTAGAAGCCATCGCCACCTTCATTTGAGGGGGCTCTATTCTTAGTGCTTCGACATGAGGACCCCTTGTAGTGGGATGGGCTCGCTACCCTAGAAGCCATCGTCGCCTTCATTAAGGGGGGCTCCGCTCATAGTGCTCCGGCACAAAGACCCTTCATAGCGGGATAGGCTCGTTACCACAAAGCTATCGCCGCCTGGGGTGACTTGCGTGACACTAGGCACTGAGTTGCGACCATGTCCACTCATGCTACCGGTGATCATCGGAGCCCCAAAATGATGACCCCCGGTTCACTCCAGGATGGGAGCAGGTTTTTGGAGGGCATCGTACCTAGCCCGCCTGGCAGTTGGTCATGGGGGCAACCCTCGCCACTATCAGGTTCTCTACGCGTCTCTCGATGCACCCTATGGGATTCAGTAAGGGCTTGGACCGGTGGCTGGGGCAACGACTTACTATGATCATGATGTCATGGTGTCTTCAGTCTTCTCAGACAGGTAGAGTGACGCTATGTAGGGTAAGGCAGTGCAAATTTAGGAACCGACAGTCCGATAGAGAACCAATATTTATGGACACCCTGGTGATGTGTCACTCTCGGGGATCGACACGTGTCAGCTGATGACACATTGATGGCACCAGCACACTTTTCTTTATAAATAGGGGACCTTGGATTCATTTTCGAGAAGGATTCTCTTATTTGATATTTTCACTTTCTCTCTCTAAAACTCATTCTTTCTAGAATTCTAGAGAGTGAAACACATTTGGACCTCTGATATCAGATCTGTAACGCTGCACCCTTGACTCGGACCCTAGCTTTGACCATCGATTGTTGGCCCTGTTCGTCTCCGCCCTGCCTCCGCAGCACTGCTAGCCCTTGTGGCCTGCCTGGGGAGCCTTGCTCTCTGCCTTTGCTCCACCCTCATTGTCTCTCACTTTGCATACTTGGAAGCTGACTCAGACTGCAGCTGACTCAGACTGCAGCCTTTGTGGCACCTCCATGTAGATACGAACTCACTTTCCTTGACATCACAATTTCTCTATCATCTGTGATATGTAAGTGCGTATAACAATTGGTTATCCACATAAGCTTTGTGGAGTGCTGGACATACGTGACTATTGCTTGGTATTTTAGTACGCCTTGAGTGTAAAGTTAAGCTTACCATCATTAAGTAAATTATGCAAATGAGAGTCTCTGGTATAGTATCAGTATAATGCAATGGAAACCTGTTAGACTTAAATGTTTATATGAAAAAAATAGAGAGTTTTGTGACATAATGGGTAGTATGTAATTTTTATTATTTTAGGAATATAAGAATATTTCTTTTAGGTTGTTGATACTTTACGTACTGTATATTCTCGAGGAACCCTAAGAGCAGAACAAAGTTCAGAAGAGTCTCCAAAGAATGCCTAGAAAGAGACTTCATGAGATTTGCAAATTACTTTAAGGTAAGAATTTTTTTGATTATTGAATTGAGATTTGTAGTAGGAATCTCACAAATTTTCTTTGTTCTTAGAACCTAATTGGAATATTTGAGTATGTTAATTTTTAAGACTTTTAATACAATTGGATTGAGAAAATCAATATTTTGGGTTTAATCAAGGAATTAGAGGTAAGAGTTTATTGTTTCTAAATCTGAATCAGCGTTGGTTCAATCATTAGTTTAATAGTTTAATTCTTCCATTTAGTTGTCTCGATTTTCGTGTCATCACTGTGTCTTTTTAGCTGCGATTCCTGATGCTTATTCTGCCTTTTCTTTTTTACTTCCACCGTAGCATTCATTTTCGGGCAATTGAATCTTTAAAATTTCGATCAAGATTTGCTAGTGTTAACTATCTCGATCACGGTGCCTTACACTCTCCAACTTATGGCATCAGTTATTATGCTCTGTTTTTCTTGTCGACTAGCAGGCCAGGCAACATAGAAGAACTCATCCTTGCCTCGTTTTGTGTGCCAATTTGTCAACCAATTCAACTGGCTTCCTTTTCCGTACATGTATCTTCCTAGATTTTCAAGTTGTAATGGGTCACAATCAAATCCATAACAATTGCTCCATTGTCAAAGTTGTTGCTTTATTTTATTATTATTCTTTAGAGATAAAACATGATGTTCCCCTTCAGTTAGTCATTGACACGTTTCTTCTTTCTTTACTGCCTATTCTTTGTACTAATGGTAAAAAAGCATTCTACATGACCTGTTAATGATAGCCTGACTATCATCACACACACACACACACATATTCACAAGTCATTAAGTTTACCTTTGTTGTCCTGTTTTGCGAGGGTTAGTATGCTTTTTTTTTCTTTCTTAAAAACTCTTAAAGAGTAAATTTCATAGTTTACTTAGGATTAAAAGCTGGACCTTAATCTCGGCCTTGGTATTCCTTTGCATGACGCAAACATCCTCCTGGTAATATATTGGTGTCTAAAATGTTTGGTATTGATTAAAAGTACCTGTGAGCCATGTCACATCTATGTGATTTTCTCTTTCTGACTTATCCATGTGAATTGGAACATGGGCTAGTTCAGTCGGATGAGTTAGAGATCACGATCTTATTTTTTTAAACCTTATCCCACGTGTCAGTGATGTCATGTGTGACCTTACTCTGAATGACTTTCTAGTATCTGTCTCTGTACAAGGATATATTTTGATATTTTAAAATTTTTTCTTTGTACAAAAATATATTTAGGCATTCAGAAATTCTGTATTATGTCTGTTCCATTAAAATTGTATCTCCCTAAATTCGTCTTTTCAGACATTTTTCTATTTCTTTTGCTTCATCCGTTGAGCGACTTTATTGGCATTTAGCTCACTCTCTTATTATTTCCTTTTAGGTAATCAGGAAGAAGGGGGACTGGATAACAGGGCTAGCTGTGTGATTAAGAGCTAGTAGTTTTACATTAGAAATCAGTATTAACATTTTAGAAGTAATATTTTGATTTTATTTTTGGAACTCTGTATCTTTGTACACATTTGATTTTTGTAAAAGGATTGTGATCAAGGCCTGGATTTATCAAGTCTTGAGTGAGCTTTGTGGATTCAAGGCTTGTGCTTGGTGTAGGGATATTACCAAGTGTTGTAAGGGTTTTGATCTTGACCCAAAAGAAAATTGTTGCTAGTTGATTTTAGTGCTCTTACAAGGGACTTCCTTAAAGAGGTGGATGTAGGTTTGAGGGTAATTCACGCCGAATTTAAATCTCCTTGTCAAGTATCTCTAACTCAATCTCTTTACTTATTGTTCTATAATTGCTTGAGATTGTTTAGTTAGCATATTCATTGAAGTATTACTTGATTTGATTGCCATTCGTGATTGTTCTTAGTTTAAATTCCCCCTTAATTTTTAAAAACCCTATTCACCCCCATTCTAGGGTTGTTTTATTGGTTTCAATTTGCATTCTCGTGTTTGCTAGGTGGCGTAGCCTTGTCTCGCCACGTCTTATTTTTTTCCACGTTGTGCTTCCTAGAAATTTCTATAAATAGGCCTTTGATCTTTTCAAATTATTTAAAGTTATCCTTGACTTTCTTCACTAGATAGACAACTAAAGAGTGAGAAGAGATTAGCGTGATTATGAAAAAGGAATTATAGGGCCTGATTGTGAGCAATTGTATAAGTGGATTCTTCTGAATTAGGTAAGGGGAATTCCATATCACTATTCTTTTATGCCACGTGGTTATTTGTTTCTCAACATTCGTTGTACTCCTAAACATTGATATTCTGAAATCTTGCTCAAATGCTTTGTTTTGAATATTGGTAAATATCTTGTTTTTTAAATATGTCTGCGGGACGTGGCTTAAGTACTTTTGATCATTGACAGTGCTCCAGTGATATATCTATGTGCATGGTATGTTATGATACAACTGAGCTTTGGCGGATCCCTTTGAGGATATCGAAAACAAGATGCTGAAGTGGTATGTTTGATGTGCAACTTGGATTTGAATTGGTTTACTAATTGTTTGGGGTACGAAGCCACGGTTGTGTTGACGGTTTGACTGATGTTAAATTGTTTAGCGTGTTTGATTCTGGTCCTATAGTGCTATGATTATTCCATTTACTGGGCTACCCGGCTCACCCCCCATCATTTATCCTTCCAGTGCAGATGATTAATTAGATGAGCACATGCAAACAGTGATGTGAGCAGAACATGCAGTTTTGGAGTTTTAGAAAAGAATGCAACTTATATATAGGACTTGTAATATGATTGGGATTATTTGTACTCGTGTTAATGATATAATATCAGCCACTTGGGTCTTGTAATTTGATTGGGATTGCATTGTGATTTTCTTGGAAAATATTGAATTGGGTGATTGATGACTCAGATCATCACAATCATGACTGCAAGTGTTAGTCTCAGGCGGGGAACCAATGCCTTGACAAGAGAACGCAACGGGAGCCTACCTCCGAATACCCATGTGGTCAAGACAGTGAAGGAGGTGTTAACAAACT
Organism: Escallonia herrerae; assembly: GCA_033070095.1. Taxonomy (NCBI): domain Eukaryota; kingdom Viridiplantae; phylum Streptophyta; class Magnoliopsida; order Escalloniales; family Escalloniaceae; genus Escallonia; species Escallonia herrerae. Next base: position 183,285 of record JAVXUP010001515.1, read on the forward strand.
GGATTAAGCATGGCGACAACTTTCATCTGCCACCGGCAAAGACAACTACCACCGAGCCGGACAAGGCCCGACCCAACTATTGCCCTTATCATCAAGCTGTCGGGCACTACTTGAAGGACTGCAACAGGCTGAGAGACATTTTTGCAAGGAAGGTTGCTTCGGGTGACCTTAAGCTACGAAAGAATAATGATGTGCGTGGCACCCTTACCCCCTCCCCCTCTCCCACATGGAAACAATAATAGAGAGCATCATGTTCTCATGGCCATCATCGACCATGTTGAACCCACCACCACCGAGGTCTCGACGGAGGCTATTCCACCAGTCACAACTCACATGCCTTCAGCTAGCCAGCCAATACCTGCCTTCAAGAAAATGTCCATGAGCAAAAGGTTCTTTGATGAAATGGATTTTTCACCCGCGGAAAGGACCTGCTTCACCAACTGCTTGATTGAGGTCACCACTGGCCTTGGTCTCGAATGCTTTGCCTCTCAGGTTGAGCTTTGACACATCCCTCCCACTGCCTTGGTTTTCTTGGATGAAGACTCATAGTCGGTCGAGCATTACAACTAGCTATTGTTCTTAGAATGTACCATTAACGGCACAGGCTTCTGTCCTGCCTTGGTAAACTGTGGTGCCTCAGTCAACATTATTCCCCTTATCACCTTGTAAAGGGATGATGATATTACCATAGAAAAGATCATCTGTGACCCAATCAAAATTACTTGCTTTGGTTAGGTCCCTCAGTCGACCTTTGATCACATCACCATCGACCTCATGGCCGGCTCTGTACACCGCGACACTACATTCCACATGATTAACAATGAGCCCGTATTTTTATCTTTCTACTTGGTTGATCGTGGATACATGTTAATAGGGTTTTTACCTTAACATGCCATTAATGTGTAAAACAGGTGGCCAGGCTTGCGGGACGTGAGGTAGCCATGACAATCCCAACCACTACGGCTCCGTTTAAATATGTTGAATCCTTCTTTGATGAGGCCTCTTTCTTTACTGAACTTGTCGAGGACGGTGAGAACTCCATTCACATCCATTCAACCAGATTGCCAGACTGGGAAGAGCTATGTTCAAGTAAGCCTCCTAAGTCCAAAACCAAGAAAAGTAGCAAGAATAAGGCGTCGACCTCAACTACCTCGCCCACTACGAAGGCTAACTCCCTGTCTTTGTCTCTCAAGTTCAAGAAGCAAAAGTTTGAATCAACTTTCCAACGCATCGTCAAAGACGACATGGTTATCTATCAATTATGATGGTTTTCATGGGCACCAATTGGTCCATTATCGGACCCTCGGCCCTAACCTGCCCATGGAGACTGAATGTGTTGTGCGGCTGAGCAGTACTTGCCTGACCTCGAGCTCACCTCTGGTGTCGCTCTGCCCTGTTATGAAGATGTCCCTCGCCCACAGGCTGAAGACCTTGAAGAGATTAACATGGTTGACCTGGGGGAGGAACCCTGACTGACTTACATTGGCACCAAACTTACTTGTGTCGAAAAGAGGAACCGATTGCCCTCCTATGTGAATATTGTGATGTACTGGCTTGGTGCTATAACAAAATACTCAGGTTTGACCCTGTATTTGTAACATATCACCTTAATATTGCTACCAGGTCCATCCCCATGAAACAACATATGCAAATCTTTGGCCCCAAACTTGAACTGAAAATCAAACAGGAGATTAAACGCCTTATGCAGGTCGACTTCATTGAACCCGCCACTCATCCTATCTGCCTAGCTAACATTATCCCCGTACTAAAGAAGAATGGCCAAGTTCATATTTGTACTAATTTTTAAGACTTGAACAAAGCATGCCCAAAAGATGAGTTTTTCTACCTAACATCGATATGCTCACGGAGGCTACCTCCGAACACGAAACCTTATCCTTCATCGATGGTTTCACCGGTTATAGCCAAACCAATTAAATCCCGACGACCGTGTAAAGACAGCATTTCACACTCCTACGGGCAACTTCTGTTAGAAAGGCATTCGTTCCGCACTCCTATGTGTTGTATTAAGGTTTTTATGATTATAGAGGGGCACCTCCACCTAATAGGGAAGAATAGCAAAACCCAGAACCGATGTTTGCAGTTCTTAACACTATGAACTAGATTCTGCCTTGATGATACAGAATCTAGCTAACTAGCAGCAAGGAGTACCAAATCGAGTTTAACCATAACCATAATCTCATGATAAGAGTACCATGGGTGAACTTACCAAATAAAAATAGATTAGCTTTAGGGGGTCATTGGAGCCTATGGAGGCAGAGAGTTAGATTAACGAAATGTGAGAAATTTTGAACAATTGATTATAGTGAGAGGCAAAAGATTGAACTTGCAATCTATAAACTGAGAGGTAAGGCCGATCAGTGGTAGAAAATGGTAGAGAGGAGTTTGACTCGTCAAAAGTTGGATGAGATAACTTAGAAACAATTAGGGAATTGTTCTCCAACCGGTATTTTTTGATGAGTTATCATAAGTAGATTTTAAGGAAATTTGCTAATGAGACGTAACGAGATCATGAATTGGTGGAAGAATTTGAAATGAGGATATTGTTGGCTCGCTGAATTTGTAAGTATGTTACGGTTGGAGGCAGATAGATGTCATGAATTTTAGTGGGGTCTTAAGGCTGCACTAAGAGATGGAGTAATCTTAGCTCGATTGATAAGCGATATGAAATGTGTTTCCTTGGCTTGTATTTTAGGAACACTCCAAGTCTGATAATAGAAGAAGGTATGACCAAACATAGGGTGGACAGAAGAGAGATAGGCAAGAGTTTTTGGGCAAGATTCTGAAACACGGTTCCGGCATGAATTTTGCCCAAACAACTCTTGCCTATCTCCCGTAAATTAGGGTCAGTTCCTTGTGTACCCTGCCCCTCGGTACTTTCCTCTCTATGGACCGCCATATATCACACCTGAACAGGTGAAAGAATAAGTTTAGGCCACACAAAATTTCAAAATCAAATAAACTAATCGATTCCGAAGATCTTAGCCTGGCTTCTAAGCAACTATAGCTCTGATACCACTAAATGTGACACCCCCGGAAGGGGTGCAACGCTAAACCAGCTAGTTAACATATATACCTCAAGTATAAACAGAGCTTTACTGCAAACCCCTAAAAAAACAACGGAAGTATGCTTAAACATTACAGTCGTCCATAAGTGGAAAGATTGAACATAACATAACATTATATTACAGACCACCTCTCTTCTATACAAGTACTACACTCCAAAATAAAAGAAGAACAACTAAAATGTTGCTCACCCAGCGTAATACTCTTGAGTCTCCCCGAGGTAATCCTCTTCGTCCCTGGCAAATACTCCGACTCCGAACCTAGAAAAAAGTATCGGGAATGGGTCAGTCTAATGGCTCAGTAGGGTATCCGGTGCTTTTAAGTCCAAACATGACTTGATCATATTATGTATAGTTAGTATGAACATGCAAGTCACTTGCACATATGATACCTAAGTACTTAAGAATAATTCACACTTGCCTTCAAAAGAATAGAGAATAGCATATCGAGCAAGATTTGAAATCTTGTAGAACATATACGAGAATGACAAGCAAGACCTAAATATTGACTTGATCTCGCCCAGAGTAACCAAACAGTACAAAAAGTTCAAGACAAATATAAGCCAAGTATGATAATGCAAATATGCACGTCATGAACGAGCCAACCTTCCCTGAGTGCGAGAGACTTTTCGTATCGCAACCAACTGATGTAGCGGGTTCGATACAAGAAATCCAACGTCATCACAGGTACGCCAATAATTCCTTTCGAGAAGTAGTACGCACAGCTAGTGCGTACTATCAAGACATGAACGAGAACGAGAGCCCTGGCCGGATAACTTCCAACCCCGGCAAATAACACCCTCAACTCACTTTTTTCCTCCTCCTTCACGTGATATGCATAATCATGTACAGATGTCAACATGAATGTCATTAGGTACCTCTTTCTAATGCACAGACTAATTCGGTAATCAAGCAAGAAATGATTTGAGGTTCTTCCTTAAGTACCCTAATCCTATGTATACTTACATTATTATGTAGATATTTGAGTGTCCATTTAAGACCTGAAATTTGCCTAGTTATTCACCATTAAGCCCAACACGAAGGAACTACTAGTTTAGGTTACCTAATCTGCCCAGTATTTCAAATGGTAGCAGGAGTAGTCTGTACTCCTAAAATCATAACAATTTAGTTACAAGGCCTCCACAGTCAAACTATATATTTATGAAAACTAGACTTAAAGAGCTACATCCCAGTATTTTACGTGACACGAAAATATTGTTTTAAGATCATATTAAGCCCTTAATAAGACAAACTTCAGAATCTGCCTAACAACAGTTTCACAAGATAGGTTCCAAGCGACGAATTTTAAACCATAGCAATAGTATTTGAAATAATCTGAAATTTGGTATGTATACTCCATACATGTAATAGTGTAACATATAAAATAAACAAGTCCATATATTAACTAAAACAATACATTTTGAAGCATCACAATTACTCTAATTCCATGACTCTACAGTTTCACAGAACAGGTTTCAAGCCACGAATTTTAAACCATAGTAATAGTGATTGAAATAATTTAAACTTTTGTGTGTATACTCTACACATGTAGTAGTACAACATATAAAATAACCAAACCCATATCGCAACTAAAACCGTACATTTCTAGGCACCAAAGTTATTTCATTTTCATGACTGTTTTGCAGGTTTTGAACATATCTCTCTCTTAAGACCATTACAAGCAAGTTTATAAGTATTTCACTACTCATAATGTGATACCCCGGAAAATACCGAAAATTTATCTAACCGCAAGTTTGATTAATTAAGGGGTGCTATTTCTATTAAATAGCAACATGCTGGTGATAATTAAGTGTTAAGAAGCTAAATAGGGAGTTAGTGTGGCTTTGGGGGTTAAAATGAAATCTTGGAAAGATAAGGGGGCAAAAATGTAATTTTCAAAAATTATGGTGAACGGGATGCATATGCTATTAAGTAGCATCATTTTTATGATGAGTGGGTTTTAGGAAGTGGAATGAGGGGTTCGGGTGATTTTGGGGTAAAATTGTAATTTTTTCCAAAGTCGAGGGGTCAAAATGTAATTTTAGAAACTTGAGGGGCCAAAGTGCAAAATCCGAAAGTTTGCAAAATGTGGCATAACCTGAGACAAATAGGCCATGCACGATGGCCAGCTCCTGTTTGCAATAAGCTGGGTCATTGTGGAAAATATTAAAATATTTTGGGACAAAAATCTGATGGAAAGAAAATATAAAAGAAAGTTTGTGAGGGTGAAAATGAAATAGAAGAAAGCTGTGAATAGTAGCATTGGCGTGAACAGTAGCAGTGGCGTGAAGAACACAGGAAACAGAGAGGAAAAGAAGAGAAGAAAGAGGGAAGGAAAAAGGAGGAAGAAGAAGGAGGGAAAGAAAAGTAGAAAATGTTGACTCCAAACCCTAATAAGGTATGATTTCGAACCCAAAATTGTGGAAATTGGGATGAAATTAGTTAAATATAAACACATATGTCTCGGTTGTGTGTGTATATATATATATATATATATATATATAGGGGACCGATCCACACCCACCGGTGGAGAAATAACAATTTCTCCACCGAACCGCAGGTAAGAGCAGCGGTTGGTCCACGTGGCGCAAAAAGGCGAAAAAGGTGTACGGCCACTGCATTAATGGCGAAAAAGGCACGAGAAATGGTGAGAAAAATGGTGAGAAAATGGCGAGAGGAGAAAAAAAGACACCAACCGCATGCACAACCAGCGGTTGGCATTAATATCCCTGCCACGTGGCCCAACCCCATGGCCCCTGCCACGTGGCGTCCCCTCCCCCTGCCACGTGGCCCACCAGCATGGACAACCGGCGGTATTGGCGATGGCCCTGCCACGTGGCATCCCCTCCCCCTGCCACGTGGCCCAACCGCGTGTGGTACCAGCGGTTGGTCTCCCGCCCCTGCCACGTGGCGTCCCCTCCCCTTGCCACGTGGCCCAACCGCGGGTGGCACCCGCGGTTGGTCCCCTCCCTCTGCCACGTGGCGTCCCCTCCCCCTGCCACGTGGCCCAACCGCTGGTACCACCCGCGGTTGGTCCCCTCCCTCTGCCACGTGGCGTCCCCTCCCCTCATCCGCAGGGCCCAACCGCTCCTACAACCCGCGGTTGGTCCCTCCCCCTCCCCTGCCACGTGGCGTCCCCCCGCGTGATGCCCTACCTGGTGTCCTTCCCCACGATGCCACGTGTCGTCCTTCCCTCCCCCATGATGCCCCACGTGGTGTCCTTCTGCCGAAATTTTTTTTTTTGCCGCAGCCTTTGACCGCGTAAACACCCACCCTTCCTCACTTTTTTCTGTCTTTTTTCTTCTCTCTTCCTCGCTTCTCTCTTTATAATCCCCTCCCCGGAACCCTTCTTCTGCACTCTGTCATCTTTTACCAACTTCCTTCGTACTTCATATCTCACCTACATAATCTCCATAACAATACAAACCAAAAAATTTTACGCTAGAAGATCGGTGGATAACCGCTAGAAGATCGGTAGTTTTTTCTTTAAATACATCAAGTCACAACAAGTAAGTATTTTGAATTTCCTTATAATTCAATGTTAGGTTTATACAAATCAGCGTATTACATTTATAGATTCCAAAACAGCGATTTTTTAGGGCGCCAAATATAGACAGTTTTTCACAAATTTATAAAAAATAGCTAGAGCTAGATTTTGCCAAAATGCAAAAAAGAGACCCTAGTTATTCTTAAAGGATCTGTCTCAGGTTAAAATTTCAGATTTTTCCAAAGACTGGAAAGGGGTTAACTGATACGGGGAACCTTGTAACTCTGCAGTGTATTTTAAAATATCAAGCTAGCGCGATTTCGCGCGAAACTTTTATGAGAATCCTAGGATGTTGGGAAGTTCCATTCCCCAGGAATTCGGGCCATTCCGAAGCCGTTACCTATTTTTTTGGCCGAACGGCCCTTTAAGCGCTTGATCCGGACACCGGTTCGCGATTTTTGGGCGAAACCTCCGTAAAATACTTTTTATGTCAAGAATGAATTCAGGAAGCCTCAAGTAGCATTTCGAAGCACTTTTGATATTTTTCGATGCCAGGGGGCATTTCGGTAATTCGCCGCCCCGAGAGGGGTATTTCGGTAATTTTACAGTGCTAAGTTTTTCGACGGACTTTTTAGTCCAGAAATGTAATTACAAAACCTGAAATGTTGTTTTGAAGCTGACGTGGCGCGCGTAGGGGTGTTTTGGTAATTTTCCCGCGCCAAGGGGTGTTTTGGTAATTTTCCCGTGCCAAGTTTTTCAAACGACTTTTTAGTCCAGAAATGTAAGTAAACCACCTGAAATGTTGTTTTGAAGCTGGTTCGAGGGCGTTGGGGTGATAGTGAACGCTCAGGGGCATTTCGGTAATTTGCCGCTGATCGGGGGCTATTTTGCTAGGAAGGATCCAGCTTAAAATTCATACCTTAAAATAACTTTTAGTTCAGTGGGAACTAGCGTAATTAAAAGTTCGGAGTGGTGGGAATTGAGGATTTGTTTTAATACATTGAAATAATGACTATTGCTAATGTGTTGGTAAGCTAGGTTAAAGATCCAGTTATAGTTTTGGAATGTAAATATTATGGATATTATGGACGCTAAGTTGGTTTATAATTATATTTTGTTCTTAAAGGTATGAATTTCAGCTCTGGACCTCATGATACATCAATCCTATACGATGACGATGACCACGTCGCGAGGCACGTATTTGACGGTGTCGATAGGGGTGTTTTGGAAACAATTCAAAGCACAAGGCACCTTGAAGAGTGGGTACTAAACGAGGAACAAATACAGCTATTACACCGTCAAAATTTAACCCTGTTCACCGATTGCGGGAAATGGTCTCGACACGACGATTGCCTTATATCCGCTCTAGTTGAACGATGGAGGAGCGAGACGAACTCATTTCACTTCCGGTTTGGTGAAATGACTGTTACGTTAGAGGACGTCGGATTTATACTTGGAATCCCATGTCACGGCAGACCCGTTACTTTGAACGTGCCGTCTGCATCCATAGCGAATATGGCTATGCAGTATTTTCCGGGAATTCCAAGGGCAGCGCTTACAACAAACGGCGTCAAGCTTAAATGGCTGAGAGAGCAGTACGGCGTGCTACCGGATGAATACACTCCTCAAGATTTCGTGACGTATACGAAGGCATTCCTTCTGTATATTATTGGAGCTATATTACTTCCGACGCATTCGAAAAACACGGTGCATCCGAAGTATATGGTGTTCTTGGAGGATCTTGAGGAGGTATACTCCTATTCGTGGGGTTCAGCTGTCCTTGCGCACCTATATCGAGCACTGCATAAGGCTACGAGAAACGGTGCCAAGTCCATTGCCGCCTGCCTGACTCTATTACAGGTATGAGCATTTATTTTCTTGGTAGGATCCTTAGTCAATATATTCGGGATTAATTACTAATTCCATATAATGTTTGCATTCACAGGTTTGGTCTTACGAGAGGCTACCCATGGGTCGTCCACAACCGTTGGTAGATTCCGATGAGACGTGGCCTAGGGTGTGGGCCTGGGGGCCTACGACCAACCAGAGGAGGAGACGGGTAGACCCTCACCACCATCTAAAGTTCTATCGGGGGGAACTAGAGATACTAGATGCATCCCAGGTGACGTGGCAGCCATATGGCAAGGTGATGCATCTGTTGGATGAGTGGTGTTGGCAACTTCCGGTGTCGTACGTGCTGGCAGGTTTGGTTCGGGTGCCGCTCATTCACTTCGAAGAATGTGAGTTTCAGATGCCCGATCGAGCTATGAAGCAAGCTGGCTGTCCACAAGGGATACCAAAACCCGCTGTAGACATGCGGCCATACAGGGGTGGTCGAGGGCCGAACTTCGAGGTGGCTGATGCCTTGATTTTGTTGGGTGACGAGGTGCACCAGTGGAATACCTGGCAGGAAACGTATGATAGCCTTGTATCGCTGAAGCACGACGGCATTAGTACTGAGGAATACTTACAGTGGTTTCTCAGGGTGACGCGCACGAGGGTGAATCGCCCTTCCCAGGTGAAGAAGACATCGTACGCGCCACGTGAGGTCTATGACCAGTTCTGGGCATTGGCCATTGTAAGTCATGCTAGTGTTGTTTGATAATTTATTTGCGCACCTTATCGACCATTTGTCAAATATGATTAGCCATATTTTCTATGCATGTTTTTTAGGTTGACCAGGGCATTGAGGTGTTCAAGCAGCTGGAGTCGTTTGACTGGTTTGTCGCGCAGGCTCCTGACAATCTTAAGAGGTCCATTGAGAAGTACAAGACTGAAGTTCAAAACTTTAGTCTTGCGTACCGGGGTTACGAAGGGGAGCCGTCTAGTCGCCCTCGTCCTGAAGCGTACGACTATCAGCCCCAGAGTCAGGTGTGGGAGTCGTCTGGTCGCCCTCTTCCTGACGCGTACAACTATCAGCCCCAGAGTCAGGTGTGGGAGCCGTCTGGTCGCCCTCCTCCTGACGCGTACGACTATCAGCCCCAGAGTCAGGTATGGGAGCCATATAGTCGCTTGCCTCCAAACGCATACGACTCTCAGTGCCAGAGTCAGGTTCCCCAAGTAGGAATCCAGGCCTCGCGCCCAAGCTTTCGGTCGGACAAAGGACAAGCGACGAAGCCATTGAGGTCGGACAAGATGGCTTGGATCGACCGGCACTACTTCGGGCATGAGCCTGTCAATTCAGCAGACTTTCCCCTTGCGACATTCCTAGGTCATGAGGATATCAGAACGTTGGCGCCGGAGACAGATCTTTCAAATTTTGTCATGAACGCTTACATAGAACTGCTCCGGATTAGAGAGCAACGTTTTAACCGTTCTGAATATCTGAAGCTTAACATGTATCCCACTCATTTTGTGGAATTAACGGTGAGAGAATTCACAGAATGGAGGCGAGGGGGCGGCAGGAGTAAGTGGAAACCAGGTCGAAACGTGTTAGGCATGATGAACGCAGACTATCAATGTCCCGCTGCTGATGCGAACCTTATCATGATACCCTGTCATCATGCAAACCACTGGTTCCTATTAGTTCTCCATCCAGCGTTCAGAACGGTTCACATATACGATAGCCTAAGGGAGGACGAGCCTGGACAGCTGCTGGCACAGATGTACAACGAGTACATCACTTTAGTGGTTAGTATTTATTTTTTGACCTTGGCTCATAGTATATTGTTCTTGTCTCATAGGCTTGATTCTCGTTTTTATTGTTGGATGCAGACTACTGTCCTCTCGCTAGCATGCGGACGGCCACAGGGTGACCCTTGGACGGTCGTGATGATAAAGGACCGACCAAAGCAATATAACGGTCACGATTGCGGGATTTACGTCCTCAAGTACATGGACTACATTGCTCGCTCGGAAGTGCTCAAACACTCCTCGTGGACTAGGAAGGATGCCTTGACGTTTAGGTATAGGATAGCCTGGGAGCTGAAAAAGAATGAAGCTAGACGCCTTCATTACCATTATCCTGACGTGCGTGGCTAGCTGCTGTGATGTTACAAAAAACTGTACCAAAAAGAAATGTACATAATTTTTCGCATGCTATGAATTTGGCGCTAAAATGTGCGCGAATATACCTTTCATATGACGGCATTCGAAAAAAAGTGACAAAAAAAATTACAAATTTTTTCGGAAGCTATCAAATGGGGCCTAAAGTGTGCCCGAATAGGCCCTTCCTAGGAAAACTCAAAAATTAATGTGTCTCGTTTTTCGCCGAAAGTCTTACAAATGGGCTAACTAGCGTGCCTGAAGTGCAATGAGCGGAAAAAAAGTGACAAAAAAAATTACAACTTTTTTCGGAAGCTATCAAATGGGGCCTAAAGTGTGCCCGAATAGGCCCTTCCTAGGAAAACTCAAAAATTAATGTGTCTCGTTTTTCGCCGAAAGTCTTACAAATGGGCTAACTAGCGTGCCTGAAGTGCAATGAGCGGAAAAAAAGTGACAAAAAAAATTACAACTTTTTTCGGAAGCTATCAAATGGGGCCTAAAGTGTGCCCGAAAACGGAGTTACCAAAACTATCAATAATCCACAAATCAAATCACAAATTAAAGATTGCACAAACCAAATCACAAATTTAAACATTATATAAGTTCAATTTATACAACTGAAACATTAACCCTAACACTCTTCCTCATCATCGTCCTCCTCGACCATACTGCCAGGTTCGATACCTAACACTTTATAATGGTTTCTCTTGTCATGATCAGTCATCTTGTTACACAACGCACACTTTCGTAATTTTTTTTGACCCGTTGCTTCTTCAATCGGATTCTTCATGCGTATTGCTCGTTTTCGCCCTTTTGTTTGAGAAATAATTGGATCAAAAATATCGTCCTCCTCACCTTGTAGGTCAGTACCGTCAATGACTGGCTGTTTGGCTCGATTGAATCTACCGCCTGGAGTTGTCCGAGTAGTCGGAGTGTCCACAGTTTCTGGTAATGCCATCCTAAACTGTGCATGCTTAGCCTTATCCCGTGCGGCTGCTTCAACTTGATACCTGTACCCATCAAATGTCGACGCTGCATCCATTGATAAACCGTGCATGATGTTACAAAGGTGATTATATCGCAGCGTCTCAGATTGCTCGAAATCAACTGAAACATTGGGCACGTAAGGAATGTGACCGTGGACTCTGTTGGCTTCCTTCGTCCACCGTTCCAAGATATACGGTGGAGGGATTTCACTAGCATTCTTGGCGCTCAAAACCCTCAACGCGTGTCGACAAAGTATACCTTTATGCTCAAACAGTTGACAGTTGCAATTAACCAACCCGGTGTCCTTACAAACTGCTACGGTAAAATGTCGTCTGGTCCTCGGAGCCGACGAAGAGCACGGATTGGCGAAGTTCGTCACATTTGTCAAAGCATAAACCTTGATATCTCTGGTGGAATACTCGTGCAACTTTGTCATGCCATATTGATTCGACTTTAGTAGTTCCTCTTGAAACTGTCGAAACATTTCCTTGGTATAGACTTGAGCCGCATGAGCCTCTAAAGGTGAATAAACTAGTATAGCTCTTTCTTTGCAAACTGTAGCCGCGTCGGCTTCTCTCTCACGGTACAATTGCCTGTCAACGGCTTTCTGCATCTCTAGTACGAACTCCGCTATACTTGAAGACTGGCCTACGTACCCATCAAAGAATGAATTCATAGCTTCGCTTCTCGAGGTCGTAGTCATTCCGGCTGCAAAAAACTTCTTGGTGTAGGCACCGACCCACTGTGTCTTGATCTCATACAACGATTGTAACCATTCGTGATTGTGCAAATAGTAAGTATCCATTAACGTGGCCCACCTCTCCTCGAACACGTCTACCGTCAACGATTTCTTCACACATGTATTAAAGTCAGTCTTGAATGACGGATGGTTTGCATATACATGGTGAAGCCGTTCGGGATATTTGTTGCTTATGTGCCATGTGCACAGGCCATGGTGAGTATCTGGAAGGACCTTAGCGATTGCATTTTTCATTGCCAGATCTTGGTCGGTGATGATGGTCTTTGGAGGAATATGATACATTGCTTGAAGCCACGTTTCAAATAACCACGTAAATGACTCCTCCGTCTCATCCCTAAGCAGGGCAAAGCCAAACGAGATTGACTGATAGTGGTGGTTCACCCCGGTGAACGGAGCAAAAGGCATAGAGTACTTATTGGTGCGGTATGTGGTGTCAAACGTCACAACATCCCCAAAATTTTGGTAAGCAGCTCTAGAACGGGGGTCCGCCCAAAATATAGTACTAATGCGGTTCTCATCATCCAGTTGGAGACTGTAAAAAAATCCAGAATTCTCACTCTGAAGGGACCTGAAGAGATCAAGTGTAGTTTGAGAATCACTCTTACCGAAAGACTCTCTCCTCTGAGCACGAAGTTCATTTCGAAGGTCTACTTCGTTGAAACTCAACTTGTCAATCCCCCCAACCTGGCTTGAGAAAACCCCCATCATCTTAGAAGGTGGAATTTTAGCCTCGGCCATTGTAAAAATTAGTTGTCTGTGTGCCGCGCTTATTTCTCGGTGTTGATGAATTTGACCAATCTTACTGGGGGTCATCAACTGATGATTATGGCTCAACTCCACTCCTGTGACAACCCAATGGTTTTCATTTTTTCGGTGTACTGCATACACATGGGCCTTGCAGCCGGTACCCGGAAATGTGTCCCGTTTTCTTTGTCTTGTTGTCCCTTCGTCACTGATCCGAACGACCGGAGTTACATGCGGTGCTCCTCTATGACACTCAAATAGTCTTGCACAAATTTGATCTGTATTCGCCCGTTTTCTAGTCGTCTTAGTTCTAATACCGAAACCTATCGTTTTCGAATATGCTCTATAGTATGCTTCAACTTCGTCCAGTGCTTGAAAAACTTGACCAACGTAAGGTGGATCAGAACCTTCACAAAAATTATTTCCTCCAGTTGCATCCATATTTATACTGTAATCTAAAAAATAAAAATTATATCATTCTCAACAAGTCATAGATTTAAATAAAAGAAGAATAAAATTTATTTAAACCACCGTCTTTCGGGAAATTTGGTATAATGTAAAATTAGCAAAATAGCCCCCGATGAGCGGCAAATTACCGAAATGCCTCTGGGGGTTCATTATCACCCTAACGCCCCAAATCAGCTTCAAAACAACCTTTCAGGTGCTTTGCTTACATTTCTGGACTAAGAAATCCTTTGAAAAACTTAACGCTGCAAATTTACGAAAATACCCCTATCGGGGATGCGAATTACCAAAATGCCCCCTGACAAAAAAAATCTGAAAAGTGCTTTGAAATGGGATTTTAAGCTTCCTGAATTCACTCTTTAAAATAACTTTTCAGGTGTCTCACACCCTTTCCTGAACTAAAAGTTATTTTAAGCACAAATTTGTGTAATGTAAAATTAGCAAAATAGCCCCCGGGGGTTCATTGTCACCCTAACACCCATCAAACCAGCTTCAAAACAACCTTTCAGGTGTTTTACTTACATTTCTGGACCGAAAAACTTTTTTTTGGGAAAATTACCAAAACACCCCTCGCGGGGGGCAAATTACCAAAATGCCCCCTGGCTTCAGAAAATATCAAAATTGCTTTAAAAAGCTATTTTAAGCTTCCTGAGTTCATTCTTGATCTAAAACGTATTTTACGGATTTTTCGCCTAAAAATCCCGAACCGGTGTCCGGATCGAGCGCTTAAAAGCCCGTTCGGCCAAAAAATTAGCTAACGGCTTCGGAATGGCCCGAATTCCTGGGGAATGGAACTTCCCAACACCCTAGGGTTCTCATAAAAGTTTCGCACGAAATCGCGCTGTCTTGATATTTTAAATTACACTGCAAAGTTACAAGGTTGCGCGTATCAGTTAACCCCTTTCTAGTCTTTGAAAAATCTGAAATTTTTACCTGATACAGATCTTTTGAAAATAACTAGGGTCTCTGTTTTGTATTTTGGCAAAATCTAGCTCTAGCTATTTTTTATAAATTCGTGAAAAAACTGTCTAATTAAGTTTTCACCTTTAGCGACAATTACGCCCCGCAATCAGCTGCAAAACAACATTTCAGGCGTTTTACTTACACTTCTGGACTTAAAAGTCCGTTGGAAAACTTTTTCGGGAAAATTACCAAAATACCCCTCTCGGGGTGGCAAATTACCAAAATACCCCCTGGCTTCAGAAAATATCAAAAGTGCTTTAAAATGCTATTTTAAGCTTCCTGAGTTCATTCTTGATCTAAAAAGTATTTTACGGATTTTTCGCCTAAAAATCTCGAACCGGTGTCCGGATCGAGCGCTTAAAAGCCCGTTCGGCCAAAAAATTAGCTAACGGCTTCGGAATGGCCCGAATTCCTGGGGAATGGAACTTCCCAACACCCTAGGGTTTTCATAAAAGTTTCGCGCGAAATCGCGCTGGCTTGATATTTTAAATTACACTGCAAAGTTACAAGGTTGCGTGTATCAGTTAACCCCTTTCCAGTCTTTGGAAAAATCTGAAATTTTTACCTGATACAGATCTTTTGAAAATAACTAGGGTCTTTGTTTCGTATTTTGGCAAAATCTAGCTCTAGCTATTTTTTATAAATTCGTAAAAAATTCTATTTCTGACGCCCTAAAAAATCGCTATTTTGGAATTTTTCGAATGTAATACCCCGATTTGTCAAAACGTAATTTTGACGCCTTAAACACGAATTTTAGACTATTGTAAGAACAATTTAAGCGTAACACAATTTAAACAATCAATTGGTATGAACAAATTGAAAAATACTTACTTGTTTTAACTTGATATATTTCAAGAAAAATCCACCGATCTTCTAGCGGTTATCCACCGATCTTCTAGCGTAAATTTTTTTTGTTTGTATGTAGGTGAGATAGGGAGAATGAGGAGGGTGGAAAAAATGATTCGGGGAGGAGGGATTTTATAGAGAGAAAAGTGAGAGAGGAAGAGAAGAACCGTGAGTGAACAGCAGGGAGGGGGAGGGGGGAATGACACGTGGGGGTGGGGGGGTAGGGTGGTAATGACACGTGGGGGAAGAGGGGGTTCACGGGTGGGGGAAGGGGGTTTCACGGGTGGGGGAAAAGGACATAGGGTGGGGGCCACGGGGTGGGGGGCAAGGGGGGTGACGCGTGGGGGGGCAAGGGGGTGGGGTCACGAAAGGCAATAATGCCAACCGCATGTAGGAGTTGCGGTTGGGCATTATTGCCACCATTTTCTCACGAGTTTTTCATTTTCTCGTGATATTTTCGTGAATTTCTCATAGTATTTTCGTCCTTTTTCGTCCATTTTCGTCCCTTTTTGCGCCACGTGGCCAGCCGCTGCTCTTACCTGCGGTTCGATGGAGAAATTGTTATTTCTCCACCGGTAGATGTGGATCGGTCCCCATATATATATATATATATATATATATATATATATATATATATATATATTGGTTATGCTAATATGTGAGTGGGGATGAAGGAATGATGATGAAATCTTGTTGGAATTATGGAGATAAAACCCTAAAACAACAAAAAAAAGAGATAACGAATTAGGGTTTGAATTGGGCTTAATTTCAAGGTGCGGGAGTGTCTGTGTGTTTTTTGTGTAACAGTGTGTGTTCTTCAATTTACTTAATGGGTTTGGATTCAATATGGTGTAATTGTGTAAATTAAGGGGATTTAGGGTGTTCATGTGTAATTTGTGATGTAACCAAGCGATTAGAATGTGAAACAACTGAGAAATTCATGCGAGATTGAAGGAGAAATGTGCCCAGGTGTGTGTAATGGCTGAAGGAGGAAGAAGACGAGTGTGTGTGGCCAAGGTGTGTTAGTGTGTGTAGTGTGATTTGAACAGTAGATGTTTTCGTCACTAAAAACAGGAAATTATGTAAACAGTTTCTAATTTGATTTTTGAAAAATAGTTAGTCTCATATTTAGCCAAAGTACAAAAAAAGGACCCTAGTTATTTTTGAGAGATCTGTATCGTGGAAAAATTTCAGACTTTTCTGAGATAGGGAAAGGGGTGAACGGATGCGGTAAGTTTGGAACTTTATGGTAAAATTTAAAATATCAAACGAATGCGGTTTTGCGCGAACATTTAATGAGGACTCTATAATGATGAGAAGTTCCATTTTCCAAGTTTTCGGGTCATTCCAAAGTCGTTAGCTATTTTTGGCCGAACGGGCTTTTAAGCGCTCGGTCCGGACACCAGTTCGGGATTTTTGGGCGAAAATTTTGTAAAATACTTTTTAGCTCAAGAATGAATGCAGGAGGTTTAAAATATCATTTTAAAGTGGTTTTGAGATTTTTATGGTACTGGGAACCCTCAGGGAGCATTTTCGTTATTTGCCACCCGGAGAGGGGTATTTTGGTAAATTTCCCGGTAAAGTTTTTCAAGGGACTTTTTTGTCCAGAAAGGATTGTAAAACACCTAAAAGGTTATTTTGAAGCTGATTCGGGGCGTTGCGGTGATAGTAAACCCCGGGGGCATTTTGGTAATAAGTCGATAAGGCTAGATTAAGGATCCAATTATTGGATCGAATTAACTAGCTATCGTAAGATGCTATGAACGGTTAAGTGCGAATGGGTAGAATAAGGAGTGCGTATATGATGAATGATGACTAACGAGCATGATATGATTTCACTAGGTGATGCAGCTTGTTGCGATCAGAGATTGTGAGTTGCTTCGCCTATAAGCCAAGCAGGTAAGGACAATGCGGTTCTATTATGCTAATGCATTGTTTCGATTAGCATACTATGTTGATGACGTTTATGTTGGACTCTTGCTGTTATGGGTTGACACCGGTAGTGATTGTGACCGTTATACGTATATTTGAATTGTGCTGTTGAGGACTTAGGGTAGAAGAAATTCCCTTAGTCCGCCCTGTTGATATAATTTAGTGAGGATGATGGGCGTCCTTATATGCTATGACTTGATTTGATTAGCATACCTGAAGTGGATGATGATGTTGTCTAGGGTTGTTGTGTGGTGGTTGTGAGATGCCGGTAATTATTGATAGCCGATATCTCTTCTATTTGAGAACACCATTGAGGACTTGCGGTAATCTTCTCCCGAGTCCGTCCTATCGTTGATAATGATGTCGTTGATGTTGTTAAGGTCATTGCGTGTTGTTTTGAAATGTTGGTATTTATTGATAACCGACATTTCTCTTATGTAAGAACGTTGTTGAGGGCTTGCGGTAATCTTCTCCCAAGTCCACCATGTTGATGATGTTACGTTGCACTCTTGTTGTTAGGTCTGAACATCGGTCAATCTTCTGATCTGGTATTCCTTGTTGAGCTGTCTTGTTGAGGACATAAGGTGGAATAAATTTTCCCTTAGTCCGCCCCGTTGATGATGTCTTGTTGCTTGGCTGTAACGTGGTTAGGGAAAGTGCTCTAAATGAGTTCCCTGCTTGTTGACAATGTCTCTTTTATTTACTTGAGACTGAGATGAACATCCCATAAAATGGGACATCAATATGAGGAGGATGGCCTGTGGAACATGATCACTGGCAAAGAGGATGTAGGGCGCGCGAGTCGAGTCTATCATGTCTGGTCGAGTCTAGTCTGTCGTGTCTGAGTTGCATTGCATTTGATTTTCTTTTAATGTTAATGATGTTAATGACTTGTATTTTGTTGATGTTTATCTTTCAATTTCCTGTTTTAGTATTCACTTGCATAGTCAGTCAGTCAGTCTGTCGGTCAGTCAGTCCAGTCCATAAGGAGGTGGCAGTAATGCTGTTCTATTGGGCCTTAAAGCCGCTCAGTCTAACGAAAGAAAACTTTTCGTTTGACAAGTTATGTTGATGCTGAAATTTATTGACTACTCTTGATTCATTGCTATCATTGAGATGATTATTATTCCTCCGAGTCTTTTGAATCATTTGTACACGATATTCCTCGTGTTGTCTTTACTGGGCGATTTGCACTCATTCCTTATGTTGTATTGTGCAGGCTATAAGGAGAACCCTCTAGAGAAGGGAAGAGAAACAAGTTAGAAAAGTTGAGCAGGGGGATGCGTTGTGTAAGGTAAAGATTGAGCCATGAGATTGGTTGTTAAGAATCCTACGACTACAGTCGTATATTAGGTTGTACATATGCATGTTGTTCATAGACTTGAGAGTCTTCCGCTGCAATATGATGTATGTTTGTAAGAACAAATTTTGTAAGGACGCATTTTGGAGCGTCTATGAATGATGAGTGAGTATGAGGATGTAGTTGCTCTGTATTCAGCACAGGGTTTTGAATGTGATTATGGTCGATAACTCAGCCCAATGACGTCACCAGGGTTGAGGGTGTCGCACATAATACTTCTCTAACATGCTTTAAAACCTAAAAGAATAAGATAACCTACCTTAAGAAATTAAGGCCAAGCCAATTCAAGAAGGTTGATTCAAATATCTCTCCTTTGTTCTTCCTTTTCTTCTCTTCTTCCTTTCTTCTTTTCTTTCTCCTTCTCTTTTTTTTCCTACTCTTTCCCTTCTCTTTGTTTCTCTTTGGCGGAAAGTTGCTCTTCCCTTCCACCTTCTCTTTTGTTTCTAAATTATCCAGTTAGGTTTCTTTCCATTTTTTTATTAGTTTCTTTTGCTTACTCACCACAAATAATAGGTGGCAAATCCTCCAACAATTAATTCAAGAGCAACACATGGCATGCCACTAATACCAACTTTTCATATTGGCCCCAAGGTTTTGCATAATTACTTTTTAAACCCCAACATTTTACATAATTATATTTTGGCCCCACAACTTAATTTTGATATATATTTTATGTATACAAATAATATAACACGATTATATTATTTCAATCAAATTTAAATATGTTTAAACTTAATAAAATGATTAGAAGCTAATTAAGATCGGGGCCTTCCACTCTCCCTCCTTAAAAGAATTTAGTCCCTAAATTCATACCTGATCACGTGAACAAGTGTGGTACTTCGACCTAATCTCATCTTCACGTTCCCAGGTAACCTCTTCAATATCATGATATTGCCATTTGACCTTAACCAATGGAATCACCTTATTCCTCAATACCTGATCCGGACGATCCAAAATCTCCACCGGCTGCTCAACATAAGTCATATATGTTTCTATGTGAACCGACTGATCATACAATACATGTGATGGATCTAGCTGATATTTACGCAACATAAATAGATGAAATACATTATGTACCCCAGATAAGAAGGCGGCAAGGCAACCCGATACACTAAATTACGAACCTGTTCCAAAATCTCATAAGACCCAACAAACCTCGGAGACAGTTTACCTTTCTTACCAAATCTCATGATTCCTTTCGTTGGAGAAATTTTAATAAAAACAAAGTCTCCCATCGTAAATTCCAAACCATGTCGATGAGTGTCGGCGTAGCTTTTTTGTCTACTTTGTGCTGTACGGATACGTTGTTGAATTAATTATATCTTATCAATGGTTTCACGAATAATATCAGATTTGATAAACTTACCTTCCTCAACCTCTGACCAACAAACTGGAGATCTACATTTTCTTCCATATAACGCCTCATAAGGAGCCATATCGATACTAGAATGGTAGCTGTTATTATAAGAAAATTCAACAAGTGGTAAATGTGAATCCCAAGTACTTTTCAAGTCTATCGCACAAGCTCGTAACATATCCTCCAAGGTCTGAATAGTACGCTCACTCTGACCATCTGTTTGAAGGTGAAAGGCTGTACTCAAGGCTAACTGTGTACCCATAGCCTTCTGAAAAGCTTGCCAAAATCGAGAAGTAAAATGTGGATCCTTGTCGGAAACAATACTAACAGGAACTCTATGCAAATGAACTATCTCATCAATATATAACTTAGCTGATTTTTCCATGGAATATTTCATATTCAGAGTAAGAAAATGTACAGACTTAGTAAGAGGGTCTACTATTACCCAAATTGCATCATTTCCGTCTCGAGTCCGCGGTAAACCTGTCACAATATCCATAGTTATGTGCTCCCATTTCCACTCAGGAATAGATAGGGGCTGTAGATAACCACATGGCTTTTGATGTTCTGCCTTTACCAGCTGACATGTTAGGCACTTGGAAACAAATTTGCCTATATCACCCTTCATACCATTCCACCAATAATTTGATTTCAAATCTCTCTACATTTTAGTGCTACCCGGATGAATACTGTACTTACTCTGATGTGCTTCTTTCAAAATCTCATGTTTAACCTCATCATTATTTAGTACACAAACACGATCTCTAATGAAAATTCAGGATGCAACCCTTGTTCCACCTCCGTTCTAATTTTCTGCAACTCTGGGTCCTTTCTCTGAGCTTCCCGTATCAGTTGCATTAATGCAGGCCAAACTTTAATATTAGCAAATAGAAATCCGTCTTAGGGGCACGCGGCCTCCAATCACACACATTAGTTAACATATCCCATTCCTTAAGCATTAAACTAGCAATCATATTCTTTCGGCTTAAGGCATCAGCAACCACATTAGCCTTACCCAGGGGATATGAAATAGAACAACTGTAATCGTTTAATAATTCCATCCATCTATGTTGTCTCATATTCAATTCCTTCTGTGAAAGTAACTATTTCAAGCTCTTATGATCAGTGTAAACTTCAAATACTGCTCCATACAGATAATGTATCCACTTATATAAGGCAAAAACAATAGCTGCTAATTCTAGATCATGAGTAGGGTAATTCTCTTCATATGACTTCAGTTTACGTGATGCATAAGCAATTACCTTACCTCTTTGCATAAGCACATAACCCAACCCTTTGTGAGATGCATCACTGTATATTACAAAATCATCATTCCCGTTAGGCAGAACCAAGATAGGTGCACTGACCAATTTATGTTTCAGCTCCTAAAAACTCTTCTCACAATTATCATCCCAAATAAAAGTTACTTTCTTCTGAGTCAAACGGGAAAATGGACCAAAATTTTTACAAAATCACTCAACAAATCTACGGATATCTGGCTAACCCCAAAAAACTACGTACCTTCGATACTGTTGAAGGCGTTTTCCAACTTTGTATAGCCTCAATCTTAGCTGGATCCACTGATATTCCTGCACCTGATATTATATGCCCAGAAAAGCAACTTGTTCCAACCAAAACATACACTTTTCAAATTTGGCATACAACCTTTTATCCCGTAAGGTTTGCAAAACAAGTCTGAGATGCTGAGCATGCTGTTGGGTATCTCGAGAAATAAAAAAAATATCATCAATAAAGACTACCACAAAACTATCCATGTATGGTTTGAATATGCGATTCATCAAATCCATAAACGCCGCAGGTGCATTAGTAACTCCAAATGGCATAACTAGAAATTCATAATGATCATACCTAGTCCTGAAAGCAGTCTTAAGGACATCCTCCTTCCTTACCTTTAACTGGTGATAACCTGACCTCAAATCCAATTTAGAAAATTACTTAGCTCCTTGCAATTGATCAAACAAATCCTCGATATGGGGTAACAGATACTTATTCTTTATGGTTACCTGATTCAATTGTCTATAGTCAATACATAAATGTAAGGTACCATCCTCTTTCTTAACAAATAATATATGTGAACCCCAAGGTGAAGTACTTGGTCTAATAAAGCCTTTATCGAGTAAATCTTGTAATTGCACCTTAACTCCTTCAATTCAGCAAGAGCCATTCTGTAGGGAGCTTTAGATATAGGTGCAGTGCCTAGAGCAAGTTCAATAACAAATTATATCTCCCTATCAGGTGGTAGAGTAATCAAGTCCTGAGAAAATACATCTGAATATTCCTAAACAATAGGGATGTCCTCCAGCCTAGTCACCGTCTTCGAAGAGTCAATAGCATACACAAAATATCCCACACAACCCCTATCAAGTAACTTCTGAGCACATAAGGTAGAAATAATAGGGATAACAGTTGGACTTTTATCCCTCACATAAATAAATACTGACCGATCTGGTAAAGTAAACGTAATGGTTTTCGCAAAACAGTCAACACTAGCATGATTGTGGGATAACCAATCCATACCCAAAATAACATCCAACTCTCTCATAGGTAATGCAATCAAATTGGCTTGCAATACATGGTTATTCATGTTAATCTCACAGGCTTTGTAAACTCTATATGTGTGTAAAGAATCACCCACCGGGGTACTAACTTTGACCATAAAAGGTAAAGACTCTGACAGCATGGGCAAATGATGTACAAAATGTGATGCAACATATGAATGTGTAGAGCTAGGATCAATCAGTACTCTAGCCAAAGTACCAAAAATTAGAACAGTACCTCCAACAACAATAGGTGAGATCTGTACTTCATCCCGTCCGAATGCAAAAGCTCTAGCATTTATCATCGGTTTATTCACCCTTCTACCTGTACTAATACTAGTAGCAGGTGTGTCCCCAGCAGTGGCAGCCACAGATCCTCTATTCTTAGGGCAATCTTTCATCTGATGCCCATGTGCCCCACACGCAAAACATGTCCCCTTTCTCTTCCTACAAATGTCTTCTGTATGCCTAATAAAAAATGTGCAATATCGACTAACTACCTATGTAGGCTGTTGTTGAGGTGGTATATATTGAGTAGGCCTCATTGCTGGCCTAGTCTGAGGTCGTGATCCAGTTGTAAATGATCGTGGCATAAACCCCTGTGTCTAGGGTCTAGGTGCATACCCTATACTCCTCATATCTATTCTCAGAAATTTCCTATCACCAGATGCAGAAGGAAATCTTCCCGCCTGCCACTGTGGCACCTGAGGCCTAGATAAACTCATATGTGCCCTCTTTGCCCATGTAAACCCCAAAGTCCTCTCAATATTAAGTGCTCGATCTACAATCTCGTGATAATCAGAGATATTAAGAGGTGCGATAGCTTCCTGTATGTCAGGATTCAAGCCAGTCTCAAATTTTCTAGCTTTCCTATCACCACTCTCAACCAAATAAGATGCATGTCGAGCCAAAGCAGTAAATTCTTTTTCATATTCTTGTACAGTCTTGTTTTCTGTTCAAGTTGCAGGAAAGCCAAATCCTTATCTCTTCTAACACTTGATGGAATATTCTTCTTATTAAACTCAGTAGTAAACAAGTCTCAAGTTCTCATAACATTACCAGCTGTCCATTTCGCATCAATCATCTTCCACCAAAACCCTGCATCCTCGCTCAAGTAAAAAGTAGCCAAAGATACTTTTTATGCAGGAGTGATGGTGCCGAAGGTGGTTCGATGATACGTGGAGGTGCCACAAAGGATGCGGTCTGAGTTGGCTTCCAGGTAGGCAACGTGGGAGACAGCAAGGACGGCGCAAGGGCCGAGGACAAGGCTCCCCAGACAGGTCGTGAGGGCTGGCAGTGCTGCGCAGGCAGGGTGACGATGAACAGGACCGACAGTCTACAGTCTGTGATGAGGGTATGGCGTCCAGGGTCCGTAGACGGGAGTTCAAGTATATTTCTCTCACTAGAATTCCAGAGAGAATGTTTCTTTTAGAGAGAGAAAGTGAAAAGTCCAAATGAGAAAAGATCCTTGAAAAAGCTCCAAAGTCCACTATTTATAGGCAAAAATGTGCATGTGTCATAAGTTGACATGTGTCGCCCCCTGGGAACGACACGTCACCAGGGGGCCAACGCACTGACCCTTCGTTGGACTGCCGGTTCCTAAGTTCGTGCTGCCCTGCCCTTGCAACATCTCTCTGCCTGTCTGAGGAGACTGATCATGCCGCGGTAGCATGGTCAGAGTAGCCCGTTGCCCCAGCCTCCAGTCCAAGCCCTTACTGAATCCCACGGTCCTGGCAGCGGTGGGGAAGACCCGACGCCCAGCTGCCAGGTGGACTAGGCAAGATGCCCTTCCGAAGACCTGCTCCCATCTCGGAGTGACCCGGGGGTCATAGTCCTTAGGGGTGCCGACGCGAGCCCCCAGTGCCAGAGCACGTAGGCCAGTCACGCAGGCACCCCGGCGGAGATAGTGTCCTGGCGGAGTAGCCTATCCCGTGAGCATATAACATGATTGCAGCGCATGGGGCGCGGTTGAGTGCGGGCGACGAGGGTCGCAGAGTGATCTCCGAGCGACAAGGGTCGTTGCGTGGATGGCGCGCGACCGTGAGCGACGGTCGTCATGGCGACAGAGCGGCCACAAGCGACGGTCGTCGAGACTACGAGCGACGGTCATCGCGACGACGGAGCACGGCCGAGAGCGACGGTCGTCGTGACTATGGTGGAGCGCGGCCGCGAGCGACGGTCGTCGTAACTACGAGCGACGGTCATCGCGACGACGGAGCACGGCCGAGAGCGACGGTCGTCGTGACTATGGCGGAGCGCGGCAGCGAGCGACGGTTGTTGTGATTACGGAGCACGGTCAAAGGTGACGGCGTCGGTATTCAAGGCAGGTGGCCGACCCCCAGGGTGGCCGACCCCTTGGGGTGGCCGACCCCCAGGGTGGCCGACCCCCAAGGGAGGCCGACCCTTGGGGTGGCCGACCCCCGAGGGAGGCCGACCCCTGGGGTGGCCGAACCCAGAGGGAGGCCGACCCCTTGGGGTGGCCGAACCCAGAGGGAGGCCGACCCCTTGGGGTGGCCGACCACCGAGGGTGGCCGACCCCTTGGGGTGGCCGAGCCCCGAGGGTGGCCAACCCCTTGGGGTGGCCGACCCCCGAGGGTGGACGACCCCTTGGGGTGGCCGACCCCCAAGGGTGGAAGGCACGCCGAAGTCGCTTCACGAATGGTTCACGTGACTTGAGCATGCGTTGCTTTGACCGGCCCTCGAGTGTTGAAAAGTTGACCGCTGACTGGGTGATGTGTCGTGCAAAGTGGGTCCCTTAGCGGGTCCTGGGGTGCGACCAGAATATGGTATGAACATAAGCCCCCAGCGTGTGGCGGGCGCGGAGGGGCAACCCGAGCGGGCGTCGCATGCATAAACGATGTGGTTACAGCCCCTCTTGCTGTGGGGGCCAGGGTCCCTGGTGATGGAGCCGGCGATGACGCTAAGCCCATGTAGCAGTTTGATTGAGTCGGCGATGGCGCTAGCCCGTGCTGGCACGCCCATGCCGCAGTTGATTGTGTCGGCGATGGCTTCAAGGTTGTGAGACCATCCCGCAGTTGATTGTGCCGGCGATGGCTTCAAGGTTGTGAGCCCATCCCGTAGTTGATTGTGCCGGCGATGGCTTCCAGGTTGTGAGCCCATCCCGTAGTTTGATTGTGCCGGCGATGGCTTCCAGGTTGTGAGCCCATCCCGTAGTTTGATTGTGCCGGCGATGGCTTCAAGGTTGTGAGCCCATCCCGTAGTTTGATTGTGCCGGCGATGGCTTCAAGGTTGTGAGCCCATCCCGTAGTTTGATTGTGCCGGCGATGGCTTCAAGGTTGTGAGCCCATCCCGTAGTTTGATTGTGTCGCTAACCCGTGCTGGCGCTCAGCCCATGTCGCAGGGAGGGGTCCTCTTGCAGGAGCACTACGAGCGGAGCCTCCAGAATGTCGCACACGAGAGTGGGTTGAAGGTCTTCCATGCCCATGGCGGGGGCGCATGGTGTGGTGAATGGGTGTTATGCCCGGAGGCTTGTAACATGGTCGTGGTGCATGGACATGGCGATGATTGTCGCGGGGACAATACTTGGTGCCGGAACACATGTCATGAAAGTGGTGCGGCGCCGAACGTCGCAAAGCAATACTGTGCCGGGGCACATGTGATAAGAATGGCGGATGGGTGCGGCGACGAAGGTCGCGGAGCATATACTTGGTGCCGGGGGCACGTACCATGAAGATGGCGCACGGGCGCGGCGGCGAACGTCGCGGAGCTATACTTGGTGCCGGGGGCACGCATGATGAGAATAGCGCACGGGCGTGGCGACGAACGTCGCGGAGCTATACTTGGTGCCGGGGGCACGTACCATGAAGATGGCGCACGGGCGCGGCGACGAACGTCGCGGAGCTATACTTGGTGCCGGGGGCACGCATGATGAGAATGGTGCACGGGCGCGGCGACGAACATCGCGGCAGTGCATCAAGTGACCATTGGCATTGAGCGCGCGTTGTAAAGAGCGCGATGAGTTGGCACAAGCGACGCGGTTCAAGGAGATGGCACGCGGGCGACGGGGCCTGTCGCGGAGCTGTCATGTGAATGCGTGCGACGAGGGTCGTGGAGGTGGCGCGCGGGCGCGCACTGCGGTCATAGCGGCGACGGCGCGTGGTCGACAAACTGTGGCGAGGCGCCGGCGGACGGGAGCGTAAAGTAAAGGAAAAAAGAAAGAAAAAGAAAAGAAAGAAAGAAAGAATAGAAAAAGAAAGAAAGAAAGAGAAAATAAAAGGAAAAAGAAAAGAAAATTGCCCACCCCTATATAAGGAGCGGAGGGGGGCAGGGGCGGAGGCACCGCCATTTGTGCCTACGTAAGTCAGAGAGAGAGAGAGAGAAAGAAAGAGAGAAAAAGGGATGGTGAGAGAAGAGGTGGAATTGGGCGAGGGGTCGTCGGGGCCAGGGGGTCGGCCAGTCGGTGGCTCTGCGAGGGGAGGGGGGTCGGCCATCCACGGGGGCTCGGCCGCACGAGGGGGGTCGGCCCAGCGAGGGGGGTCGGCCGGACAAGGTGGGTCGGCCCAGCGAGGGGGGTCGGCCGGGCAAGGTGGGTCGGCCCAGCGAGGGGGGTCGGCCCAGCGAGAAGGGTCGGCCGCGCAAGGGGGGTCGGCCGCACGAGAGGGGTCGGCCGCACATGGGGAGTCGGCCAGTCACGGGGGGTCGGTCACGCAGGGTGTCCGACAGGCCCAAGTCCCATCCTCACAGCCCGGAGCGACGCCAGCAGCGAAAAAAGTTCGGCAGAAGATGTGGGCGAAGCCGCGAGGGGCCGCGACGGGTACATCGCGACCGCCGCGGGATATGATGACTGTACATGTGCCGGCGCCGCCAGTCGATGAGGCCATACCGTCAGTGGGTGTCGAGGCGGCAGTGCCATTGACCTTTGATGATGGCGGTAGGAGGTCCTACGATCTGGAGCCAGATAAGACAAACACATTGCTGGGGGCGAGGGGAGTAGTACCGTGTGTACCGGACCGTGAGCTGTGGAGGGAGTTGGCCATTCGTGTAGCAGACGGAGCGTTCAGGACACCGTGGGGTGGTCCGTCGATGGGAGAGGAGCCTCGGCTGTCGTCACCCTACCTTCGCGCGCCGAGCCCGGCGGAGGCGCCTGTGATGTCGCCGAGGTATGTACCGGCATTGTTGATTGGGAGAGAGGACATACCTTGGTCGCCGGTGATGTTCAAGGGCCATAGTGCGATGCCGGTAGGGTGGGACTTTTGGTGTGAGCATATGTTGGAGACACCGGTGAGGGCGCAGGTGTTGCAGGCACTAGGGCTGTTACCGGCGATCAATGTTACGGCGAGGGGGCTGGAGTTATATAGGGATACGCCAGGGATGACCCGATTGCTGGCAAGATGGAGCACGCAGTCGCATACGTTCGTGACCGAGTTCGGGGAGATCGGGCCGACATTACTCGATGTGTTGATGCTGACAGGGCTGCCGATACACGGGGAAGTGGATGCACGGGTGACCCGGCTGAGCGGGGAGGAGCGGTTGTTGCAGACGCAGCTACTGGACATTTTGGCGGAGATGAAGA
The DNA here is from genome assembly GCA_033070095.1 of Escallonia herrerae. Lineage (NCBI taxonomy): Eukaryota > Viridiplantae > Streptophyta > Magnoliopsida > Escalloniales > Escalloniaceae > Escallonia > Escallonia herrerae. Next base: position 211,344 of record JAVXUP010001515.1, read on the forward strand.
GGCACCGGAAGGGGACGTACGGTGGGTGGCTGCGCCAGTTCTACGGCACGCCGCAGGCGAGGACAGGCCAGAAGTTGGGCAATGCTGCCCAGTTCGTGATGGGTCCGTATCATGGCAGCGATCGGTACGAGTTGGTGGCATTTTTGGCGATGTTCTTATCGAGGTAAATTTTGTACTGTCGTGTGATTATTCGTGAATATATCGTATGTCCTGCTTGCCCTGTAAAACGTCAAACTGACATATGTTGCCGGTCGTTGTTTGTAGGTTTGTGTTTGAGGGGACACCTGAGGATGGCATTTCCCCGAGGGTGTTTCCCTTGGCCATTCGGATGGCGCAGGGAAGGCGGGTCGGCTTGGCTCCGGTGTACTTGGGCACGTTATACTCGCGGCTAGATCAGTTCGTGAATGACGTGAATCGGTCGTATGGTCGGTATCAGGTGGCGACGTACGTGGACTGGATGTTCTTGCAGAGGTACCTGTACGAGTGCTTTCCAGGGTACCATCCTGACGGATACCCACTCGCACACCCGTCACCGACGATGGGGACAGTGACCCGTCCAGGCAGGTCGCGACAGGTGGCGTTGTGGTGTAGCGGGTCTCGGGCTTTTGCTTGGGCAGGCATCAGGAGGCCGGGGTGCCCGTTGGCACAGATTCTAGACAAACAGGGGGAATGCGAGCGACGGCCCTATATGGAGATGCATGCGTCATATGGTACGCCGCCATGGCTGCACGTGCAGGAGGTGACGACAGATCTGAGCAGGAGAGGCGAGCTAGCGCCAGGACAGCTGGCGCTATTGGTCGCGTATTTTCCCGGCTGGCTCCCGGTATTGACAGATGATGGCGGGAAGCCCGCCGAGTGCTGCTATTATGTGGCGAGGTATTGCCCGGACCGTCTGTCGTTGGCGTTCGGGTACGATCTAGAGCCCCCATGCGGTTATGACAGCCCTTGGAGTGTGGCGACGGCTTTTGAGTATACACTATATGACAGAGCCCGCGAGTGGTCGGCACCGACGACAGAGTGGAGGCAGCCAGGGACAGAGGTGGCAGGGGCGGTGACCGCGGATTATGCGCATTGGTGGGAGCGACTGCGAGGGAGCTGGGCCGGATGGCTGGCACAGCCGTCAGGCACACGTCGACAGGTAGATGTGTTCGCATGTGACCGAGCCCTGAGTTTGATATCGGCCACAGTCGCGAGGCAGTGCGGGATGCTGTCACTGGTGACCGGGAGTTCTGTTCCGAGCTCGGAGAGGGAGGTGGAGGAGGATGCCGTAGAGTTGGGGGACGCTGCTCCCGGGGAGGACCGTGGGGAAGAGCCTATTGCCGAGGTGCCGAGGGTGCCGGGGGCTGGCAAGGGGCCCTTGTCGGCATTGCGAGTGGGGATGATGGAGACAGCGCGTCAGGCTAGTGCTGGTACCTCAGCCCCACACCTATCAGGGGCGAAGAGGCCACGCGACGTATTAGAGGAGCTAGACTCTGAGGTTTGCTTCTGTCCTTTCTTTTTGTCGTATAAATATGGTTTGCATATTGCTCATAATCTGTGAACTGACAGCGGTTTTGCCAGGGGGACGAGGAAGAGGCAGTCGCGGGAGGGAGCGAGGCCGAGACTGAGATAGCAGGCGAGGAGGCTATGGCAGCCGAGGCCGGCAGATTAGTTGACAGTGATGAGACCGAGGCCGTTGAGCTATTGACGGCCAGTGTGCCGAGGAGGGTGAGCCCATTGCCTGCTACTGAGGAAACGGTGGGGGCACTATACGGCGGAGAGGGGAGCGATACGGTGATGTTCGACATTGACGAGGACTGGTGGACAGGCATGGAGACGCAGGTGGTGGGAGGTGATGGTGGCGAAATGGCGGAGCCTGAGTCTGTTGTTGCCGCCTCGATTCATGAGCGAGAGACACCGGTTCAGGCTGTGGTGGTGCGACGGCATGACACATTGCCGGAGTCCGTGGTTGAGGTCGGAGCTACTCTTCTGGCGATGCACTCAGCCACGATTGGGGCGCAGAGGGCGGGTGGGATGTCGGAGATTTCTGCAGCGGGCGGCAGTGGCGCGACAGTCGGAGAGATGAGTAGAGGATCCTCGAGCGGTCAGGTGGATGTGGCAGCTTGGGGGGGCCTCCAGCTACCAGCGGAGACTGTGCGCCGGTTAGAACTGGTGAAGGCAGCGTTCCCGCAGACATTCGAGAGCGTGGTGGTAGAGAACCCAGTACTACGGATGTAGGTGTCTGCAGGGTTTATGGAGTGGTTGCTGCCGTTCGCCAGTGTGCCGTCGTCGGGTTGGACTGCAGAGTTCGTTGCTCGGTCGCTTTCAGAGTTCGCTCCGTTCACATCGCTAGGTATGCAGCTGGACTGGCTAGCAGATTTCTTTAGATCGAGGAGCGTCAGCCACGATATGGATGAGAGGCGTGCAGTCGTGGTTATGCGGGAGATGTTGCTGGAGCGGCGCCGCACAGGATTAGAGGCAGAGCGGTCAGAGATCACGGCAGAGTTGGCCGGGATTGACATGCAGGTGGCAGAGATAGAGAGACAGCTCGTCGATTTGCAGAGGCAGTTGTCCGATCTACAGAGGCGGCGAGGTGAGGTGGACGGGCGAGAGTCAGAGCGGTTAGGGCGACAGGCCGAGCTTGATGCTGGATGGTCAGAGGTACAAGCGGAGCGGGAGGTACTTCAGGCATTCAGCTCCCACCCAGTTGCATCGCTGTTGTCTAGACTTTCCTAGCTTGTATGTTACTTTGCCGTAGTTGTAGTGCTTAACGCCGGCTAGTAAACGTTTGATGTATATGTACATATTTTCGATGGTCTCGGCTTATTGTATGTTATGTTCGGTTGCTCTCTTCTTTCTTCTCTCTTCTTTTTTTGAATGTCTTGCTTGTTTCGGTTACTTGTGAATGCTCTCCCATTCCCGCTCGTAGAAAGTGACTTAGGAAGCATAGGTTGAGAATGAGTGCCAGCTGGGCAGAAGTTGAGGTAACAGCATGACTTTGTATTGATAGGACGCGGTACAAAACACCATTACATGACTAGTGTAGAACGCTACACAGATCAACAAAAAAATACAAGTCTGCAAGCAATGTCGCATGTACAAAAATGCTACGAGGGCGCGTTCTATGACGCGGGCTTATGTTGTCGCGACTACACATAATACTTCTTCAGGTAGCGGCCGTTGATGGGGGCCGAGACCTGACCGTCGTCGTGGTTGAGCAGGAGGTACGAGCCATGCGGGCTTCGTGCACCGTGAAAGGGCCCTCCCAGTTTGGCGTGAATTTAGGAGCTGACATGTTGGCCCGCACATGCTTGGCGGCTTGAAGAACAAGGTCGCCCTCGATAAACGAACGTGGCTTGACGGTCTTCCCATAAGCTTTCGTGAGTTGCTCATGATACTTCTTCATGCGGCACAGGGCCGTGGCTCGTCGTTCGTCGAGGCCGTCAAGTGCCGCCAGCCGGGCTGCTTCATTTCCGAGACTGCTGCTTAGGGAAAGTCGAGCCGATGGTTCTGCGATCTCGGCAGGTACCACACACTCGTCCCCGTAGACGAGAGAGAAGGGCGTGGCCTTTGTCGCTGTGTGCATGGATGTTCTGTAGGCCCAGAGTGCCAGATTCAGTTGTTCGGACCACGACCGGTCGGCGTCATGCACCATTCGCGATAATACTCGTAGCAAAGTCTTGTTGGATGCTTCAGCTTGACCATTACCTTGCGGGTAATAGGGAGTTGATGTGGCATGGCTGATGTTGTACCTTTCCATGAGAGCTCGAACCTCTCGGTTAATGAATGGGGTGCCATTGTCAGATATAATACATCGAGGGATGCCGAAATGACAGATGACGTCGCGTAAGAAGTTGGAAACGGCACCTCCCGTGGCTCTCCGCAGAGGTACGGCTTCAACCCACTTCGTAAAGCGTTCAGTAGCAACCATGATCCATGAATGGCTTCTGGACGGCGGGTGGATGGGGCCGATGAGGTCGAGGGCCCAAGAATGAAATGGCCAAGGTGCTGAGATCATGTGCAAGTCGGATGCTGGCGAGTGTATCCTGTCGGCGTGCCGCTGGCAGGGTTGGCAGCGTCGGACATGCGAGATGGAGTCGGATTCCATAGTCGGCCAATAATACCCCAATCTTAGTAATTCTGCATACAGCTTCTGGGAGCCTTGATGTTCACCACAATCACCATTGTGTACTTCGTTAATGACTTTGACCACTTGGGCACCTTGCAAGCATCGCAGGGTGCGTCCCGAAAATCCCTTGCGAAATAACTCGCCTTCCGTCACAAAATACCTGACTGCCTTGCGCTTGATGGATCGTGCTGAGCCGCGGTCAGGTGGTAGAATCCCGTGGGATAGATACTGGATGAAAGGCTGGCGCCAGTCACCCTCGATGTCAATGACAAGAGCTTCGGCACCGTCGGGTGCATACAGGCACTCGGGACAATCCTTTTGTATATCCGAGGCGTCCATGGAAATCCCATACGCTGGAGGCGACGATACAGAGGGGGACCGTCGAGGCCACAACACTTCTGGTGGCCGAGCTGTAATTTGTGTTTTGCCTCTTCCGGTGCCAAACATCTTGCTAGAGTGCCTCCGGGACACCGCCTGTATAAGACATCTCCCATCATTGAAAAGTCTGTAAGGGTGGAGGCATGAGCAAGAGATGGCGCTTTAAGTTTGTCGATGATAGGTTGCCTCCAATCGTCCGCAGTAACGTCCCTCGGGACTAGGTTCAGTGCTGTGCATGGTTCCATTCTCTTGACGATGGTTAGCATCCGTTGTTCACCATCGACCTCTATCTTTGACGCGATCGTGGCCAAGCAGTCCGCATGTCTGTTGTGGCACCTATTGTGATGTTCATACTGGACATGACCGAGTCTTCCTTCCAAGTGTTGCACCAAGGCACGATAAGGTGCCAAGGCTGGTTCTTTGACCGCGAACTCCCCGTCCGCCTGCTTCATGACCAGATTTGAATCTCCTTTCACACACAGCGCCTTAGCCCCCATACTGACGGCGATCATGAGGCCAATGACAAGTGCCTCGTATTCAGCTTCGTTGTTAGACACCGGGAATGCAAGTTTGAAGGATAATGAAGTGGTAACACCGTCTGGTGCCCGCAAGACTATGCCGGCACCCCCTTGCCGGAGGGGCGTGCCATTGGGGCCTTTGCTAGTGGCAGAGCCGTCGAATTCAAGCGTCCACAGTCCATCGATGTCGGTGATCAGGGCTGTCTCCTCCCCCGGCAGTTGATCCGATATCGGTTCACATTGTTGGCGTGGGAAGAAGGCCAGGAGGTCTGCGAGTGCTTGGCTCCGCAGAGCTGTAGGATTCTTGATAGATAAACCGAATTCGGCCAACAGCAGCAACCACCGTGTGAGTCGGCCAGACAGGGCGGGACGCGTAAGCATGTAACGGAGCGGGTCAGCCTTGGTGACGAGTGTGATCTGATGCGCCAGAAAGTAATGTCTGAACTTCTGTGAGGCGTACACCAAGGCTAGACAGTGTTTCTCGAGCTCGGAGTAGTTGGCTTCGGGCCCTCTGATCACTCTACTGAGGTAATAAACAGGACGCTCGACACCTTCGACTTCTTGGGCAAGCAAAGCCCCGATGGATCTGGGTGTGGAAGTCAGGTAGAGTAGGAGTGGGATGCCCCGTTGTGGTACGACCATGGTTTGCGGTGACATGAGGACCGCCTTAATCTGTTCAAATGCTTGCCGTTGGGGCGCGCCCCAATTCCACGGTGCGCTTTTACGCGTCAAGTGTTGAAATGGCGTAATGAGCTCGGCCAGTGCGGGTATGAAGCGTCGGAGGTAAGAGACCTTGCCGAGGAAGCTCTTCAGTTGCTTTGTGTTCTTGGGGGGGGGCATTTCTTGGATGGAGGCTGCTTTCGAGGGGTCAACGTCGATGCCCTGTCGACTGACCAAGAACCCGAGGAACTTGCCGGAGGAGACTCCGAAGGCACATTTCAATGGATTCATCCGCATGTTATACTGGCGGCAACGATCAAAGACCGCTTGAAGGTCGGTGAGGTGATCACTTTCCTTCCTGGATTTGATAATAAGATCGTCGACATAGTCTTCCACAGTATGGTGTATCATGTCATGGAATATTGCTGTCATAGCCCTTTGATACGTAGCACCCGCATTCTTGAGGCCGAAAGGCATAACTTTCCAACAAAAATTACCCATAGGAGTGCGGAAGGCTGTCTTGGCGCTGTCGTCGGGGTTCATGCGAATCTGATTATAACCTGCGAACCCATCCATGAAAGATAAAGTTTCATATCCGGCGGCGGCCTCCGTGAGCATGTCGATATTGGGTAGTGGAAACTCGTCCTTGGGGCACGCCCTATTCAAGTCCCGAAAGTCGATACAGACGCGGACTTGGCCATTCTTCTTTTGTACAGGGACGACATTAGCCAGCCAAATAGGGTGAGTGATAGGTTCGATGAAGCCTGCGCGCAGGAGGCGTTCAATCTCTTGCTTGATTTTCAATTCGAGCTCGGGGCGGAATGTCCGCGGGTGCTGTCGGCTAGGGATGGATCCGGTAGCAATGTTGAGATGGTGTGTGACTAAGGCAGGATCCAGTCCGGGCATCTCATTGTAGCTCCATGCTAAGACATCACGATACTCGTGCAGGAGGGAAACCAATTCCTCTCTTCGGCCGGGGGCGAGTTTTGTGCCAATGTAGGTGTGCCGCGGTTCTTCGCCCGGGTCGGCCAGGTTGATTTCTTCAATATCTTCAGCCTGAGGTCGAGGGCCATCCTCATAGCAAGGTGGTGCCGCGCCGGGGGTGAGGTCAGGATCTGGCTGGCAATGCTCGGCCGTGCGGCACCATTCAGTCTCTCCAAGGGGGTCGGGGTCGAGGGGGTCTGAGGAGGGACCGCCTGGAGCCCCTGCATACCGTCATAATTGATAGATGATCTTGCCGTCCTTGACGATACGTCGAAAGGCCGGCTCAGCCTTTTGCTTCTTGGACTTGGGGGAAGAAGGGGGGAATTGGTCGTGGCAGCAGGCGGAAGCGGTGGGGTTGACCCATTATTCTTGTTACTTCTCCCGGTTTTGTCCTTGGGAAGCTTGTCCCCGCACAGCTCATCCCAGGTCGGCAGCCTGGTAGAATGTACATGAGTAGCATTCTCCCCATCCTCGGCGAAATTAGTGAAGAAGGAGGCCTCGGCGAAATAAGACTCGGCGCATTCAAAGGGGGCTTTGGTTGCAGGGATTGTCATTGCTACCTCATGTCCCGTAGAACCGGCTACCAGCTTCACACATTGATGGTATGTTGAGGGAACGGCCTTGTTGTCGTGGATCCATGGTCTCCCGAGCAGGAGGTGAAAGGCAGACTCGCTGTCTATTACGTGAAAAGTAGTGTCGCGACGGACAGTTCCGACCATGAGGTCGACAGTGATATGGCCGAGGGTCGACTGAGGACCCTGTCCAAAGCCGGTAATATTGACGGGGTCACGGATGATTTTCCTTGGGGGAATGCCGGCCTGTTGCAGGGTGATGAGGGGTATGATGTTGATCGAGGCGCCGCAATCAACCAAGGCACGACGGAAGCCCGTGCCATTAACAGTACACTCTAAAAACAGCGGCCGATTGTGATGCTCGATCGGCGGCGAGTCTTCATCCGAGAAGACTAAGGCCGTAGAGGGGATGTGACGTAATTCAGCCTGGGCGGCGAAGCATTCGGAACCGAGGCCGGTGGTGACCTCGAGCAGGCAATTGGAAAGGTAAGTCCGGGCGGCGGGTGAAAACCCCATTTCATCAAAAAAACTTTTGATCTTCGTCATCTGTCGAAGGGGAGGCATCGACTGCTTAGCTGGAGGAGGCACGAGGGTCAGTGTGGGCTCTGCCGGGGCTTCGTGGATTACAGGCTCGACATGGTCAGTGACAGCCATAAGGGCCTGGTGCTCCCTACTGTTGCGATGCGGTGGGTAGGGATCTTTGCGCACATCGTTATTTTTCCGTAGCTGCAGGTCGCCCGACGCTACCTTCCTTGCAAAGATGGTTCGCAGTGCATTGCAATCTTTGAGCGGATGGCCAAGGGCTCGATGGAAAGGACAGTAGGTGGGCCTGGCCTTTTCTTCGTCTGTGATATTGGTCCGCATTGGTGGCAGTTGGAAATTTTTGTCATGCGCCACCCATTCGGCCAAGAGTTCCTTCACTGTATTCAGGTCACAGGGATAGTCAGGTGCGGGTCTTTGTTGCCTTCGCTTGTCGGAGCCTTGGTTCACATCTGGAAGCTGACGCTTGAAGCCTGCATAGTTGTTGTTGTCGTTGCTACGTTGAGTGATAGGTGCATCTGCTGAGGCCAACAGCGTACTTTGCGGTCGAGGCTTCCATGACTTGACAGGACCAACTGTCTCGTAAGTTCGTCGGGCTGCCTCCTTGAGGTGTCCCCATGACCTTAACTGTAGGTTCTCGATATGCACTCGGTAGACGTCAATCATATTTTTGATGCATATGGGAACCAACGTTTCGTCTTTGCTGAAATCTGTGCACTCAAGGCACTTAAGATGAAAACGATGCACATATTTATTCAAGTCTTCCCCCTGGTTCTGGCGAATGCCAGCAATATCAACGATAGTCACGCGCTCGGTCTCGTAATGAAATTTGTCTAAGAACAGCTGGACCATGTCGCCCCAGGTGTGGACGGTCCCTGCGGGGATCTGGTGATACCAAGTGTAAGCCAAGCCCGTAAGGGACTTGTGGAATTCTCTCAACTTCAAGCTGCTTCCTGTACCATACTGCTCCAAGGAGCCTGCAAACCTTGTTAGATGTTCACGGGCGTTTCCCTCACGTCCGTTGAAGAGCACAAAGTTTGGTTGCTTGTACTTGATGGGGTAGGGTGCGATGGCGATATCATTGGCGTACGGGGCGTGTCCGGTTAGACGGGTTGAGGAGTCCGGCTCGGAATTCCTCGACAGGCGACGGACAAGGGCTTCCAAATCTGACTGAGTGACATAGTTGGAGGATGGTGCCTCATTGCCGGTCAAGGGGTGATGACCGCCTGGTGCGTCGCGAGCCCCCGAGCCCCCAGATGGCACGGCTTGATGAACGGGGACATGGGAGGGTTGGTATGGTGCAGGTGCTGGCAGGGGCAGCTGTGCAGGGGCAAGTGTGGGTTGGCGAGACATGCCCATCACTTGGCCGGGGGTTTGGTGTTGCTCAACTGGATAGGGATTAGGTTCCATCTCGATGGAGTCATGCGTTTCGGAGGAGCTTCTTGCCGGCGTCAGATGAGATGGTGTGACAGCGGGGGAATCTGCTGCAAGACTGGCCCGAGATCCGTGTGTAGCTTGCGGGGCGGCACTGCAGAAGGAGATATGTCGGCTACCGGCAGCGACGGTGTTGCGAGCCCTACCGCCAAGGGTCTAGATGTCCAAGGCGGCGGTAGTCGCGACACTGGGGCCGGGGCGATGTCAAAAGCTGGCCCCGGTCCTGAAGGCTGGATTGATGGAGCGGCCTGCTGTGAGGACAGGGCTTGTATGGATTTTTGCATCTCCATAATGGCGGCTAGTAGAGTGGTCTGTGAATCTTGCAGAGTGGTGATGGTTGGAGTGAGTTGCTGGATGGCTGCATTTACGAGCACTTGCACGTCGGGGGTAGTGGTCGGCAGCTGGTCTCGGAGCCGCGTGGCGCTAGTCTCCTCCTGATCACCGAGGTGGTGTTCTTGCATGGCGGGGTTGGGTCCTTGGCTGGTCGCCCTAGTAGCTCTCCGTTGCACAGGCATAATGCCTAAGTCCGGAAGGTATGCAAACCGCAATACGATGCTCACCTCCCCAGCGGAGTCGCCAAAATGATGGTGCCGAAATGGTTCGATGATACGTGGAGGTGCCACAAAGGATGCGGTCTGAGTTGGCTTCCAGGTAGGCAACGTGGGAGACAGCAAGGACGGCGCAAGGGCCGAGGACAAGGCTCCCCAGACAGGTCGTGAGGGCTGGCAGTGCTGCGCAGGCAGGGTGACGATGAACAGGACCGACAGTCTACAGTCCGTGATGAGGGTATGGCGTCCAGGGTCCGTAGACGGGAGTTCAAGTATATTTCTCTCACTAGAATTCCAGAGAGAATGTTTCTTTTAGAGAGAGAAAGTGAAAAGTCCAAATGAAAAAGATCCAAAGTCCAAAGTCCACTATTTATAGGCAAAAATGTGCATGTGTCATAAGTTGACATGTGTCGCCCCCTGGGAACGACACGTCACCAGGGGGCCAACGCACTGACCCTTCGTTGGACTGCCGGTTCCTAAGTTCGTGCTGCCCTGCCCTTGCAACATCTCTCTGCCTGTCTGAGGAGACTGATCATGCCGCGGTAGCATGGTCAGAGTAGCCCGTTGCCCCAGCCTCCAGTCCAAGCCCTTACTGAATCCCACAGGTCCTGGCAGCGGTGGGGAAGACCCGACGCCCAGCTGCCAGGTGGACTAGGCAAGATGCCCTTCCGAAGACCTGCTCCCATCTCGGAGTGACCCGGGGGTCATAGTCCTTAGGGGTGCCGACGCGAGCCCCCAGTGCCAGAGCACGTAGGCCAGTCACGCAGGCACCCTGGCGGAGATAGTGTCCTGGAGGAGTAGCCTATCCCGTGAGCATATAACATGATTGCAGCGCATGGGGCGCGGTTGAGTGCGGGCGACGAGGGTCGCAGAGTGATCTCCGAGCGACGAGGGTCGTTGCGTGGATGGCGCGCGACCGTGAGCGACGGTTGTCATGGCGACAGAGCGGCCACAAGTGACGGTCATCGAGACTACGAGCGACGGTCATCGCGACGAAGGAGCACGGCCGAGAGCGACGGTCGTCGCGACTATGGCGGAGCGCGGCCGCGAGCGACGGTCGTCGTGACTACGAGCGACGGTCATCGCGACGACGGAGCACGGCCGAGAGCGACGGTCGTCGTGACTATGGCGGAGCGCGGCCGCGAGCGACGGTTGTCGTGATTACGGAGCACGGTCAAAGGTGACGGCGTTGGTATTCAAGGCAGGTGGCCGACCCCCAAGGGTGGCCGACCCCTTGGGGTGGCCGACCCCCAGGGTGGCCGACCCCTTGGGGAGGCCGACCCCTTGGGGTGGCCGACCCCTTGAGGGAGGCCGACCCCCGGGGTGGCCGACCCCGAGGGAGGCCGACCCCAGGGGAGGCCGACCCGGGGTGGCCGACCCCAAGGGAGGCCGACCCCTTGGGGTGGCCGACCCCGAGGGTGGCCGACCCTGGGGTGGCCGAGCCCAAGGGTGGCCGACCCCTTGGGGTGGCCGACCCCCGAGGGTGGACGACCCCTTGGGGTGGCCGACCCCCAAAGGTGGAAGGCACGCCGAAGTCGCTTCACGAATGGTTCACGTGACTTGAGCATGCGTTGCTTTGACCGGCCCTCGAGTGTTGAAAAGTTGACCGCTGACTGGGTGATGTGTCGTGCAAAGTGGGTCCCTTAGCGGGTCCTGGGGTGCGACCAGAATAGGGTATGAAC
>JAVXUP010001516.1:0-222504 GCA_033070095.1 Escallonia herrerae
TTAATAACATAAGTATCTTACTACACCATCCCATATGAGCGTACTGATATGATTTCCTTGGTCGTATAATACATAAGGATCTTCTGGTCCAGGGATTGAAGTCCATTTTTTTGTAACTGAAATTTCATGGAAAAACGTCAAGTTTAGAAGCTTTTATCAATCGCTCGCAAATTACCAACGCTAGCACATGCATAATACATACAACGCTAGCAGATGCTCACAAGTTCACATGCTCAATGCCAATGCATATATATATATATATATATATATATATATATATATATATATATATATATATATAATGGGGACCGATCCACACCCACCGGTGGAGAAATAACAATTTCTCCACCGAACCGCAGGTAAGAGCAGCGGTTGGTCCACGTGGCGCAAAAAGGCGAAAAAGGTGTACGGCCACTGCATTAATGGCGAAAAAGGCACGAGAAATGGTGAGAAAATGGTGAGAAAATGCCGGGAGAAAAAAGACACCAACCGCATGCACAACCAGCGGTTGGCATTAATATCCCTGCCACGTGCCGTCCCCCACCCCTGCCACGTGGCCCACTACGCATGGACAACCGGCGGTATTGGCGATGGCCCTGCCACGTGGCATCCCCTCCCCCTGCCACGTGGCCCAACCGCGTGTGGTACCAGCGGTTGGTCTCCCGCCCCTGCCACGTGGCGTCCCCTCCCCTTGCCACGTGGCCCAACCGCTGGTACCACCCGCGGTTGGTCCCCTCCCCCTCTGCCACGTGGCGTCCCCTCCCCCTGCCACGTGGCCCAACCGCTGGTACCACCCGCGGTTGGTCCCCTCCCTCTGCCACGTGGCGTCCCCTCCCCCTGCCACGTGGCCCAACCGCTGGTACCACCCGCGGTTGGTCCCCTCCCTCTGCCACGTGGCGTCCCCTCCCCTCATCCGCAGGGCCCAACCGCTCCTACAACCCGCGGTTGGTCCCTCCCCTTCCCCTGCCACGTGGCGTCCCCCCGCGTGATGCCCCACCTGGTGTCCTTCCCCACGATGCCACGTGTCGTCCTTCCCTCCCCCATGATGCCCCACGTGGTGTCCTTCTGCCGAAATTTTTTTTTTTGCCGCAGCCTTTGACCGCATAAACACCCACCCTTCCTCACTTTTTTCTGTCTTTTTTCTTCTCTCTTCCTCGCTTCTCTCTTTATAATCCCCTCCCCCGAACCCTTCTTCTGCACTCTGTCATCTTTTACCAACTTCCTTCGTACTTCATATCTCACCTACATAATCTCCATAACAATACAAACCAAAAAATTTTACGCTAGAAGATCGGTGGATAACCGCTAGAAGATCGGTAGTTTTTTCTTTAAATACATCAAGTCACAACAAGTAAGTATTTTGAATTTCCTTATAATTCAATGTTAGGTTTATACAAATCAGCGTATTACATTTATAGATTCCAAAACAGCGATTTTTTAGGGCGCCAAATATAGACAGTTTTTCACGAATTTATAAAAAATAGCTAGAGCTAGATTTTGCCAAAATACAAAAAAGAGACCCTAGTTATTCTTAAAGGATCTGTCTCAGGTAAAAATTTCAGATTTTTCCAAAGACTGGAAAGGGGTTAACTGATACGGGGAACCTTGTAACTCTGCAGTGTATTTTAAAATATCAAGCTAGCGCGATTTCGCGCGAAACTTTTATGAGAATCCTAGGATGTTGGGAAGTTCCATTCCCCAGGAATTCGGGCCATTCCGAAGCCGTTACCTATTTTTTTGGCCGAACGGCCCTTTAAGCGCTTGATCCGGACACCGGTTCGCGATTTTTGGGCGAAACCTCCGTAAAATACTTTTTATGTCAAGAATGAATTCAGGAAGCCTCAAGTAGCATTTCGAAGCACTTTTGATATTTTTCGATGCCAGGGGGCATTTCGGTAATTCGCCGCCCCGAGAGGGGTATTTCGGTAATTTTACAGTGCTAAGTTTTTTGACGGACTTTTTAGTCCAGAAATGTAATTACAAAACCTGAAATGTTGTTTTGAAGCTGACGTGGCGCGCGTAGGGGTGTTTTGGTAATTTTCCCGCGCCAAGGGGTGTTTTGGTAATTTTCCCGTGCCAAGTTTTTCAAACGACTTTTTAGTCCAGAAATGTAAGTAAACCACCTGAAATGTTGTTTTGAAGCTGGTTCGGGGGCGTTGGGGTGATAGTGAACGCTCAGGGGCATTTCGGTAATTTGCCGCTGATCGGGGGCTATTTTGCTAGGAAGGATCCAGCTTAAAATTCATACCTTAAAATAACTTTTAGTTCAGTGGGAACTAGCGTAATTAAGCGTTCGGAGTGGTGGGAATTGAGGATTTGTTTTAATACATTGAAATAATGACTATTGCTAATGTGTTGGTAAGCTAGGTTAAAGATCCAGTTATAGTTTTGGAATGTAAATATTATGGATATTATGGACGCTAAGTTGGTTTATAATTATATTTTGTTCTTAAAGGTATGAATTTCAGCTCTGGACCTCATGATACATCAATCCTATACGATGACGATGACCACGTCGCGAGGCACGTATTTGACGGTGTCGATAGGGGTGTTTTGGAAACAATTCAAAGCACAAGGCACCTTGAAGAGTGGGTACTAAACAAGGAACAAATACAGCTATTACACCGTCAAAATTTAACCCTGTTCACCGATTGCGGGAAATGGTCTCGACACGACGATTGCCTTATATCCGCTCTAGTTGAACGATGGAGGAGCGAGACGAACTCATTTCACTTCCGGTTTGGTGAAATGACTGTTACGTTAGAGGACGTCGGATTTATACTTGGAATCCCATGTCACGGCAGACCCGTTACTTTGAACGTGCCGTCTGCATCCATAGCGAATATGGCTATGCAGTATTTTCCGGGAATTCCAAGGGCAGCGCTTACAACAAACGGCGTCAAGCTTAAATGGCTGAGAGAGCAGTACGGCGTGCTACCGGATGAATACACTCCTCAAGATTTCGTGACGTATACGAAGGCATTCCTTCTGTATATTATTGGAGCTATATTACTTCCGACGCATTCGAAAAACACGGTGCATCCGAAGTATATGGTGTTCTTGGAGGATCTTGAGGAGGTATACTCCTATTCGTGGGGTTCAGCTGTCCTTGCGCACCTATATCGAGCACTGCATAAGGCTACGAGAAACGGTGCCAAGTCCATTGCCGCCTGCCTGACTCTATTACAGGTATGAGCATTTATTTTCTTGGTAGGATCCTTAGTCAATATATTCGGGATTAATTACTAATTCCATATAATGTTTGCATTCACAGGTTTGGTCTTACGAGAGGCTACCCATGGGTCGTCCACAACCGTTGGTAGATTCCGATGAGACGTGGCCTAGGGTGTGGGCCTGGGGGCCTACGACCAACCGGAGGAGGAGACGGGTAGACCCTCACCACCATCTAAAGTTCTATCGGGGGGAACTAGAGATACTAGATGCATCCCAGGTGACGTGGCAGCCATATGGCAAGGTGATGCATCTGTTGGATGAGTGGTGTTGGCAACTTCCGGTGTCGTACGTGCTGGCAGGTTTGGTTCGGGTGCCGCTCATTCACTTCGAAGAATGTGAGTTTCAGATGCCCGATCGAGCTATGAAGCAAGCTGGCTGTCCACAAGGGATACCAAAACCCGCTGTAGACATGCGGCCATACAGGGGTGGTCGAGGGCCGAACTTCGAGGTGGCTGATGCCTTGATTTTGTTGGGTGACGAGGTGCACCAGTGGAATACCTGGCAGGAAACGTATGATAGCCTTGTATCGCTGAAGCACGACGGCATTAGTACTGAGGAATACTTACAGTGGTTTCTCAGGGTGACGCGCACGAGGGTGAATCGCCCTTCCCAGGTGAAGAAGACATCGTACGCGCCACGTGAGGTCTATGACCAGTTCTGGGCATTGGCCATTGTAAGTCATGCTAGTGTTGTTTGATAATTTATTTGCGCACCTTATCGACCATTTGTCAAATATGATTAGCCATATTTTCTATGCATGTTTTTTAGGTTGACCAGGGCATTGAGGTGTTCAAGCAGCTGGAGTCGTTTGACTGGTTTGTCGCGCAGGCTCCTGACAATCTCAAGAGGTCCATTGAGAAGTACAAGACTGAAGTTCAAAACTTTAGTCTTGCGTACCGGGGTTACGAAGGGGAGCCGTCTAGTCGCCCTCGTCCTGAAGCGTACGACTATCAGCCCCAGAGTCAGGTGTGGGAGTCGTCTGGTCGCCCTCTTCCTGACGCGTACAACTATCAGCCCCAGAGTCAGGTGTGGGAGCCGTCTGGTCGCCCTCCTCCTGACGCGTACGACTATCAGCCCCAGAGTCAGGTATGGGAGCCATATAGTCGCTTGCCTCCAAACGCATACGACTCTCAGTGCCAGAGTCAGGTTCCCCAAGTAGGAATCCAGGCCTCGCGCCCAAGCTTTCGGTCGGACAAAGGACAAGCGACGAAGCCATTGAGGTCGGATTCGGGCATGAGCCTGTCAATTCAGCAGACTTTCCCCTTGCGACATTCCTAGGTCATGAGGATATCAGAACGTTGGCGCCGGAGACAGATCTTTCAAATTTTGTCATGAACGCTTACATAGAACTGCTCCGGATTAGAGAGCAACGTTTTAACCGTTCTGAATATTTGAAGCTTAACATGTATCCCACTCATTTTGTGGAATTAACGGTGAGAGAATTCACAGAATGGAGGCGAGGGGGCGGCAGGAGTAAGTGGAAACCAGGTCGAAACGTGTTAGGCATGATGAACGCAGACTATCAATGTCCCGCTGCTGATGCGAACCTTATCATGATACCCTGTCATCATGCAAACCACTGGTTCCTATTAGTTCTCCATCCAGCGTTCAGAACGGTTCACATATACGATAGCCTAAGGGAGGACGAGCCTGGACAGCTGCTGGCACAGATGTACAACGAGTACATCACTTTAGTGGTTAGTATTTATTTTTTGACCTTGGCTCATAGTATATTGTTCTTGTCTCATAGGCTTGATTCTCGTTTTTATTGTTGGATGCAGACTACTGTCCTCTCGCTAGCATGCGGACGGCCACAGGGTGACCCTTGGACGGTCGTGATGATAAAGGACCGACCAAAGCAATATAACGGTCACGATTGCGGGATTTACGTCCTCAAGTACATGGACTACATTGCTCGCTCGGAAGTGCTCAAACACTCCTCGTGGACTAGGAAGGATGCCTTGACGTTTAGGTATAGGATAGCCTGGGAGCTGAAAAAGAATGAAGCTAGACGCCTTCATTACCATTATCCTGACGTGCGTGGCTAGCTGCTGTGATGTTACAAAAAACTGTACCAAAAAGAAATGTACATAATTTTTCGCATGCTATGAATTTGGCGCTAAAATGTGCGCGAATATACCTTTCATATGACGGCATTCGAAAAAAAGTGACAAAAAAATTACAACTTTTTTCGAAAGCTATCAAATGGGGCCTAAAGTGTGCCCGAATAGGCCCTTCCTAGGAAAACTCAAAAATTAATGTGTCTCGTTTTTCGCCGAAAGTCTTACAAATGGGCTAACTAGCGTGCCTGAAGTGCAATGAGCGGAAAAAAAGTGACAAAAAAAATTACAACTTTTTTCGGAAGCTATCAAATGGGGCCTAAAGTGTGCCCGAATAGGCCCTTCCTAGGAAAACTCAAAAATTAATGTGTCTCGTTTTTCGCCGAAAGTCTTACAAATGGGCTAACTAGCGTGCCTGAAGTGCAATGAGCGGAAAAAAAGTGACAAAAAATTACAACTTTTTTCGGAAGCTATCAAATGGGGCCTAAAGTGTGCCCGAATAGGCCCTTCCTAGGAAAACTCAAAAATTAATGTGTCTCGTTTTTCGCCGAAAGTCTTACAAATGGGCTAACTAGCGTGCCTGAAGTGCAATGAGCGGAAAAAAAGTGACAAAAAAAATTACAACTTTTTTCGGAAGCTATCAAATGGGGCCTAAAGTGTGCCCGAATAGGCCCTTCCTAGGAAAACTCAAAAATTAATGTGTCTCGTTTTTCGCCGAAAGTCTTACAAATGGGCTAACTAGCGTGCCTGAAGTGCAATGAGCGGAAAAAAAGTGACAAAAAAAATTACAACTTTTTTCGGAAGCTATCAAATGGGGCCTAAAGTGTGCCCGAAAACGGAGTTACCAAAACTATCAATAATCCACAAATCAAATCACAAATTAAAGATTGCACAAACCAAATCACAAATTTAAACATTATAAAAGTTCAATTTATACAACTGAAACATTAACCCTAACACTCTTCCTCATCATCGTCCTCCTCGACCATACTGCCAGGTTCGATACCTAACACTTTATAATGGTTTCTCTTGTCATGATCAGTCATCTTATTACACAACGCACACTTTCGTAATTTTTTTTGACCCGTTGCTTCTTCAATCGGATTCTTCATGCGTATTGCTCGTTTTCGCCCTTTTGTTTGAGAAATAATTGGATCAAAAATGTCGTCCTCCTCACCTTGTAGGTCAGTGCCGTCAATGACTGGCTGTTTGGCTCGATTGAATCTACCGCCTGGAGTTGTCCGAGTAGTCGGAGTGTCCACAGTTTCTGGTAATGCCATCCTAAACTGTGCATGCTTAGCCTTATCCCGTGCGGCTGCTTCAACTTGATACCTGTACCCATCAAATGTCGACGCTGCATCCATTGATAAACCGTGCATGATGTTACAAAGGTGATTATATCGCAGCGTCTCAGATTGCTCGAAATCAACTGAAACATTGGGCACGTAAGGAATGTGACCGTGGACTCTGTTGGCTTCCTTCGTCCACCGTTCCAAGATATACGGTGGAGGGATTTCACTAGCATTCTTGGCGCTCAAAACCCTCAACGCGTGTCGACAAAGTATACCTTTATGCTCAAACAGTTGACAGTTGCAATTAACCAACCCGGTGTCCTTACAAACTGCTACGGTAAAATGTCGTCTGGTCCTCGGAGCCGACGAAGAGCACGGATTGGCGAAGTTCGTCACATTTGTCAAAGCATAAACCTTGATATCTCTGGTGGAATACTCGTGCAACTTTGTCATGCCATATTGATTCGACTTTAGTAGTTCCTCTTGAAACTGTCGAAACATTTCCTTGGTATAGACTTGAGCCGCATGAGCCTCTAAAGGTGAATAAACTAGTATAGCTCTTTCTTTGCAAACTGTAGCCGCGTCGGCTTCTCTCTCACGGTACAATTGCCTGTCAACGGCTTTCTGCATCTCTAGTACGAACTCCGCTATACTTGAAGACTGGCCTACGTACCCATCAAAGAATGAATTCATAGCTTCGCTTCTCGAGGTCGTAGTCATTCCGGCTGCAAAAAACTTCTTGGTGTAGGCACCGACCCACTGTGTCTTGATCTCATACAACGATTGTAACCATTCGTGATTGTGCAAATAGTAAGTATCCATTAACGTGGCCCACCTCTCCTCGAACACGTCTACCGTCAACGATTTCTTCACACATGTATTAAAGTCAGTCTTGAATGACGGATGGTTTGCATATACATGGTGAAGCCGTTCGGGATATTTGTTGCTTATGTGCCATGTGCACAGGCCATGGTGAGTATCTGGAAGGACCTTAGCGATTGCATTTTTCATTGCCAGATCTTGGTCGGTGATGATGGTCTTTGGAGGAATATGATACATTGCTTGAAGCCACGTTTCAAATAACCACGTAAATGACTCCTCCGTCTCATCCCTAAGCAGGGCAAAGCCAAACGAGATTGACTGATAGTGGTGGTTCACCCCGGTGAACGGAGCAAAAGGCATAGAGTACTTATTGGTGCGGTATGTGGTGTCAAACGTCACAACATCCCCAAAATTTTGGTAAGCAGCTCTAGAACGGGGGTCCGCCCAAAATATAGTACTAATGCGGTTCTCATCATCCAGTTGGAGACTGTAAAAAAATCCAGAATTCTCACTCTGAAGGGACCTGAAGAGATCAAGTGTAGTTTGAGAATCACTCTTACCGAAAGACTCTCTCCTCTGAGCACGAAGTTCATTTCGAAGGTCTACTTCGTTGAAACTCAACTTGTCAATCCCCCCAACCTGGCTTGAGAAAACCCCCATCATCTTAGAAGGTGGAATTTTAGCCTCGGCCATTGTAAAAATTAGTTGTCTGTGTGCCGCGCTTATTTCTCGGTGTTGATGAATTTGACCAATCTTACTGGGGGTCATCAACTGATGATTATGGCTCAACTCCACTCCTGTGACAACCCAATGGTTTTCATTTTTTCGGTGTACTGCATACACATGGGCCTTGCAGCCGGTACCCGGAAATGTGTCCCGTTTTCTTTGTCTTGTTGTCCCTTCGTCACTGATCCGAACGACCGGAGTTACATGCGGTGCTCCTCTATGACACTCAAATAGTCTTGCACAAATTTGATCTGTATTCGCCCGTTTTCTAGTCGTCTTAGTTCTAATACCGAAACCTATCGTTTTCGAATATGCTCTATAGTATGCTTCAACTTCGTCCAGTGCTTGAAAAACTTGACCAACGTAAGGTGGATCAGAACCTTCACAAAAATTATTTCCTCCAGTTGCATCCATATTTATACTGTAATCTAAAAAATAAAAATTATATCATTCTCAACAAGTCATAGATTTAAATAAAAGAAGAATAAAATTTATTTAAACCACCGTCTTTCGGGAAATTTGGTATAATGTAAAATTAGCAAAATAGCCCCCGATGAGCGGCAAATTACCGAAATGCCTCCGGGGGTTCATTATCACCCTAACGCCCCAAATCAGCTTCAAAACAACCTTTCAGGTGCTTTGCTTACATTTCTGGACTAAGAAATCCTTTGAAAAACTTAACGCTGCAAATTTACGAAAATACCCCTATCGGGGATGCGAATTACCAAAATGCCCCCTGACAAAAAAAATCTGAAAAGTGCTTTGAAATGGGATTTTAAGCTTCCTGAATTCACTCTTTAAAATAACTTTTCAGGTGTCTCACACCCTTTCCTGAACTAAAAGTTATTTTAAGCACAAATTTGTGTAATGTAAAATTAGCAAAATAGCCCCCGGGGGTTCATTGTCACCCTAACGCCCATCAAACCAGCTTCAAAACAACCTTTCAGGTGTTTTACTTACATTTCTGGACCGAAAAACTTTTTTTCGGGAAAATTACCAAAACACCCCTCGCGGGGGCAAATTACCAAAATGCCCCCTGGCTTCAGAAAATATCAAAATTGCTTTAAAAAGCTATTTTAAGCTTCCTGAGTTCATTCTTGATCTAAAACGTATTTTACGGATTTTTCGCCTAAAAATCCCGAACCGGTGTCCGGATCGAGCGCTTAAAAGCCCGTTCGGCCAAAAAATTAGCTAACGGCTTCGGAATGGCCCGAATTCCTGGGGAATGGAACTTCCCAACACCCTAGGGTTCTCATAAAAGTTTCGCACGAAATCGCGCTGTCTTGATATTTTAAATTACACTGCAAAGTTACAAGGTTGCGCGTATCAGTTAACCCCTTTCTAGTCTTTGAAAAAATCTGAAATTTTTACCTGATACAGATCTTTTGAAAATAACTAGGGTCTCTGTTTTGTATTTTGGCAAAATCTAGCTCTAGCTATTTTTTATAAATTCGTGAAAAAACTGTCTAATTAAGTTTTCACCTTTAGCGACAATTACGCCCCGCAATCAGCTGCAAAACAACATTTCAGGCGTTTTACTTACACTTCTGGACTTAAAAGTCCGTTGAAAAACTTTTTCGGGAAAATTACCAAAATACCCCTCTCGGGGTGGCAAATTACCAAAATACCCCCTGGCTTCAGAAAATATCAAAAGTGCTTTAAAATGCTATTTTAAGCTTCCTGAGTTCATTCTTGATCTAAAAAGTATTTTACGGATTTTTCGCCTAAAAATCTCGAACCGGTGTCCGGATCGAGCGCTTAAAAGCCCGTTCGGCCAAAAAATTAGCTAACGGCTTCGGAATGGCCCGAATTCCTGGGGAATGGAACTTCCCAACACCCTAGGGTTCTCATAAAAGTTTCGCGCGAAATCGCGCTGGCTTGATATTTTAAATTACACTGCAAAGTTACAAGGTTGCGTGTATCAGTTAACCCCTTTCCAGTCTTTGGAAAAATCTGAAATTTTTACCTGATACAGATCTTTTGAAAATAACTAGGGTCTCTGTTTCGTACTTTGGCAAAATCTAGCTCTAGCTATTTTTTATAAATTCGTGAAAAATTCTATTTCTGACGCCCTAAAAAATCGCTATTTTGGAATTTTTCGAATGTAATACCCCGATTTGTCAAAACGTAATTTTGACGCCCTAAACACGAATTTTAGACTATTGTAAGAACAATTTAAGCGTAACACAATTTAAACAATCAATTGGTATGAACAAATTGAAAAATACTTACTTGTTTTAACTTGATATATTTCAAGAAAAATCCACCGATCTTCTAGCGGTTATCCACCGATCTTCTAGCGTAATTTTTTTTTGTTTGTATGTAGGTGAGATAGGGAGAATGAGGAGGGTGGAAAAAATGATTCGGGGAGGAGGGATTTTATAGAGAGAAAAGTGAGAGAGGAAGAGAAGAACCGTGAGTGAACAGCAGGGAGGGGGAGGGGGGAATGACACGTGGGGGTGGGGGGGTAGGGTGGTAATGACACGTGGGGGAAGAGGGGTTCACGGGTGGGGGGAGGGGGGTTCACGGGTGGGGGAAAAGGACATAGGGTGGGGGCCACGGGGTGGGGGGCAAGGGGGGTGACGCGTGGGGGGGCAAGGGGGGTGGGGTCACGGAAGGCAATAATGCCAACCGCATGTAGGAGTTGCGGTTGGGCATTATTGCCACCATTTTCTCACGAGTTTTTCATTTTCTCGTGATATTTTCGTGAATTTCTCATAGTATTTTCGTCCTTTTTCGTCCCTTTTCGTCCCTTTTTGCGCCACGTGGCCAACCGCTGCTCTTACCTGCGGTTCGGTGGAGAAATTGTTATTTCTCCACCGGTAGATGTGGATCGGTCCCCTATATATATATATAAATTACTAACGCTAGCACATGCTCAATACATAATCAATGGGGTTGCATAAGACGTAATACTCATAACAACTCTAGATAATGAAAAATAGAGGATTGGTTTGTGAACTTATGTGATTAATAAGATGATTAAAGAATTTCTTGGGAAGAAATTCCACAGATATGCTTGCCAACACCACTAGGAAAATTTGTGAGAAGAAAGAACAGAAAAAAGTTTCAAAATTAGGTTTTTGTGTATATATGCGGGCCGTCTGCTACAAAATATAGCAGACAAAAGGCTCGTTCGCTATATAATGTAGTGGACAGTGGGGATAAGGTCAAAGCTACAGTCGTAACCGTCGTGGGGGGACATGACTGTCGTAACAATCTTGGGGGACATGACTGATGTGACATGTGGCAGGAAAAAAATAGTCCACAACACTGTCTGGCGGATGACTTTTTGCCTGAAAAGTGTCAGGGTCAAAAAGTAGTTCGCTACATAGTGTAGCAGACGACATAGGGGGAAAATTTGGTATAAAAAACCCCGTCTGCTACACTGTGTAGCGGACTTTAAAAAAAAGATCTGAAAAGGATGGACGACCAGATCGTGTTAGCAACTTCTCCTATTTTGCTAGTGCTATCAACGAATTAGCTCCTTATATATATATATATATATATATATATATATATATATATATATATATATATATATATATATATATATATATATCAGGCACTTGCCATATATTTTCATTGTTCAACTCTTTGACAACACGAAAAAGCCATTGTTTAACTCTTTGTCAACATAAAAAAAAAAAAACCAAAAGCTCTGTCGTCCCTATCTATCGGATGGAAGGGCAAAGGCCTTTGGTCCCCTCCAGTAAAGAATTGGGGCCTCGCAATCACTAGCCAATAGGCTTTTCCCTCACGCCTTTCTTCGTTCATGGTTCGATATTCTGGTGTCCTAGGCGTAGAGGAACACACACACACACACACACATATATATATATATATATATATATATATATATATAATAGACAAGGACGATCGTTTCCCTGTGCCTCTCACATGATTGTTTAAGAGTGTGTCAAACTTGTAAACTCACAGGTGTTTTTCCTCACACTTCATTCCCAACCACACCAACCCACCACACCTCTATCGCCACAATCTGCTCCTCCACTAAACCAGCCCTTATGATACGGTCATTGCCACCAACTCAGCCTCATTGATCCATCGTCAGCCAAGCCTTGTCCGTTGCCTGGTCCAATACTCATAGCCCAGCCCCATTAACGCATAGCAGCAGCCGCCGCCGCCATAACACGTCCACCCCCACCACACTAAATTAGTACCCTAAATGTAAATTGAACAAACTAATAGAAAATCCAATATGACAGCCATATGTTTGCTTAGAGCTACCAACATTCCTGCTATACTACACACCCCATATAGCCACCACAAATAAACATTCGTATGCATGCGCATGCTTGTTTGTTATTATATGTGTGAGTATTTGTCCCTATGTGTGTGAGTGTGTCTAGGTCTCTGTTATGTGACCGTGTGTGCATATGGTTGTGTTACCAATACCTGCAATGGGATTACTTAGCAAGTGTATCGTTTTGATTAACAATTTTAATCTGGAAATACTAGTTTGTATATCTAAAACGTTGAATTTAAATATTTGAGCTTTAAATTGATTGTGGTCGCTATGTGGGGATGAGTTTTTGCCCTAAATAACACACTTTTAATACTTAATGACTTCTTGACCCTATTTTGAAACTTATTTACCTATCTACCATACTTTTCAAAATTGTAGTTCCAAACAGAGATTTCAAGGAAGAAAACGTGATTTCAAACCACGTTTACAATAATATATTTTGAACTTTATTTATTTATCTACCACACTTTTAGAAATCGTGGTTCCAAACAGAGATTTCAACTTGAAATCTCTGTTTGGAACCATGATTTCCAAAAGTGTGGTAGATAGGTAAATAAGTTTCAAAATAGGATAAAGAAGTAATTAAGTATCAAAAGTATGTTATTTAAGGCAAAAACTCTGGGGAATTAGTATGGGAGTGATAGTTGTCGTGTAGGATTTTCTATTAGTTTGTTTAATTTGTGTTTTGGGTATGTATTTAATGTGGTGGTTGTAAGGAAGGAAGTGGCAGTGTAGTGTTGCTTTTCTTAGTGGCTGAGGAAGGGGGTGCTAATGTGTATAGTAAGGATGAAGCCACCTTGTAGAGAGCTCAGTATTAAGGTACTAAAAGGCCATGATCATGGTGGTAACTTATTTGATCAACCATAAACTACCATTTTTCATCAACATTGAAAACCTGATTTAAGTAATTAAAAGGATGAATATGTCATGACCCGAATCCACGGGTAGGCCCGTGAGCTAGATCTGTGATAGGCCGCAGACTTACTAAGCCTCCACCAGGGCTCGGCTGGGCCTATTACAATCTGTACTCAGAATTTCAATCCAACTGACTAGATTCTAAACAATATATTGGCTGCTACGAGCCTCAATTATAAATTTCTCAATATTCAAATTAAGACTCCACTTACATGTCATTGACAATCATGAACAATTTCAAAGAGACCTAAGCTCCCTACAATAGTTCATCCATAAACTAAAATTCTCAAATCAAACACACTTCATTATGTCGTCTACCATAATCCTCGTGGCCTTCATCAGTGGCAGTTCCATCTAAATCATCGCCTGAAAATATTTATAAAAGGGTGAGCTGGGGCCCAGTAAATGCACATGCCATATTTCTAAAATAGGTTTAAGGATTTCAAACATGCCATGGATTTTTTTTTTCTTTTCAAAATTAGGAATTCCATGTCACCAAAATAAAATATTACTCAACATATTTACATACATAAGAGCACTTGCACCAAAAGAATCTCAACTGGAGTATAATCATCAAGGAAACTCATTAGACAGAATCACCATTAATCATAACTTGGTATACTGCGGTCAGCGTATGGTCCTACTAACTAGGATCCAAAATCCCTCCTCCACCTGGGATAAACAATATTGTGGACGCAAGGGCAAATCACGATGCAACAGTACTGTGCGTCAACGTATGGTCCCGTTGACCAGGACCCGAAATCCACTTTTTCCCGTGGATATGGGGCGCAGTAACTCGGTCAAATTATCATCTCATTCCACATGTACCGAACAAGGTTCATTCACTCACACAACAATTCCATGGCATTTAATTTAAGTTTTCATTAAACAATTTATCACGAACACGGGGTAGTAAAATTACTTCAAATCTTTCATTTGACTAAGAACATGTATACAATATATAAAAATTTTAAATAGGGTATAAGGAGGAATATGGCAGTGATACTTACTTGGATAGCTAAGCAGTTATGGTTCTGGTTCCCAAACTTGCCCTAACTCGTGTCTATCGAAACCTAAACAATAACCATATAGATGTTATTTATTGCCCCTAAATCATGCCTAAGTACTAAATTTTCCCCAAGTGCGCGAAATTACCAAAATAACTCCCAAGACTTGTGTATAATTATTAAATTACCCCCGACGCTTACATACCGTTACACACCCAATACAACTCAAAACATCCTTTTTTAAATAACTAGGTGGGATTTCCGAACAAAAATAACCTTTCTGGGAATTCTCCGTTCAGAACCCTAAATCGCTCCTTAAATTGAGCGCTAAGATTTCTATTTCAAAATATATTCAAACGGCACCAAAATGGTACAAAATTTCAGGCACTTAAGATCTTGAGTGTGTTTAGACCACTGTAAAATTTCCGGCTAAAAATAATTTTGTTTTCTATATCAAATAATTCAAAAGCCTATTTTCAAAATAAAATCATTTCAGGCCTTTATCATGCCCAGAAAAATCCTAAAAAATTCCATGTCTAAGGTTTTGGAAAACTAATGGGAGTTTTAGTTTTGTACTTTGCCCAAATATGCTAAAAATGGCTTAAAAGGTCTTGGGCAATGCACTTTTATGTAATTCTAGAAACAACATTTTTCAGCAAACCCTAGTTTTGTAGATTGACCATTTTGAAGAAGAAACATGAAGAATATTAAAAAACTCAAAACTAAAAAATTAAATTAAACTTTCTAAGGTTTTCAGAAATATAAGGTTCACAAAGGTCCAATGAGTAATGGCTTCTCTACAGTAAATCGAAATGGCTAATCAAAACAGCACATCTCAGTCCAGACTAGTTTTGTTCAATGATTATTTTGGAGTACAAATACTATAAATCTAAAAATACTAAAAACTACAAAGTTGAAAAGGACTTTCTGAGATTTCTAGAAATATAAATTTCACAAAAATATCATGAGTAATTTATTTTCTATGATAAATCTAAGTGACTGCCAGAAACCAAAAATTCTGAACTTCTACAGTGAATTGACTTTAAGGTCGTTTTTCAATGTGCAAACGTGGGATTTTGAGAAAACTCAAAACTAAGGAGTTGAAGGCAACACAATGAAGTTTTCAAAAATGTATGATTTTAAATAAAGGAGATATGACAAAAATCCTAACCTACTCTTATTATGCTCTACATCAACCTTCTTCTCAATTACCACCGAAAGCTACCAATTTCACACCAAAAATATATATAAAACGTCCAAATTCAAGGCTAAACAAAAGAGAGAGTTTATGAATTTTATTACCTTGAATTTTTTCTTGCCCTAGCTTGGTTTTCCATTCCCTTTTCTCTCCTTTTTCACGTGAAACAGGGGCTGATTGATCTGCTAGGAAGGCTGCCGTCTTAAGACTTCCTTTATATATGGTTGCCCTAGGTTGGAATAATTTTAAGGACCCCCCACACTTAGCTAGTGTTATCATCTCACCCACATTCTTTTTAAAAGATCACATTAATCTTAGATTAAGGTTAAAAATAAAAATTTCATCGACCAATGAAACATTCCTGGCATTACATTATTTCCACCTCATTAATTTGCAACTTAAGAGCATTATAGATTGTCGCTAAATGTTGCAATAAAATATATTTTATGCAAATTGACGCTAAATGTTGCGTGCAAACATTATCGCTAAAGAACTAAAATAACCGACAAGAAATACCAATTTTCGGGGTATTACATAAACTGACTAATGATTCAACACTAAAAAACCAAGAAGGCAAAATTTAAGTTGGGGACTAGTTCAGCAACACGTCAGTAGCTCAGGAATCATGAGAAAGGTTGTTTTTTAAGGATGGAATGACTCTAGGCCCCTACTCTGGAAGGCCACAGACAATCAAATTTAGACAGAAGCGCGAACAAGGACTGATATGGCTAACGGTTTAAAGCTCAAGGACTATAGCGGCAAAAAAAATTGTTAACCTATTGCAGCGAACCTGCAATAGTTTAGCGGCTATATGGATATTGTCTCAATATCTACTTCAATAGTTCAATCCTTATATACTCGTTTTCTTGCTAGGGGTGCAATTTGTGTGGAAACCCAACCCAAGTAAACACGTGTGCTTTTAACCCCAACTTAATTTAACCCAAGAAAAAAAATGAATTGATTAGGTTGGGTTAATTGGTTAAGTTGAGCTTGAATAAGTAAGAATTTTCTATTTTGTACAATGAATAAAGTGAGTGTGGATGGTTGACAGTGGTGATGGCCAGTGGTGGGAGGTAACGGCAGCCGACAGTTGGTGACTGACAATGACCAGCGATCGGCTGCCAACAATGGTAAGCATGGATGACAATTGTGTGGTTGCTTGCAACGGGTGCTAGAAGTTGGTGGCTACCGGCAATGGAGGCAAAGGCGTGACCAGTAAATGAGGTGGCGTCCGGAAGATTGCTGGCAAATGGCAGTGTTGGCAGTGACTACAATAAGCAGTGGCTATTGTCAACAGAGGTAGTCGGCGGTCATCTCCACTGGTTGTCAGCGGTTAGATGTGGCCGTGGATGACAGTGAGACGGCAGGCGGTGGTTCATATTGTGGATTTTGCGAACATAACATGCATTTTTTATAAATGAGTTTTAAAACCTAATCCAACACAATCCACTATAGTATTGAACTAGCTCGTCCTAACCCATTTTGAAATTAAGTGGATTGGATTAGGTAAAAGTCAATATATTTCTTGGATTGAGTTGGTTAAACCAGTAAAAGTTTGACCCAATTTGCACCCCTAGCTCTTCTTTTGCCAGTAAAAGTAGCAAATTAGACTGTTTTAGTTAATACTCTCTTGCTTCCTAACATAATCAAGGAAATAAAGTTTTCTTAACTTCCAAATCTATAAACGGTTGTTGGCTTTGATCAAGTGAAAGAAAAGATCTTCTAGCTCTTACAAATGAAAAATCTTGACATCGATCGCTAGAAGTATTATTTGGATTGAACATGTTATTCTATAGTCTTCAAATACTTAAGTAATTCAATCGAATCTAATCAAATTTCACAGTCGTATCATGAACCCCAAGCACCCTAGCTCTAATTTCATCCTTTACCCCCACCCTCCCCACCTCGCAAAAAAAAAAATTAAAATTATCCTATCCCCCCCCCCTAATTCTAACAAAAACCTTTCTTGTGTTCTGCCGCCACTGTCAGTTTCCCCCAGTGCGTGAGGGCACAGTAATTCTTCTATCCATTATAGGGTTTCTTTTCCATCGTTTTCCCTTTTTTTTTGCTTCCTTGTTCAACAATGTAATGGTTTGCTTCCAAGTTCGATCCATAAGTTTTGGCTGGTGGTAGGTGTGAAGCCTAAATATGCTCAACCCAACTGTCGCACGGGTTTAATCTGCTCTTGTTTAATGGTTGTTGTAGATGCTTTTCGGTGGTAGTAGAAGTCTGTCATGGGTTAAATCAGCGTGTGGTTACTGGAAATGGCGGCGGTGATGACTATTGAGGGGGAGTTGGTTTATGGTGAGGCCGCGTGAAAAGGATGTAGTTTCAGGCTAGGCTTTGTTCGTCCCTTTTCCCCTTAGCTCGGTGCCCTCTCTCTTTTTAGTTTGCGGTGTGCATAATTTGGGTATAAGGGATTTCCATTCCTCTTTCCCTTCTAGCTTGGTAGTTTGTGTTAGAGTCACATGCTGGTTGGTGGTGGTGGTCTAGTGTGGGAGGTGGTTGGGTGTGGTGATCTGAGTAGGTAGTTGTGTGGTCGTGCTATAGAAGTGCGATAACGACTTATGGGTGTACTTTTTGTTGCGTAAGTGGCACTAGTTTGAACGGATTTGATGGGATGATACGGGCACGTGGTGGTTCTATACTCGTCATCATGTAGGTCCATCGATGGTGCGGATCGAGTCAATAGCAACGTTTGTCTATAATCATAAATAACGACCGCAATGTGTAATGGTTTTCTCCATGAAATGATATATAGTGGTATTATCTCAAATTTTTCATTAATCACGTACATGCATAATACTCATTCATTAGCGAGCTAAAAGTACGCGCATGTATTTTCCCCCGCTCACAACCGGGCGGACTCAGGATGTTATATCGGGGGGGGGGGGGAAGTTGCATGTAAAAACTTTAGTCACTAGTGTTATAAAATTTTGATTTAATATGATCACATTTAGTTCAGGAAATAACATCAAATAAACTTGAAGCATTTCTAGTCTTCAATCGCATGAGATGTGCAAAAATAATTATATCTATATGTATTAGTACTAGCATCACATCTATATTGAAGTTATATCATTTGCGTACATATATATACTTCAGTCTTTGCACAATAATTAAAAATAATTCAATAAATGCTATTCACGTAAGGCACTTGTAAATAAATGTATGTATATAGAAAATGTATATTTTAGATTGAATAGTTAGAAAGAGTATTTGTCAAGCTTGAGTTTGTCTGTACAAATCAAAAAGAATAATCAGAATTTTTTTGTGAATTGGAACTAAATCAACAAAATTTAGAAAATTGATAGACTCATTTCAAACCTAAATTCTTCCAAACTTCAAAGTGATTTTAAGTGGCACTTGTTAATAATATAATTTTAACCTGTAAGACAAAAAATAAAGTGAAAATGTTCAACCTCAAAATTTGTTATAGAAAATTTCAAAATTTTAACTTTAATACTCTAACCAAATGCATTTTGGTAACATGAAATTTTTTTAGTGACATATATGGGATTGGGAGATTGGGGGGGGGGGGGGCGCATGCACTCCCCGCCCCTCCAATAGGTCCACCGCAAGCTCACTACCTCATAGTTCCTCTAAAATACATGGTTTGCTCTTATACTGCTTGATTTACCTCCTTTTTCAACTAAGTTTATTATTCTTGAATAAACTGTTTGTTCTCATATAGTGGAATTAGGAGCCAACACCATGGTCAATTGAGTTACCTTCTTAGGGGGGGGGGTACACTCCCCGCCCCTGCAATAGGTCCACTGCAAGCTCACTACCTTCAAGTTCCTATAAAATACATGGTTTGCTCATATACTGCTTGATTTACCTATTTTTTCAACTAAGTTTATTATTCTCGAATTGTTCTCATACAGTGGAATTAAGAGCCAACACCATGGTCGATTGAGTTACCTTCTCTAGATTGTCTTATTTTTTAACTATCTCATTAGCAAAGTCCTATAGAAGTAAGTTGTTTATTCAAAAGAATCTTAGGTTTATGAAGAAGTTATTTTTGTGTATGTCTTTGTGTATGCCTGCACGCGTGTAAAGCAATGCATGTAGACAAAAGAATTCGACGAAAGCTTTTAGGTATGAAGTAAATTAAAGTTAAGAGAAAAAGTAAAAGCAAACTGAAAATTGTGATGAAGATTGAAAACTTGCTAGTACAGATTTCACAAATTGTGATGAATACTGTGAGGGAAGTAACTGAGGCTTTGATTGATATAATAGAACCTACGATTTTTTTTTCTATTTAATTTTTCTATGTTCAATTTATTAAATTTCTCAACAAAATTTATAACTTTTACATATATTAAGACACCAGTACAAAACATAACATATCAGCGACATGTAGATCGCGACCAGTATAACCTATACGAAACAACTTTTTGACTGGTAAAAAGATAAAAGGACACTGTACTGGTACAAGACAAAAGTGATATACAGCGACCTTCCAGTACTAGTGCGTTAGTGATGACTGTGTGTTTATGAGGTCAAGCGAGCGGTCGAGTTCGATTTGTATTATTATCTATATCTATACTACCTATAAAAGTATGAATCTTGTAAATCATATTATTTCATTTTTGCCCTTCGTTAATTATTCTAATAACAATCCTACCCTTTCATAAACACTACTATTAATTACTAATTTTGTAATCATTTTCAATTTTTGCCATCCGTTAGTTATTACAATGACAACCCTACCCTTTCTAATTAGTTTTTTTTTTGTAACGTGTTTAATGAACATTATGTCATAAATTTAATCTAAATCTATATTTATACATGGGAAACAAAATATGTGGCTGCAAAAAATATATTTGTATGTGTGTGTGTGTCTATATTACTTATAAAAGTATGAATGTTGTAATTATTTTTGAACGATTATGTCTTCCGTTAATAACGTCAATTACATTCTTACCCTTCTCTTATTAATCCTTTTTAAATTTTGATGAAATTAAAAGAACATTGGGTAATAAATCTATTCTATACATTGAAAAATGAAAAGTGTGATGAAAAAGAAAAATTGAACAAAAAAATTTCTTTATTATTCATGTTTTAATTTGGTTAAAATGAAATAAACGTTCAATATTAATGAGAACTGTGATTTTTTTTCTTGCATTTTTAGGTTAGTAAATAATTAAACAATTGAAAACTAAAAAATAAAAACAAAATAAAGAAATTAAAATACGTGAAAAATTAATTAAGAAACAAAAAATTGTTGGAAAAACAAAAACTGAAAAAGGGTTAAATGTGCATAAAAAAGCAAAGCTTAAATATGGTGCCAATTTGAATGAAATTATGTTCGGTTATTGCAGTTAAAGATCGAATGTTTTGCATTTTTTATTGATGAAATGCAAAACACCGGGTCTTAAAAATTATAAATTTTAATCATAAAATAAAGACGTAAATTCATTCTTTTAATTTCTCCATTTACTTTTATTTTCAGTACTGTCATCAAACATTTATTCAATCTAAAAGTCTACAAAGAGTTTTTTTAAACATTAAACTGATTACAATTACGAATATCAAATATATATTTTTAAAAAATAAGTTATAAAAGAAATAATTAAAAAAATAATAATATTATTTCAAACATTACTTTCGCCTGTATTTACGTGGACGCACGAGGTCTAGACTAGTTTTTTTTTGTTTTTTTTAAGAGTAGCTTTGGTGTTGGCCAAAATACGCTAGTCTTTAGTTTCGTGGCTTAGTTTGTTTTCCTGCCAGAAAGCCGGTTCGTGAATCGTGCGTTAGGCATACGCATAAGCTATTGCTTAGGCAGAAACAGAGAGAGCTCCATCAGCCAACTAAGAACATTTCTTCGAACACCTTCGCTTCCATATCCGACGAAGCCCCGTTCCATTTCGTTTGGCTTGCCAGGCATGTTCTGAAACCAAACAAGCCATGTCGTCGCTATCATCGCCATCGTCGAGATCGTTATTGCGCCGTCTCACTCCGTTCTTCGCCGCCCGAATACGTCAGAGCCACAGGCTCCTGAGCTCTTCCTCCGCCCTCCCCGACCACCAATCTCCCTCATCGTCGCCGTCGCCGTCACCGTCGGTCGATGCGGTCCATTTGACAGATAATTGCGTCCGGGTATGCCCCCCCCTTCCCCTCTCTGCTCCGTTTCGTAATATCTGTCCCCTCTGACGCTTTGCGGGTTTTAAGGGATTGAATTCGAACACGTAAACATTGGCTTTAGGGATCGAATTCAAACACGTAAACATTGGCTTTACTTATTGCCTTTGCTGAAGTAAGGCTAGCTGAATCCTTATGTCTGAAACATCCTTATATTGAATTCCGAAGTAAGGCTAGCTGAATATGTAAGCGATAGTTGTGGAATTGAGATGCATATCGTACATTGAAATCATGATGCCGTGTAATGTGTATCATGTCGTATAGCGTGTTTAGTTATTAGTACTTTAATACTTAAAGAATTATATTTAAACATCTGAAAGACCGTTTTTCGTTCATAAATTATTCAACTTTTTATAAAAGATGTGTCTAACCCCTCTGGCACATTTCTTTTATTCGAAAGAGTTGTTGCTTGTAGCTGTATGTAGTGCAAATGATATAAATTTTAGAAGTGAAAGCCCCAAACTACATAGAAACCCTAAACTGTAGCTAGTGAATTCGTCTTATTAAATCACATATTGGAAGTTGTTTTCCAAGATATGAGCGATACGATTTCGATTTTGATACCATGTGATGTTGTATCTTTTATTGTCTGTCTTATCCCCTGGATCGCATATCGTGAGATACCGACATCTATGCATGTTAGTGATAGGTTCATAGAGTTGCCAAAGAACTTCATGTATTACCAAATTGCTTTTACATAAATGGTGTTACGGATACCTTCCTGCGTAACATGTAGGTGAAATTTTATGCATTCAGGAATATAGAGTATACGAAGTAATCGTTTATTGTCAGGGATGTAGACAAAAGCACGTGTGAATGATTCCAGAATATGTTGTCCCTCTGTAACAGACGATACTAATTGAAGCAAAATCTAGATACACATTAATTGCGGAAGAATGAAAGTTCTGGACCGCTTGCGAAAGTCATTGTACAGTTAGTCTCTCTTTTTCTTTCCCAATTTTTCTAATTAGGGTTAGTAAAGAATGGGCTATCCGATATTATTGCAGAGCTTAGGCTTTGCCCTTGTAACTTTTAAAATTATCTAGCTATATATGACAATACTTCCCATCTTTCATAAGTTGATATCTATTGTCAATCATGAGGGTTGAAATCATATTGTTGGATGTCTTTACTGAACCGAATGTGGTTGCCAAGAATAAGCTTAGTTAACTGGTCGAAGGCCATTAAACTTAAAACCTTGGATGTAAATAGATCTTGGTGTCCTTTTTTATTTTTACTTTCGAGTAGCCCTAATTACCTAGAAAGACACTCTCAAAATGCAGTTCTTTTGTTAAAGCATATTACTAGATTTATTCGAATGTATACAACTTCAAGAATTGTATAATAACAACTATCTTATATCCAGCTGCACATGCGGGTATACTCACACAAAAATAAAGTTAAACACTTACTACGTGGTCCATGATGCACCTGTTCCTGTACCTGTTCCACATATTTGAATATCAGGAGTATCTTTTAACCTTATGCGGAAATTGTGCTCTTGTATCCGAAAACTTGAGTGAATTAGAGTAGAAAAGAATAATTAGACTAGGAAACCTAAACCAAAAAGAACAGGAACAAGGTTGTGGCAGTTAGAAAGAGGACAGAGAGCAGATAACACGTCTCCAAGAAAATAGAGTTCTCAATAGTGTTATCAACTTCATCAATATACTTGTGGAGTTTGTATATTCATACTTGTTGTGCCTTGTTCTTCTTTTCTTGATAGATACGTGTAGTTGATTGGATGTTGCTCTATCTTTGGATAATAAATAATCACAACAGCAATCAAATGTCTTTTGTTCCCTTGTAGAAGGTCGTGGTAGGAAGTTTTTAGTGATTGGCTATCCGTTACAAGGATAATTTGGAGACATTCATTGACATGATCATGACCTCTGCAGAGGATGAAAGAATTGCAGGCGGATGAAGCTCAGGGGAAAATGCTTCGATTAAGCATAGAAGCTGGTGGATGCTCTGGATTCCAATATAACTTCTTGCTTGACGATAAGACCAATGCAGATGACAGGTTTCTCCTTTTTACCCTCTTCTAATAAGATTTCCGCTTGGCACTTCTGATTCTCATTGCAAGATTAATAACTGAAACACGCGCATGTGATGTCCTGTTTTCCGCAATCTTACCTGTTATTCTTCAACCTGTGCAGAATATTTGAGAGGGATGGTGTTCAATTGGTGGTGGACAAAATTTCACTTGACTTTGTAAAAGGTGCAACTGTTGATTATGTAGAGGAGCTGATCCGTTCTGCATTTCAGGTCAGTAACTTTCAGCTGTGCCCATTTCAAGGTTTATGGTAGCAGATTCCTGATTACTGACTCTATTTTAAGCGACTTTCTATTAATTAGTAACTGGCCAGCATATGTGAGTAACCAAAAGAGTTTAGAAAATTCTTGCAAATTTTAAGTAAAGGGAATAACAAGATGGGGCAATAGGATGACTCAAAAAATTTCATAGTGTTCATTTAATGCTCAAGTGATACCATAGACCTTAGTTGCACAAAGCGGGGGCCGGGGTGGGGGGGAGCGGGGGCGGGGGAGCGTAAGCACCAAGAAGAATTTGAGGTTGGGAGCGGCTTGAATAAATAAATGCGTAAAGAGTATTATCATTTGCTTAGTATAGTTTACATAGCCAACAACAACAGACAAGGAGGCTTTAAGGGCTTGAAGGAAGAGAGAAACAAGGAATTGAGTTGAAAAGGGCTTGATTTTTAGGTACTCTCTCACTTGTTCCATGCATCTCTATCCAGCTAACTGGATCGAGTTCCCAATCCAGCTAACTGCATCTCGGAAACTCACTTTTGAGTTTCCGAGAGAGAAATGTCACCATATTAGGAGTTTCTTGCAGCTAAGCTTCGAACCATGAGTACAAATTTTAGGTCATGAACCACTGCTCTCTCATTGAGAGCAATAACTTCTACAAGAAATCAATAACAGCTACAAATCATAGGAAGAAAAAGGCATTGGAGGAATTTAAACGAGGTGCAGGTATCGGAGGAACTGGGCAGCACGTAATGATTTGGTCCAGAGGCCTTCTAATTTGTGGAGATCGCAGTCAAGCGAGGAAAATCTGTTTTTGATGAAGTGTAAGAGGATGTGCATGAAGAACTAGGTGTGTTTGCTGGGTTGGACCTATAGTCGGTTGGGCAATGCTGTTGGCAGAAGGTGACCTTGGTTGGAGCGCTAATTTAGGAATGCTGGTTTTACTTGTGTTATTGATTTGGCTTCGACACTTGGTGCAGATATTCATGCATTAGGAGAGGCTTGGAATCGGCATGGGAGATGGGGAAGGTGGTCATTGAATCAGACGTGACGGGCTTCAGAATGAGGTGCAGATCCTACCTTTGACGTAGACCAGTGAGTTCTTGAAGAGGAGTTGGGTATGTTGCTAACTCCATTGGAGAAGAACGGGAACCAAAGTGCTGATATGTTGGCTAATCTGGGTCTAGCTGGTGATTTAAAACTTTCCATCTTTTCTTCTGCCCTTGAAGTTGTTGCATACCTCTGCTTAGGGGCTTTTAAATTAGCTAGCTTAACTAGTGATTGCTGGGCTTTAGCACCATAACAGATTACAGTGATGATAACCTTAGAGAACTTACTAGATTGCAGAAAATTCATTATCCCGGATCAAATGGGATTCTTTCAGGGTGCTGCTGGTTGAGGTGTTCAGTTTTTCTGCTGGGCCGGGGGGGGGGGGGGGGGGGTGTTGATCCTGTTTGGTGAGAAGATATCTTTTCTACATTTTATTCGGTGAAACAATTGAGTGTCGGTCGGTTACTTATCAAGAAAAGCACTTGGTCTACATTTGATGCATTTAGCGTCAAATGTTATGTATTTCCAGTTATAAGTCGAGCCCAATTACCAAATTGGTCCGCTGAAGAAAGTAATAAGCCATTATAAGTTTGTGTAACAGACCCCGCTCCTCAGGCATTCTGCCCACGCTCACCCACTTATCTGATGATTGACACAGAACCAAAATTTTGTGGCTTTTAACTGTTTGGTGAGGAGAAAACTTTTCTCCATTCATAATTAAGTTTCGGTTGGTTACTTATCAAAAAAAGTAGGTCTACATTGGATCCATTTTATATATAACCCAGAAACCAAATTGATCACCTGAAGAAGGAAGATAACTTTTCTCCATTTTATCTGGTGAAATAATTAAATTTCGGTTGGTTACTTGGGTCCATTTTATATATAACCCAGAAACCAAATTGGTCACCTGAAGAAAGTAACAAGCCATTATATGGACCCTGCTCCTCAAGCATTCTGCTGCCCACGCTCACCCAATAGACTATCGAATGCTGGACACAAGGAACCAAGATCTTTCTGGCTCAGATCGTTGCACCTATCTAAGACCCTTATGGTTTAGGGATTCCATAATACAGATGACAGTCCTGCACAAATGGCCCACTAGGTTGTGGTTTCAAATTTCTCTGTTCAACTGCTATTATTAATAAGGATGTCACAAGTTATTGCCCTCCCTATATATGGGTTTTCAGAATTACGCGATTGTAATTTTAATAAGAAAACATGACTTCAGAATATTACGCCGGTTCTCTCATATGTTTGTTTCTTATGTAGTAACATCAGGTAATTCTTGGAGGCAAGACATATGGTTTGGTAAATATGTAAAATGAGTTTTGGCTTCTTGTGGGCTTGTCGTGCAAGAAAGTTGATTCGTTTATAGGCAAAGGATGCGAGTTAATTTGGCTAGTGATGGTGCTTGATGCAGGCTAGTGATGTAAGATAAGAGAAAATAATGGTGTAGATGCCGATATAAGAGATGGTGACAGTGGTGATATGTTGGATCTATTGCAGCGGGAACTCTTTTACCGGTGGAAAGTCTTGATTTTGTCGGGAAATTCTAGATTTATCAAAATATTTCATGCAAATAATGTCTTGGTTGAGATTGGGTGGAAAGTTGATGAAAATGAGCTGGATCGGTCTGTATGGCTGGGAATAGTAGTGAAGTCTTTTATAACTAAACTCTTATGGGCATTGATATCTATCTGCACTCCAATCATTTGCTTAGACCACCTGTAATGAGGACTTAATTTGTGTGTAACGGTCTAAGAATTGTTTGTGTACTATGCCTATATCTTGGTCCTCCATGTTTCCTGAATGAAAAAGATTCCTTTCTATATGCAACCTTGTTCAGGTACACCATTTTCAAGAATACGGAAGTAACAAGATTCAATAGATGCTTTCCGTCCGACCCAGAATGCACTCTCTCATGTTGCAAAATAAGTGATTGCCTTCCATATTTGGACTACACTGAGCCCAAAATTACCTTACCTGTATAAATGATTAAGGCCCACCTTTTCCACTTTTTATTTTCTGGGTCAAGAACCACTGCCCAGCCTCTCTTCTCTCTCTTTATGTATTATACAGATATGTGTTCCACAGCCGCCGCCTCCCTTCAGCTGTCACCACCGTCAACAGTTTGCGTTGATGATCAGGATCCAGCTTTTTTCTCTCCCTTTTTCTGGGCCAAAGACCCAACTGCAGTTTACAATTATATATGCATGTATTTGGATGTGTATCCCACCCCCACCGTTGTCTCTCTACAGTCCATCGCCACCGCCTCCCTACAGTCACCACCATCGTCGACATAGATCCGAGCTCCCCTTATCACGGCTTTAAGATAATTAGATCCAACGAGTTCCAGACGCCTCACCCGAAAGCACTTGGTAAACTTTGCTGACCCACCAAGATTCACTCTGAAGCTTGTATGGAGTCAGCTATGGAAGGGACGAGGCCCGTGTTGCCCTCGTGGGGGAGCAATCACAGGCACATCCATGCCTTGCAGGGAGGCCGCTGGTGACTGATCTTAAGGTAGATAGCCTAGCTATCAAATTCTTTTATGAAATTTTGTATCTAACGGAAATTTGATCTACGCTGGTGCTTGATGGCTCGTGGGTAAGTTGCGATGGGGGTATTGGGCTGTGGCGAGGGTGTTACGGCCACAATGGCGGCAATGTTATGTGAAGGGCTAAAGGCGGTCTTGGGTTTGAATAAGGGTTAGCCTAGGCGTGCTATTTATTGAGGGGAACGAATGCCCGCAAGCTATGTTCGAGTCAAGTGACTAGGTAATCTGGGCGAGTGAGAACTCGTACACGTGCACTATCTTATGGCCTCTAATTTAGTGTGGGGAGCTAATAAATGCATGTTTGCTTTTGCACTTTGTTCCTACTCTCTCTTTATTGAAACAACTCCTCGACATATTATATTAACCTTGGTAGTTATATTTGAATTTGCACTGGATAAGCCAACTTTTAACCATTCAAGGATTCTGTTTGTATCATCCTTTCCTCTTGTTTATTGGTTGGGCCTAAGGGTAGTCGAGTCCTCACCCTTTAGTTGTAGCTTTAAGGTTGTTAAAAGTGTATCGTTATGTGCAGGTATCGACAAATCCAAGTGCAGTGGGTGGATGCAGCTGTAAAAGTTCTTTCATGGTAAAATAGTGGCAGCGGTATAATGTTATTTGTACTTTCGAGGAGAGATCAACACTTCGGCTTCAATAACGCCCACCACATCATAGTTATGAGAAATATTCTTCGTTGGATTTGAATTTTGACCTGATTTATTGTACATGTGTAATGTAGCATGTAGCATTTCCCAAGTATCATTTAGCTGGGAGAGCTTTCTTATTCTCCTAGTCTGAACTTTTATCTGAAGAACCTTTGTATTGAGGAAGTCAAACCTCGCACCATTTTGTACTTGGGTTATATAATATACGGTGTCTGTCTTGCCTATGCGTTCTTGTCAGCGTCCCATGTAGCATATTAATCTGTGTAACCGGTTGAACTTTCACTTTTTTTTTTCTTCTCCTTTTCGTTCTTTATTTTCCAATGATTTTACCAAATGGAAGCTATGCACACTTCATTGAAGTCGTAGAAACGTTCATACTAAATCTCGACAGCCAGCACACTTCATTGAAGCGACTGACCTGGATCCTTTGCTGCGTATACTGACATTGCAAACTTGTTAGAAGAAAGAGAAGATTTTGTACCCAAAGGTCAAAAGAACAGGCGATAGAGATTGAAAATTTATGCATTAGTACTATAGCAACTATTGCTTCTGGAGTGACGAAAGTCGGTTTCAAACATCGAGCCAATCTGGTAGGTTTTTGAAGTACTGAAGGGATTGCATAACAAGGATATTTTCGTGCAAAAGAAATAAACTCGTTCAAGTGGTGGATTCAGCCTCGTCCTAAGGACGAACATCTCCCAATAATTTCGGTGATTTCCGTTACACCCCGTCACCTGGCCCTCTTGTTCTCAATTTGCTGGTCGTACCAAATGCCAATTTTGATTATTCGTTGAGAATGATAGACATCATGACATGGCAAACGCTCCCTCGTCTCTTTTTTTTTTTCTCAGGAGAAGATTAGACTTGCATTTCATCAAAAGAAAAAAGGTGCACACAAACGTAGCTACCAAGTATCAAGAGCACCAGAAATACATATAAAAACTGAGGAAGGAAAGCAAATAAGCAAAAGGAGCTCTAATATATCTATATATACGTAATGCGAGTGAGCAAGCACACGGAAAATCTTCTTCGTAGCATCATAAAAGACGAGGACACTCCTAGTCAACGGAAGAGTCGGCTTAACTTGCTGTTTGGACTAACAGTTTGGCCTCGTGAAGGATATCTGGAGCTTCCATGGTGAGACTGCATATGGTAAAACTAGAGCAGAGATAACATATATATATATATATATATATATATATATATATATATATATATATCATACATAATAGGTTTTACTTGCTCATCCAACTCCTCAGTGCCTGTCATCCGTAAAAGAAGATATACGGAATTAGTATGTAAGATAATATGTTGCTACTATTAGCATGCAAAACGGAAAGAGCAAGAGCTGTGCGAGCACTAGAGGCCGAGTATGTAGTTCTGTGAGTTCGCCTATCCAATCCATTGGCTGTAACACTAATGAGTACCACCAGCCAAGCAAGTAGCTCGTTACTGGACCAGATAGATTCAACATAGAGATGTATAGGGGTGGATGGGTATGGGGCAGGGGATGTCATTATCATGAAGGTGAATGGGAAGGAGTGATCACAGATCAGTGAAGGAAGGAGTGGGCAAAATATGAAGGAAACTAGAACTGCTCGGGCGATTTCTGCAATTTATTTTACGTAAGACTTGTTGTAGGCTAATCTTTATGTAGTGTTGGAGATAGATTGACGCAATGTACACTGATGTATCCAAATACACCAAACAATGCAAATGAATAAGAGTTGAGAGGAAGGAGAATTGGATGATTGGTACGTGGGTTTACTAAGCCGGACAATTAGCCATTCATTAAAGCCGGAGAACTGATGTTGGAGGATATTTTTTAGAGGAAGACGGTCCAAAAGTAGTTGTCATGAGAAAAACTGAATTTTGGACGGAATTTTCATTTTCCAAAGATGAAACCAGAGGGTCGAGGGGATAGAAGCACCAGGATCCAGCTGAGGGTTGACATTGCAACGACAAATCCTTTCTTGGTTATGCAGTAGAAAAGTAGGCAGAACTAATACTGTAACGTCCATTCTTATCTCCTTTCTTTCGGATAAGTATTGTCGTCATCAGTCCTTCCACACAGCCTCTAAAACATCCTCCAGTTCTTGAGGGTGGCGGGGACTTCTGGTTAGCCGAGAGGCTCTTACTTTAGGACGTGCTTAGCGCGTGGGCGATGGCTGAAGTTTTCATAGCTGGAAAGACTGTTGGCTGCCATCAAACTACTGTTTTCCTTTTAACTGCCGCCCGTACTCCGGAATACCCACCGATACTGGTGGCTGATCTCATTACCCTCATCTCATTTAATTGGAGGCAAATCGCCCAATAATCGAATGAGGCCACTAGCACTTCGGATCACTGATTCACAACCACGTTTAACCGGACAATTGAATTGTCGATCCAGTTATCTATCAGGACCCCAGGCCTGCTACTCTGCTAGAGAGTTATATCTCTGGTTAAGAATTCCCACAACCCTAGAGCTCCAGGACCCTCATCAATTAGAGCGCATTGTTTTCAAAGGGAACGTAACCATGCTTGTAATTGTTAGCACCCGCAGGCTTCGTCCATTTGGATTACTTCGATCATGAACTCTCAACCTTTCAAAGAACATAGCAGCAGACCTGCTGATCTCGTTTCAGACGGTGAAGTTAGTATTTCCTTTACATTGGATCGCTAGAACTACTAGAGAACATGGGACAGTTAGGTCAACGGAACATATAACACGCCTATTACATGCTTGAACGTGCTAAATAATCTTAATCTTGGACCGAAATGAAATTCCTTTACCAAGATAACTTGGCCTTCTAAATCCAACATATTGCAGCTTCTAGTTGCTACACTTTCTTATCTCCATTGTATAGGGGATTATTACCCTTGATAAGTGGCTAACATACTACTTCAAGACAGCAGCAACTAGGAACTGGATTCAAGCCACAAGGTTGCAACAAAATCATGGGTCAAGTCAACTAAAACAGCTGCTACGCCGCACAAGTATTTAGGGACAATGAAAGCCGGCAGAAAGCGTACAAGAACTTGATCAGAAACTACAAACCACCAACATCCAATTCGAATAAACTCCTCAAAATTGCTTGGTCCAAAAGACGAAATCCCAGAAAACAGTCAAAACAGATGAGTTTTCAGATAAAGAAGTATCTAAAAGTTGCCAATACAGCCAAACAGCTCCCGGCATACTTGACCAAACTTCCTAAAATAGGCGGTAAGGCTTGCCCATGGTAGTCTTCAGGTTCAAGCACCTCACCTGTTTGCATAGACAAGAGCAAACATACCGGTCAGCACCACACTACTTGAGCAAAAGACATAAAAAAAAATGTTGTAGAAAGTTGGCTACACAGATATATCGTATACGCATACATAAGAGTCCGGCGAGGACCATAACCCCAAAGCTTTAAACTTGCATTTCCTTTTTAGCCATTTTCCAGCTTTAAGAGGTCGAAACCAAAACTGCTAACTACCAATATTACAAGCAAGAACTGGAAGGTATATACAATGACATAAAAGACAATTGATGAACTTACATTTTGCCAATTCTTCTTCAGTAACGACACAAGAAAGTTAACGCTCATTTGAACATTCTGAAAGATTTGCTTCTCCTCCATGCCGCAATTCCCAACAGCAACACCCATGCAAAGAACCTTCTTGAGCTGAAACTTCACTGTGGCTTTTGTTTCATTCACTTTTGATTCCAAGGATTCTTGATGGGTCACCAGTGTTGGGAACTTTCCTAGATTTGCATACATAATATATAAGTGCAAAACAAATAGGACTAATTGATTAACAGTTTAACCAAACTCCTTTTTCTTCAATTACTAGTATTGAAAACAAGTCCAGAGATATCCTAATTCTCAGTCATACTAAAGATGCTACTCTACAGTTTATGTGGAATGTAAGTTGATATTGCCAACAAAGAAAATAAGAGAGGATCACAAGGAATAAATCTACTTGCCTGCCTTGTTCAGACCAGGTCCTAGGAGACGGGGAATCTGCTTGATGACAGCCTCAGATGCAAGGAAGGCATGGTATTTCTTGGCAAGCTTCTTCACCAATTTCTTGTTCTTGTTAAGCTTTTTCAGGCTTTCCACATCCATATACTCCAGTCCTATTTTCTCTGCCTGTGTGGAAATGAAATAATGAAGTGTTATGTCTAAATGTGTAGAGGCTAGAGAGTTAAAGTCATTGAAAGAAAAATGAAGCAAATAAGAAAAGAAGTACATCAACACCGTGGTAGTTTAAAAGCAACTGCATTTTACGGCTATACATTTTCAATCAAGTGACAAATCTCAGATCCAAACGATGATCAGTAAAACATATAATCTATTCACACTCAAGTTAAGAGTAAATTCCCTTGTAACCTGGAACAGAGTAGTATTTACCTTAGAAGAATTAAAAATTCTGAAGCGCAATATTTTATGGATAACTGATATATATAGAGGATATAATTACCTCTTCTACATGCTGAGCATCACCAAGCATGCAAACCTTCATCTTAGGACGAGGAATGTATGGCAACTTAACAGAACCACTGAAACGCTTGTCTTTCTGGGGGTCATAGTTCTTCAGCCCAATTTGGAGCTCAATTGTCTCTGTGAAGTTCCTGTTTTTTTCCTTTGCCTGGGTAGTAATCTGGGTGATGGCCTCTCTGAGAGTGTCACTTTGCAGCTTACTGAGGAGAAAAAGGGTATGCACAAATCCCAACATTAGAGTAAGACAGACCGAGACAAACTCCATGTCTATACCATCCGGAAAGAAATCTCATTAAACAACATATCAACGGGCAAAAGAGACAACTACCTCCAAACTACAACTTGCAAGCTTCAAAACACTTATCGCTTAAGTGAATATTCTTCTGCCCAAAAACAAAGCCCCAGAAACACACCATAAGATTACTTTGCTAAACGTTTGGAAAGCATTTTTTGCTATTTTCCACCAAAAAATGACCACAGTTCACTCCCAAATTGACTAAAAATCACATCCAAATCAACAATTACAAACCCGCCAATGTTTTTGCACAACCACTAGCGTGACAAATCATGGGTAATTCACGGTAGATTCTTATCACTGTTTATTAATAAGATTCAGTCCAGAATAGGTTATCAGCAAGCATATAAACCTGGATAAACATACCCA
This sequence comes from Escallonia herrerae, assembly GCA_033070095.1. Classification (NCBI taxonomy): domain Eukaryota; kingdom Viridiplantae; phylum Streptophyta; class Magnoliopsida; order Escalloniales; family Escalloniaceae; genus Escallonia; species Escallonia herrerae. The sequence goes on from JAVXUP010001516.1 coordinate 33,345, forward strand.
AATGAAACCAAAGTCTATTATACCATCTATTTCAGCTGTGTCAATTCTATAACTAGGACCCAGGAATAACATTTAACAATTTTCAAATCAACACCCATATATCCATCTACCACACCTTTTATCGACAAAAACAAGCCCTTACGTCGACACAGCCACTTCACAACATTCCACACAGAGAGATACACGAAAGGACACCCAGAAAAAACATATACCCATTTGCAATACGAACACACTCTTCCGTTTGAAAACCGAAATATGCAAGGAAAGAAATGATGATGGGTACCTCATGGTGAACGACTTATCGTAGCTCTTCTACGAATATTCTGCTGCTGCCTGCAAACAGAGGAAATATTCAGATACAGAGAGCAAGTGAGTCGCCAAATCCGATCTACAGAGTTGTATGACGAGAGAGAACCTGCAGTTGGGTAAAGAGGGAGAGAGCAGAGAAAGGCACACCGGCCGTCAAGAGTATAAAAAGCCCTATGAAAGCCTGTGTGAGATTTTAGGGTTTGTCAAACTCACACAGCACTGCCAAATGTCGATTTTACCCCTGTCACTTTGGGCTGGAGGGCATACTTGTCATTTTGGAATTGAGGCCCATACTTTGGGCTGATTGCAGACTCTACATGGGCCATTTTAGAGTTTGGGCTTGGGCACCTAACATGGGCTTTTAGCTGGGTTCGGGCCTGCCCACATTCTCTTCCTCCAAAGTGTATGGAAAAGCCCATTCGGCAGATGCACCATTGGCCCCCTTTAGTTCTAGAATGCCCATTCTTTTCGGAGAGGACAAGTCCATTGGACAAAATATGCAGGCCCGGCCAGCTTTTTCGAGTAAGCAAGGCCTTCAAAAGCTCGTCGTTCTCTCGTGCGTGCATCCAAGAATTCTTACAAGAGGACGATATTGCTAGGTTAAGAAATCAATCAAGGCATCAATTTGACTCCACCAAAGTAGCGAGTATCTCAGAAATTTTTTATTTAAGTTGATCGATTATATATCGTGTTGCCTTGGAATTGCAAACTGAAGGAGCGTCCGACATGGCATGTATAATATTCATTTTCTCGTTCTGTTTTTGGAATGGCCTTCCCACTATATTGATTAGGTTTGTGTCACACTCTTCATCGTGACCACCGTTGTATCTTCATCTTCATTGTACCGTTTAATTTCATCATCGGTTATTGCCACGTGCCTTGTGTAGAATTCTGCACAACCGTTGAAGCAACCCCAATCGACCAATTTTTCAAATGGACAGAGCTTGCACTTTAGAATAGGCCACGAAGACTTCCAAACAGCAAAAAGACTACTCAATTACATTTCTTTGTGGTGAATTGATATAAGAACAACATCTTGACACCCCTCGGAGGGCGTCTTTCAAATTCTTCTAGATGATAGAGCCTTACGCTGTCTGTTGTCGAAACAACTTGGCTCATTAGCGTGCCCATAATTAAGAGCATAAAACATTCTTGAACTTTATATCTAAGATAGGACATTCACGCATAAAAGTTTACATCTTCACATGTCGCAGTACCAGTCATTGTAATGTCTTTAAAAAAAACTTGTGTTTGACCTATTTTTCACTTCACAAAAGATGTGCGAGCCAGGACTTGTTCCTGTCCAGACAAAAATGAATTTTATGTCAAATGAACAAACACCCGTCACATGTACAATATCCCTCTCCCATGATATGCAAGTTGTTGATCCACAGAAATTGCAAGGTTTGCATCAATTGCATCAACAAAACCATGTTACTTAAAAACTGTATGTCAGAAAATATTCATCTCTAAAAATCCAAAGTAAATATAACCCATAACTTGAGTAACTTAATATGTGGCTTATATCTAGGATTGCTCCTTATGCACTTCTACAAATTTTGGATGAATGATGAGGCCCAAAACCTCGTTAATTGACCTTTACGGTGCAGGATCGTGACTCTTTGTCCCCGCCATTGTAGCACGTTCCGTGAAGCGAGCCTTGAAAAGTTATAGCATTGGCTCTGACTCTCCAGTGGTAACTATAGTATCATGCTTATAGTTTTGCTAGTGTTGAAAACGCTTATGTAACATCCTATTTCTTTAGTGTGGCCTATTGTCACAAAAATATATAGCCAGCTACTCCTTAGGTTCATTCGCCTTAGGTTCAACAACATGATGTTTAAAACACATTTTTTTTCCATCCAAAATGGTCAGTGACCACGTTTTTTGGGTGCTTGTCTAATGTATCCATCGCAAATTCATGTCCTCTTCTTGAGCTTCTGCATGGTTCTTTCACCGCTGTTGTGATTGTAAGCACCTTTTCAAGCTTTTCATAATAATAAAAATCTTCCCTCAAAGCCATGTAATTTTTTGTTTATCATATTAAGAAATACACAACGACTAAGGTTATGTTTGACAAAAAAAAATTTTTGGTTTTCAGTTTTTAAAGAGCACCTTATTTTATTTTATATTATTTTTTTTACAAAAACAAGTGGGTGTTTGATAACCCTTTTTTTTTGTGTTTGGTAACACTTTTTATTTTGACTTTTTTTTAGTGGTTTGCGGTGGCGGCGGCGGTGGTGGGGCGTAGCGGTGGTCGATAGTGGTGGTGGCCGGAGGTGGCTGCCGCCTGGCGGTGGCCTCCGGCAAGTTGTGGTGGTCGCCGCCCACCGGTGGTGGCTGCCGAAGGCCAGAGGTGGCTATCGGTGGCTGCCGACGGTGAATACGTTGTGGTGGAGGTCTTAAAAAAAATTTAGTGAAAAAAAGAGCTTTTTTCCCTTTTTTTTACTCTACAATTTAAAAAATTATTTTTTAAATTGAAAAAAAATAGTTACCAAACGCTCCTTGTTAACATGGTCTAATCATTGTATGAACAATGTAGAAACCACTCTTTAGAGATAATAAACCCCTATTGATCATAAAGTTGTACGGAATAAAAAAGGGGTTCACAATCTTACTGACTAAAAGTCATTCGTGTCATAATCTTAGGTAGTGATTGAAAATATTTTTAGTTTTAGTTTTCTGTTTTCAAAAAAAAAAAAAATACGTTCAGTCCTTTTTTTAACAAAAACAAACTGATATTTGATTAATCAAGTTTTATTTTGAGTTTTTTCTTTTGAGTATTTGATTATCCAATTTTTATTTTAAGTTTTTTCTTTGGTGATGGTTTGCAGTGATGGTGGTGGGGCGTGGCAATGGCAGGCGGGGTGGTCGGCGGCGGTGGCTGTCGATTGCCAGCAGTGGTCACCGGCGGGCTGTGGTGTCCGGCTTTCACCAGCTACGGTGGCCTACGACGGTGGGCGGTGGTTGTGGTGGTGGTCGTCTCAAAATAAAAATAAAAACTCAAAACTCCTAAATGGAGTTTTAAAAAACAGTTCTGTTTTAAAAACTGATTTTCAACATTGAAGAAAAAAAATGAAAACTGTGTACCAAACATGTTTATTTTTTCCAGTTTACAAAATTAAAAAAATAAATATTACCAAACAGAGCCTTCATGCGGAGATAATGTTTGGCATTTGGGTCAGCATGGGCACACAAATTCAATTTAGGCATGAGAAGGATTGTGAATTTTTTGCCATGTATTCATTCTGAAACCATTTTGCAGTGCCATATTTATCAATGTGTTACCCGTATCCAAAAATCTGTAAGAGGCAAAAGTCATTGTTACTAGCCAGTACGGCTGACACCGATACGATATTGATAACTATGATCACTCCTACGTAAAATACATTCGTTAACTCATGAGAATATGCATTTTACTGGCTACAGAATTTAGCAGGGTAACATTATTTGCAAAGATGCAAATTGGGGAGCATGAATCATTTGAATGTTGTACTCAATACTCTTGACTCATAAACGCTTGAGGAGCACGAATTGCTCTTTTTATCTATAAACTCTCGCAAAAAAAAAAAATACTACAACGATTCATGAAAGTAAATAATTTTGACAATCATAGTGTTAAGCATGAAGTGAGCATAGGATTGATTGTATCGATTGAAATAAGTAAAGACAAGTTTTATAAAAGTTACTTTCGAGTAGACTAAAAAGGACGGACAACAACCGTCCCATCTAATCTAATAAGGTCATTTTTCTAGAATAGTTGAGTTTTGTGTTTCTTTTCATCCTAATCAGATTAAGATTTAGGACGGTAAAAGAGCTTCATAGGACAGGAAAAATAATTCTGTTTGACATTATTTTTAGGATTGGTGAATGACGTATTATTAAGTTTCTTTTCTTGTAGTATTGGCAGCTAAGGCATTGTTGACATGTGAGGTATCGGCAGCTTGGGCCTAGTTCCCCTTCAAAAATTTGTACAAATGAATAAATTTGTGGTCTCCGTACCTCCACAAAGGACTGACTTTTTAATTGCACGGGCTACGCTTTGTGACATCTTGGTGGTTTGCATTGCGTTCCAAGGGAATCGTGGAAGAGATAAATTGTTGCAAGATTATTATTCCGCTGCATGCGTGGAATTATTAGCCTTGTATGCATATGATCAATACTAATACAATACTCTAAAAAAGAAATAAACATAAAGACTTAGGTACTGTTTGAAATCTCTTTCAGTTTTGATTTTCTATTTTTTTAAAAAATAAAAAATCAGTTTAATTTTTATTTTTTATAAAAACAAATGGATGTTTGATTACCCAGTTTTTCTTTTGGGTGTTTGATTATTCAGTTTTACTTTGAGTTTTTTCGTTGGTGATGATTTGTGGCAGCGGCGGCCGGCGGGGTGGTCGCCGGTGGGGCTACGATGGCCGACGGTGGCAAGCGATGGCTGTGGCGGTGGGAGGGTGGTGGCGGCGGCGGCGGTCTCAAAATAAAATCAAAACTAAAAACTCAAAACTCCTAAACAGAAGTTTTTAAAAATAGCCCTGTTTTAGAAAAACTGATTTTCAAAACTGAAGAATAAAAAAAAACTGCGTGCTAAACACGTTTTTTCCTCTCGTTTACAAAACTGGAAAAAACACTGAAAACGAAAACTCAATCAAACATAGCCTTGTTAGTGTAGTAAAACTAGAAAGAGTCACAAAAATGTCAAACTTAGACCTGGTTCAACCTCAAGGTAGTTGCTTTCAAGCTATTCAGACGGGGATTAAGAGTATAATGTCACTGAAAACGATCGAAAGATCTTTAAAGGTGTCCTTGTCGTGTTGTGACAACTCATGTGTTAATGAGAAAGCTCAATATTAGTTGTTTGAGGAACACCCCATGCTTGTTTAATTACTGCGATGCTTGTTGGTGAGTCACCTTGTGCTATTACAAGCGTCGTGCTTGTTTCATGTCATGCTCTGTTATTGACACCTCGCACTCTGAGTTACTTGTAATTCTTGTCATCTCGGGCTTACTTTTTTTTTTTTTGTTGTCATGCTTTCTTGAATCTTTTACGGCTACATTTTTAAGTTCTTTACAAATCTTTAGAGTCAATTTTGACTTTTAAAAGAGAAAGACAAAGGGAGAGAGAGTTAGTAAGATGATTTCACGAAATTAAATACTAATTTATGATCGGGTATAATATAAGGCAAGGATGTTATCTTTTCACGTGTAGTATTTTCCTTCGTGATATCATTGTCTAAGATTTCTCAACCATTTTCATAGCCTGTTTGCGAGTTTTTTTTAGGAGAGAAAAGAGAGGAAAAGAAAGGAAAGTGGCTCATATTCTCCCTTTTTCTCTAGTTTGTGTGTTTTTTTAAGGAGAGAAAAGAAAAGAATAGGGAGGAAAGTTTTGGCCTCTTTTGTCTCTAAATCTTTCCTTCCAAAATTGGGAAGAAACGGAGAGAAAGGAAACTCTCATAAGTAATATTTTAATAACGCATATATTACCTTTGAGATTATGATGACTCAATTTTTAATGACTTTTAACTTTTAGGGTATTTTACAAAAAAAAAAACCTATCATACCATTTATTACAAACAAACAGAAGACCAATTTGTGTTTTTTCAATAGCTAATTTGTGTGTTTTTTATTGTAGCACTAACAGGTGAAAACTTATCACGTTATTATAGTATAAACTTTCTATTTTGTCCTTGATGACCAGGTTTTTTCTCCGTTTGCATTATGTTCTTAGTTAAAATCGTACTTTAAAGTCTTTGTTTGGATTAATACACTATTGTATAAGGGTATATATGTAATGTTGTATCATTTCTTTTCTTTTCTTCTGAATTCACAAACAAAGGAAATGGATGATGTATTTCTCTCTCTTAAGCTCACAAACAAGAGGAAGGGACACTATATTCCCTTCTCTTCTCTCCCCTTGCTTTATTTTCTTTTCCCTCATCTCAAAACTCGCAAACATGCTATTAATGTTTTACAAGGGAACGTCCTCATATATATTATTCATTTGGCTACAAATCTATTTTCAAAATATCAACTGTTTTTTTTTGTAAGAGTGTGATTTATCTTTATCTTGAGTTGAAAAGCTATGCATTATGAGGGGGCCATGCCTCGTAATACATGAGGAAAACTTTATGGCCCAGTTGATTCTGTTCAGGCTTATAGGTGTGATCGACTTATTAGCCTAAGTTGTTCGGTTGTGTTTGGTAGACCTTATTGGTGCCTAGTTGTTTTGGCCGACAAAATAAGAGTTCTATAATTGAAAGTTGCTTTTACTGGTGCTCTCGTCTAAGTATGCTTACTTTTTAAATTTGATACTATGGTGTTCTGGAAAGTAAAAGTTATGCATACTTGAGATTTACGAATGGTTTTTGTACTAAGCTTTGAATGTTTCCTTCCATTTACAGGGTTATACTACATTAATGGTAGCTATATTAGAGGATATCTCGCACTAATCGAAAAATTTACCAAACAATACATCTAGAAGATATTGAATATTTGCAATAAAACAACGAAAAGAATCCAATTAAGTATTTGGGCTAATTACACTAATGTCCCTGAGGTTAGGGTATAATTACAGTCAATGACATTAAGTTTCAAAATATCACATACCTTGACCAAAAACTTTGAAACTGTAACACCTGTATCCATTCGTTAGGGTTCCGTTAAAAAATTATACTTTTTGACTGATGTCATCATTGCATATTTTTAAAATGACATTAATGCCCTTACACTGTATATACCGAATTTTTTAAAGTCTTTCTTTTTATTTTTTTTTAAAGAAACTTAAGAATAATCCCACATTATCCTTTTGATTTCAAAATTTAGGGTTTATTAGAGCCCTAATTTTCAAATTAGAACTCCAAAACCCTAATTTGAAATTTAGAGTTCAATGAATTTGAAATCGCCGGTAGTCCTTCCCTCCCCCGCGCCCCTCCGCCGGGAGTCCTTCCCTCCCCTGTGCCACCCTACCACGCCGGTAAGCCTCTCCCCACACCACCCCACCATGCCGGCTAGCCTATCCCACACCCACTCGCCGACAATCCCTTTCGCAACCCTACATTGTCGGCAGCTCTCTCTCTCTAAGGGATCGCCGATCTCGCAGTCACCACCGGCTGCCGGCTAGCCGTGGCTGGGTTGGCCGTGATCTCGACGAAGAGGCTGCGAGACCAGGTGAGGGCGATGAGGCCTAGATCAGTGTGGTAGAGGCAGGTGATTAGGTTTAGATTGCGGGGAGTTGGCGTTGGTGATAGCAGCAACGCGACCGCTTTGGTTGGGGTGCGCGTGGTGATGAGAGAGGAAGGTGGTAGCAGCGGTGGGGTGGGGGAAGAAGGGTGGTGTGCGGGGTGGGGGTGGGGGGTAGGGGGGGCACACACACACATAGAGTTTAAGAGAAAGAGAGAATTTAAGGGAGAAAGAAAATATAAGAGAGAATTTTTAAGATAATGGCATTTAAATAAATAGATTTGTAACTTGAAGGTAATGAAGTCATTTTATTGAAACCGTTAGGGTTTTTAAGATTCCGTATGGTCAACGGATATAAGTGTAATTTGTCAAAACTATTGTTCTTACCTGTAATTATACCCTAACCTCAAGGACATATGTGTAATTAGCCCTAAGTATTTCGTATCTATTGTAAGCCTTTGAACCTCACCTATAGCCTAGATAGCTTTAAGGTTATCCATCCTAAGGTACTAAAAAGGCGATCTTTCTTATTCTTTACTGACTAGACATTGTTTTACTATATTTTCCAAGGTTATTAATCACAATTCGTAACGCAAAAGCTTCTCTCGATATCAAGAATAAGTGAAAAGGAGTAAAATGACCTAGATCAACAATTTGAACTAGTTGGACTCATAACAGACATGTGTCACTCATAGATTACCAATGTATTCTTCAATCCTAGTAAGGGTGGACACTAGAAGTCTAATTGGAGGACTAAAAAATGATTAAAAAATATATGGTTAGCATTAAAATTTTAAAATGTTTAAGTTCACCTACTTATTTATGTATACATATATTATTAATATTAATTATACGAGAATGTTAGTTCATGTATCCACATACTAAAAGAGTTTAAACTAAAAAAGAATTAACATTGATCTATTCGTGTTTTTTTTATAACGTGAAGATTTAAAATTTAAATTTAAAAGAATGAAAATGGAATAAGGAAAAGATAAAAATAAAAACTGTGACGACCAGTAATACAAAAGTCAAAAGACATTAAAAAAATCAAACTAAGACCTTTGTATAACAATATACTAGACATTTTTTTAAAACATTTAATATGATTACCCATTACTTGAAAAACTAAGAAAAATATTTCCAAAATTTTGTGGGTGGCAGCCAAACCACCCCCCCCCCCCCCCCCCCCCCACGCCCAATGAGACTTTAGTTCTGGACAATCATGTTAGATATCCCAACCCGATGAGACTTTTTGATGCACAAGTACAAGCGTTCAGGAAAAAGTACAACCATTCAGGCACAAGATACAACTACCTGGTTGTGTCATCTTTCTCTGTAGAGAAAAAAGAGAAGGGAAGTTTATTATTATTATTATTATTGACGATTAACATACGGTACGACCTGTGCACGAGCTCACCACACTCCTTCCTTCCGCTCCACAGGGCAGCAACCACCGCAACTCCGCCGTCTCCGCTACTCGTGCCATGAACTTTGTCGACGACAACGTGGAGCTTCGAGAGGTTCAGAAACTCGAAGGCCACACAGATAGGGTTTGGGGCCTCGCCTGGAACCCCGCCACCGGCTCCGCGGGCATCCCCGCCGTTCTCGCCTCCTGCAGCGGCGACAAGACAGTCCGCATCTGGCAGCAGAATCCCTCCAACGGCCCTTTCCAGTGCACTGTTCGTCCTCTCTCTTGATTTATTCCTACTTGTTTGGCTGCTGAGAAGATAATAATAATCCTTTAAATGTAGAAAATCGCTGTTCAGTTTTGTGGTCCGCGTTTTTTTTCCATTGAATTTTTCCCGCTTGACCTATCTGATTTGGTACATGCAAATTGTTTCTTTACCCTAGCTTGGGTTGCCAACGATGCTCATTTAATATATGATTGCTATTTGAGTTCAGAGTCATGTTAAAAGTTTGCAAACAGTCAAAGGGAACAACACCGATGGAGCGGAAGTAGTATTTCCTCTATTTATAGGCATTACAATTGACCTAGCAATTAATACAATGAATAAATCAAGGATTGACAAGATACAAATTAAGGATTTACAAGATACAACAAGATTGATCTGACATATTGATATGATTGTAAGTAAATTAAGGAGATTCCTTAATTTACATAGAGTAAATCAAGGAGATTCCTTTATTTACGAAGTTGACTCTAATATCCCCCTCAAACTCAAGGTGATCGACCAGAGACCAGGTTGAGTTTGGAAAGGAAATGCAAGAAGTTCTTTACGGAGAAGGACTTCGTGAAGACATCTCTGCAAGTTGATTGGAGAAGATATAGGAATGAGCTCAAGGATACCACTGACTCTAATAGCTAGCACCGACACTTCTGTATTATGAATTAAACTGGCAATCATGTAGCAGATGAACTCCCTCTGTCCCACATAATTTGATTTTTTTCGCACACAGATTAAGGATCTTAAGTGATATATTGTATGTTTTCCATTCTACCCTTTAGACAGAGGAGGGGAAGAAAGTGGGCGAGGAGAGACAAAATGGGTTAGTGGAGTGCTAAACGTGGAGAGAGAAATTCACAAAAAAGTTTAAGAAAGTGAGTTTATGGTGATTTTAATGTGGAGAGAGAAATAGAATAAAAAAAGTGTAAAAGGGTAAATATGTAAAAGTACCTAGACCCAAAAAGGAAAGTTGATCAAATTATGTGGGATGGAGGGAATATCTATTATTTCGGCGTGTTCTTAGTAATTGAAAGTCAACTAGTGTGATGCAGTGCAGTAGCATTTTTCTGCCGTTGGGCAGGGAACTCACATATATTTCTGGTTCATTTGAGTAGGAAGTAGGTTGTACTGCATTGGTGAAGCTGATTCTATCTTTTTGAGAAGGAAACTAGAGGAATAATGTAAAAGTTGCTAATTAGCTTTGGAGTGGACAAAAAGGCGATTATTTTAAAGTTCAAATGTTCTATGTGGCAGAGGTTGAAATTTCAAAGTTCTTTTCTTTTGTTATTTTCTAATTAGCATTGTAATGGTCTTAACAATTTATGCTTTGCTTTTGAGAGTTTATGTCTATTGTTTGTCCATTCTGAGTGTAGTCTTTACTATCCAACAAATACCGATCAATTGATCGTGCGTTCCTTTGCCTGTGATTGTGTAGGCAGTTCTCGAAGAGACTCACACTCGAACTGTCAGATCATGTGCCTGGTCGCCATCCGGTAAATTGTTGGCAACCGCGAGTTTCGATGCCACAACTGCTATTTGGGAACATAGCGGGGGTGATTTTGATTGCGTGTCAACCTTAGAGGTACTGTAAAAAATTTATGCATTACTCTGTAATTCCAGCATTTCATCCCTTTTATTGTGGTTATTAAAATCTAGTAGACAGGCGGCAGAGGGCTAAACCAATACACATAAGAAAATAGTATACCCACCCAGTAAACGAAGCCCTAGCACTAGGCAAGAAAATACTGGTTATTGACGATATGCAGTATAAACAAGAAAACTCCCCAAACCAAAAAAAGCCAACTAGTACAACACCAAGATGAGAGAAAAACTACTGCACTTATGGAGGACTTTGATCCCAAAATTATGAAGAAAGTAAATTATCAAGAAAAGTAGCATCAGATGCCCCCTCCCCACCACCATTATCACTCATGCTGCTTACGTAATTTGACTGAAGAGGAAAGCTCATTCCCATTCATACGTTGGAGTGTAGATCACCTTTCTCTTAGATCCTCAACCTGCTCTTGACACCTTTCACCTTTGACCTTTTCCATAAAAAGCTTTGTAGCTTTCTCCTCTTCACCTCCAATAGAGGGACCTAGAATTTGACTAAAGGTGCGGTCTAGTTCATAAGTTTCCCACTAGTCTGGGTAGGGTTGATGTACACATTGCTAGCCTCACTTTTTGTTGGAGAGGCTGTTTTGCTGCTCCCAAGGCTGTTTTGCTGCTCCCAAGAGCTACCCCACCATTAAGCCAAGGGATCACTGTGTCCCCAGTATTTTCTGTCATCTGAGGAACCACAGTTTCATGAATCTTTAATTGCTCCTTACTGCAGTGTTTAATTATAGTGACATTTCTTTTACTTGGCTCTCTATTGCTCTTTAAGTATTTTGCCTCAGGAGGCAGTTCAAAGTCATGGTCCTCAATTGCTCTTCTATAGATATTGAGTCTTTTTTTCCCCCCTGGTTATAAGTAATTTGTGGTTTTCTTGTTATTGTTCATTTTTTTGTGGACAGGGTCATGAAAATGAAGTTAAAAGCGTATCCTGGAATGCTTCTGGGTCGCTGCTTGCGACTTGTGGCCGAGATAAATCTGTATGGATCTGGGAGGTTTTGCCAGGAAACGAATTCGAGTGTGTTTCAGTGCTGCAAGGACATGCACAAGATGTTAAAATGGTCCAATGGCATCCAACCGTGGACGTTTTGTTTTCATGTAGCTATGACAATACTGTTAAGGTACAATTATTCCAAGTCTTTCTTATCACCCTCTTGAGTCTGTGATCTGCATGAAAGCTTATTAATTCACTTTTTGCGTACTCTATGCAAAGTCCCTAAATTGGATAGGGTAGTTGACTAAGAATGCATTAAATGCTTTGCAGGTTTGGGCAGAAGATGGCGATAGCGATGATTGGCACTGTGTTCAAACTTTAAGTGAATCTAACAAGTACTACCTGAACCCTTCTTCTTTAATATATTTGAACTGTGTATGTTATTTTAAGGATTGGCATTGTGTTCAAACTTAGTTAAACCTAACTCGAACTACGAATTCGGCTGAATATCAGTAGGAAAGTGAACCGTAAACACTATATTTCCCTCGAGTCATTGATTTGACATTTGGAAAAATTTGGTTCGTTACTTTTCAGTTGTCAAAGTGATTGCTTTTCGATCTTTAGTTGATAGAGTAGTTTAAAAGTGATTGCTATGTTGTGGTTGCTTCCACTCTGAAGAGTAGCTTTACCGCAACGGTTTTTTTGTTATAAAATTTAATTTGTTAAATAGAGTCACACGACTCTTATATATGAATGAATGATACAATGCTTAAAGAAAAATCCAAGCACAATGTTCTGCTTTAAATTTGGTGCTTTTGCACGAAAAGTTTTTTCTGCTCTTGACCGTAATCACTTAACGAAAGCAGAAACACTCGTAGATGTATTTATGCAGCTTGTCATCAAAGTTCAATCCTTAGCTCAGATGACAGTTTAGTCTAATCCAGGGTAGGATTTAAGTTCTACTTTTTCCGTTCAAGGTATTCACTCAACTCTTAATATCACAAGCTGTTATTGCAAACTCCATGTTCGCAAAATATCCTACTGTCAGTACTTTTGGTTCACAATTATCTATCTTTCTCTTTCATTATATGCTAATTATATGAGTTTCTATTGATTATATCTGGTGTGGAATTGTGAGCTGCTTGAATGTGTGCACGGTCATTTTTATGCTCAAAAAACAGACAATTTGGTTTCAGCTGACTTTTCTAAGGATCTGTGATGCCAAAATCCGGTAACACTGAGATCTTTGTTTATCATGCATGACATTTGAACAGCTTGAGCTCCAATATTTTGCTGACATTTTCTGTAAATCAAGTCAGTAAAATTTAGTGTGGATTTTCTTTAAATAGTTGGTGGTTTTAGTCTGTTAGTAGAGTTTCATGGATTTCTACGTACAGAAATTAAACCTTGGCATAAGTGAGAAACCTCTTAAAAGTTGAAAACAATTAGGTAAGTGAGATCCTATTGTGCAACAGTTTCTTTTCTCCTACCTACGATTTTGTGCCTAAAATCAAAATTTTCGACGTCTCAAGGAAGTGTTTTCTAATTATTATTTTCAGTGGGCACTCATCTACAGTCTGGGCTCTATCTTTCAATGCCACTGGAGACAAGATGGTTACCTCTAGGTATGGGAGACTCGCATTGTTTTCTACTAAGCGTAATAGTTTCATAATTACTTTGTGTTTGCCTCAAGTGGAGGTGGTACTGATACCTAAGGCCGTCTACTTAAGTCTAATTTATGGAAGAAGAAAAGAATTTACTCGAGAACATAAATTACACTGGACAATTTTGCAGCGATGATCTTACCATAAAGATATGGGGTGCAGATATCATAAGAATGCAATCTGGTGAAGGCAATACACCTTGGTGAGGATCATTTTATCTCACGTTTTTTTTTTCTTGTGATTACGCATGTGATAGATTGGTAGTGTGGTTATTTCTTTTGATTTGAACTGTTCATACTATCAAGTGTGAGATCTATCTCCTGTCTTTGTATCTGCACTGTAAAATGTTTGCTAATGGGTTGTGCAAGAGTTACATCTGGCATGCTGAAATATATGAGGTTTTTACTAGAGATACCTAGAGGGAAAAAAATAGTTGCATTGTGAGTTACTCCCTCCGTCCCACATAAATTGATCACATTTTTTTTTGCACGGAAATTAAGATTTAAGTCATATATTGTGTGTTTTTCATTCTACCCTTTAGAGAGAGGAGGGGAAGAAAATGGGTCAGGAGAGAGAAAATGGTTTAGGGGAGTGTTAAATGTGGAGAGAGAAATAGAATAAAAAAGTTAAGAAAGTGAGTCAGGAGAGAGAAAATGAGTTGCTAGGGGATGTGGAGGGAGGAATAGAATAAAAAAGTGTAAAAGGGTAAATATGTAACATACTTAACAGAATCTTTCTTAATTGGGAAAGTAGGCAATTTTTGTGGGACGGCCCAGAAAAGAAATATGATCAATTTTTGTGGGCCGGAGGGAATATTTGTTAAGAAGTAAAGAAATTAGTTAATTCTGCTCCCTTCTAATAAAACAAATGAGATACCTTATGTCTTTGTTATTCCTTGACTTGTGTATTAGTCTCCGCGAGTTTATGTAATTGAGCTACTAAAAATTTCTTTTAGTAGAACTGGTCGAAGCAGTGCCACATAGGAGGTTCTGGCAGTTGTTTGGCAAAGGTTCCTTTGGCATTGATCTCATTGCATTTTTGCCGGTGGAATGTTAGAGGCTGATACAGAACTTATTGCCCAGTCTGCTTCTTGTTGAAAAGAAGCCTTTGCTTTAGCAGGGAGAAGGAAGTCACAGTGGCCTCTTTGGTTCTTTTATCTGACAGGCTATATTAGGATGAACCTAAGGGAAGGGATGAAGGTCGCGGTTAGATAAATAAAAAAAGGGAGTGACTATCTTTCAGTTGAATTTTCCTTCCCTGGGTTCGTCAATAACCTCGAAAGGCTCATGGAAGGATGCTATATTGAGAGGTGGAGACTTGTAAAGGACAGATAAGATTTACATCAGTTGGTATGTTTGGTGCATCCTCATGCTGCAGACTGTTTCGGGCATAACTCAGTCATCCTTTGTCAGGAGAAGATTTATGTGCAGATGATAGAGATTGCAAGGAGCATTTGCTCCTTTGCTGTTAGGTAAGTAGTTTTCTCAGATATGTTGTTGGCCCATTTTGGCGTGTCGTGGTCATGCTGTGAGCAGTAAATTGTAGTTCATGCCTCTGGCCAATTGGCTATACAAGAACTTAAGAGTTTGTCACAAACTTTTTAGTCTTTTCTGCACAATCTGGTGAGTTTGTTACACGTCCTGATATAGTTACTAATGTTGAAATATGACTTTTGTATACAACGTTTGTTTCCTTGTTGTTACCACTTTATAAATATTCTCTTGCTCTCCTTAATTTGAGATTTTACAGAAAAAGACCCACATCCAAGTTCCATATCTTTTGGTCCGCTATCTCGATCATGATTTCTCTATCCCTAGAGGGAAAGGTCCTTTTGGTTTGGGCTTGGGGATTGACCCCCTGGCTTGACTGTATGTCTATATATTAAGAATTATTATATCTTTTAGTTGGTTGCATGTCTAAATTTTTTTAATACACTGGATTCCCTGTTGCTCCATCTACCCACAGTGCTATGAACTTGGCGCAATTTCCTTCTCAGTGACATCATGACCAAGATATTTCTCCAATATGTTTCAAAAGAACTGACAACTTTAATAAGTCAGCTCAAGCCAAAAGCTGTTCAATTAACTTTCATTTCTTGCAAACATCCAGAGTTCCTATTTTATGTAACTGTTTTCTTTTTAGGATAAAATTCTAGTTCTTTAATTGGTTGGCTAACTCTTGTAGGTGAACTGTTATCTACCTGATGGTGTAACTAATATCAAGAAATAATGTTATATTTATTGATTAGAGCTAACAAGGGTGTTCACTTGCTTGATGATAACTGTTTGCTTAGTTGTTTTGTGTTTGCAGCGTAGTGGTATTATACTAATAGAAGCCTTTTTGCTTCTCCAGGAGGCATCTTTGCACCCTTGCTGGTTATCATGATCGAACAATTTTTTCAGTCCATTGGTCAAGGTACGGAGGTTCATGGATTCCCTTTCCCTCTCCAAGACATGCACTCACAAAATGATTAGGATTTTGGGTCAAATTCACCTCATTCTAGTTAGTTACCATATCACTGTAATCTTTGTTTATCCATTTCTTTTTCATTATGGTCTGGCTTTTGTCAGTTTTTACATCCGAGTATGACAGGGAAGGAGTAATTGCTAGTGGAGCAGCTGATGATGCTGTGCGTTTATTTGTTGAGAGCGAAGAGAGTAAGGTAATATGCATTCCTCCTTTCAGTGGTTCAGGTTAATAAAACCAGTAAATTGTTTTGTTCTTCTTCTCTTGGGGTGGGTGGGGTGGGGTGGTATGCATTCCATTCCCCTGCCATCATTCTATATTCTCCTTGATGTCATGGATAGGGCTGTATACGAACTGAGTTCGAGCAGAAGCGGTATGTATATCTTAAGCAGGGTTTGAACTCGATTTTCTAAATGATTCGTTGGTTCGTTTGGTTATATGGTCTAAGCAAATCGTGTTCGAGCTCAGAGCTTTTGTAGAATAAAAGAAGGAAGTTGTAGATGATTCCAACTATTCTGAGAGAAAGGAATCCCAATTGGTCAATACATGTACGATGTATATTAAAACAAATCTAAAACAGCAGTAGAAGCATATATCCTAATCTTTATCTTTCAGATCTTAAATAGTAATATGGGTTTGTATTGGAACTCTGAACTCGCTGACCAACAGCGTAAACGTTTTGAAACAAAGATGGTCACCGAGGAGAAAAACCTGGACTGAAATCTTGAAGAAAATCACCCTATTGACATCAGTGTGGTCTCCTTGCTCTCGTCCTTGGTGTTGCTGACAAATTGGGGTGTGCAGTGCTGGCGCTGGTGGCTGAAGATGATGATCTCCGATGGTGACTTTTCAATTTAGTAGAGTAAGAAAGGGAGACCGAGAGGGAGAAGGAAGATAAAGCGGTTTTACAATCATGCTGCCTCTTTTGGGAATAGATTTCAGTTTTGGTGTAGGGTTAAGCTAAAACGAACTCGAAACGAACTCGAAATAATGTTCATGCTTGGGGTATGTGTTATGAAACAAACATGAGAGAGCTCTTAGAGAACCGAAGGAAGCTGTTCATAAAAAGTTAGGTTCATTTACAGCCCTAGTTGTGGGGAACACAACCAGGTGCTGGCAGTCCAGAAGGCTCAAAGAATTCTTTGGGGTTATAGCTGAACGCCAAAGCTTTACCTTGTCCCATATTGCATATCTTTAACCTAAGTGCTATGGGGTTAACATCTGAACTGCACCATATAAACTAGGTAGCACGGACACGGTGTCGGACACCGACACTGGACACTGCAATTTTCAAAAAATCAGATTTTGGACACCGCAGGACACCGCTATTTTTTAATATATATATTTTTAATAAATATCAAATATATTTAACAATCTAAAATAACAAATAATAATGAAAAACTATCAAAACAAAATAATAATTTATTTGGTCAACACTGATTTAATCCAATGTACTAGAAATGCAAGCACAAAGAGAGAAAAGAAAAAAAAAGAAAAGAAAGAAACGAGAGGACGAAGAAAAAGAACAGGAAAGAAATGAACGAGAAGGCAAAGAAAAAAGAATAGGAAAGAAACGAGAGGAAGTGAGGGGAAAGGAGACGAGATGAGACCTGTGGGCCAGCGATGGTGGCGGCGGACCTCCGGTGACGATGGCAAGACCTCTGGAGACGGAGACGGCGACGACGACAGCGACAGTGGCAACATCTGGCTTCTCTTCTTTCGGCGACTGTAGCCGTCAGATCTGTTGGCTTCAGATCTTCGTTGACTGAGCTCCAACAACACTGGTGACAGCTCCGGCAACACCAGCGACACCGGCAACAGCCTTGATGTGGTCGGGAGACAGCAGTCGTGAGGTGAGAGAAGAAGACGGTAAGAGTTCAAAACATCTGAAATTTGTCCTAAAACCGTGCGACACTGCTCTACGCCGTGTCCGACACTCGTCGATTAAGTGTCCGACACGGTGTAGGAAATTAAAAATAAAAAAAATTCCGACACCAATGAGCCGTGTCCGACACGTGTCGGGCGGTGTCCGGAGGGTGTCGGGGTGTCCGTCCGTTTAGGACACCATACTTCCACCTAGGAGAGGTGTCTGTGCTACCTAGCATATAAATCATTGGCAACTACAGATATTATGCTCTTATTTGCTTCAGGACATTACAATGTTATGTGATAGTTTGCGGAGATTGGTCACCTCTTGGGATATTGCTTACAAGTGCCTTTTCATCATTAAACCTTGGATCTGTCCATTGTGTGTTTTTTCTCTTTTAGGGGAGGACGGAGGGGGTGGGAAGGGGAGGGAGGGAGCAAGGATGGCCAGAGGACATATTTAACTTCTGTCTATGTTTAGAAACTGCATGAGTGGTTTATAAACTTTATATGCTTAGAAATGGAAGTATGCTTTTATTATGAAATAATAATTGGAGTGTGCTCTCATTATACTTTCCAATGATACTTTATTCCGTGCTCATAATTTACCTCCCTTTATATTAAGAAAATGTATTACGGCTCTAATGTCTCCACTATTATGTTTTTCTGGATGAACATTTGGGTTCAAGTGATCCCTCTTTTGTTTCTTGAAAGGGAAATCAAGAAAGGTGAAAATGTACGGATGCATTCTGCAATTCTAATGCGGGTATAGGATGTAATTGCTCAGTCATCTCACCGATGGACTGGTTATCTCCCCTCCCGTTTACTCAAATTAAGGGAGAAAACACAATATGCAGTACAAATATGTCCAGAGAGCAGAAGTACCACAGAACTTTTAACCAGCAAATTAATGGTAGGAACATATATGTGTGTGTGAGAAGTACAATAGTGTGATTGTGCCCCGAGGGTAGGAACATATATATGTGTGTGAGAAGTACAATAATGTGATTGTGCCCCAAGGGTAGGGGACTGCAGTTAAACTAGGAGAACATGAAATGGGGAGGAAAAGAGGAACTAACGACGCCTAAAAGGTGAACTGGTCAGATCAGAACCCTCTACATAAGCAACACTTGCTACAAAAGACCATGACCTCCCAACCATGGCATATAGGCAGCACGGTCCAAAGACTCTGTGGCGGTCAAAGTTTTTCGGTTCGGGATTAGTATCCATTACGGCCGACTTGGTATTGAGAGCGGGTGATACACTACTTTAAGCAACTTATAGCTCAAAGCATTGGAAAATTTGTTGACAGTTCTTTATTATTATGAACAACAAGATGAATCATTTAAATAATCAGGATAACACCAAATAAAAAGCCATGGCATTGTCTAGATGATAATACAGATCGCCGGTGAACTGATTTGGATTCATATTACATCATCCTTAGACCAAAAGTGTCCGATACACTGAATAAGTCATAAATCTAAATTAAAAATCATCTTCCTCTTTTCATTATCATCATCAACATCCCCATCATTGTCTTTTGGAACATCACAAGGTATGCTCAAATTGTTCGACCAAAAAAAGAAAAGAAATAAAAATAAATATAAGAACAACAAAAAGAACGAAAATAATTTTCCTAATTTCAACCCTAAATTTCCAAAACATATCAATTTGTGCATTGTAATAGTTCCGTTTCTTAGCTTTTAGGTTTTTTTAGTGTTTATAACGTATTCTATGAATTAGTCTAACCAAAAAATTAGTAAGTATCCTCGTTAAAAAGAAAAAGAAGTAGAGTGAAGTGAAATTGTTACCTTTTAATTGTTACATACTAACTATACTCAAACAAAAAAAGTTGCACAAGAAAAAAAGAATATATACACTTAATTCGACGACCGTCTTGAGAAAGAGTGAGGGTCTGATGCAGGAGATAAAGATAGTGTGAGACTGAGGGGAATCCACGTCTCCGGAGGGATTCCATGCTTTCGGAGCAGATCGGAAATCACGAAGGGATTCTTATGGAGTATATATGGAGGTTTTGAGATGAAATTAAATGGAACAAGGGAGGATATAAAGGAAAAACATCTTGAGAGTTTGTTGTTCTCTGGATTCAAGCTTCAAATGACATGCAATTGATCTCAGTTTTGGAAAAAGCATTTGGATGGACAGCCCAGGAGCTCAGCTTTGCAGAAAGGTATTGATTCCTCTTAACGCTGTATCACGGCCGTTTGTCGCTTTGTTATGTTTTGCTTCGTTTAGATGGATAATCTAGCGATTTCATCAACTCGGTTTGCATTCGGTTCGGTGGCTTCTGAAACTGAACCTAGTTGCAGGAACGGGGTGTCTTGGCCGTGTCTTTGAACCGTCATGGGTACGCGTTAACAGGGTCACGATGGAAGGAACTTATCCACTTTGGGAACTGCAATAGATATATCAAGTTTGCTATATCTCAGATCAGAGATCTTGAGATACAGCAATTCGCAAGTTAGCTAGTCAAATTGGAAATGAACCTCTGTCCACTTATCAAAAAAATATTGCAACCCAAGTAACGTGGTGTGGCTCACTGTAAGCCAAGAATTTTTAATAACTGGGACCCATTTGATTTGAACAGCTTGGATTCGTTATTCTGGACGTCCACCGGATGCATGGAAGAACTTTGGCTTACTTTCTCTTTATGCGTGAAGGCTCTATATAGCTGTTTATATGTTATGAGTAACAAGTCATTCTAATTATTTATTTTTTCAGATTGATGGACCTACGTATAACTTGTTAACGAGGAAAGACAAGGCCCATGACATGGATGTAAATTCAGTGCAATGGAACTTTGCGGTAATACAGTCTTTAAATTTTCTATGACCTTATTTGGATCTTTGTACACGCACGCTTTGATCTGGATATGAGGTCTTTGGCGGACAATTCATAATTTCATGTATCCCAACTACCACTATCTACCTGGATGTGGAGTTATTGGGGCTTACCCCTCTGAACTGGTTGATGCTGCCTGCTAAGTGCTACTATACCCAAGCTCTTGCCTGTCATCTTTATTGACCTTTAATCATGCGTGCCTACACATGCGGTCAAAAGGCGCCAGTTTTCCACTCTTAAGAGGAATGTTCTATCATTTCCCTTTTAAATATTAATAGCGGTTCATCTAAAGGGACTTAGATCTCTTCCAAAGTGTTTAGATGTCACTGGTTGTCAGGTGACCAATCTGACTGGGCCAAAGCTCCCTCAAAGGGCACACACAAAACTAATCTGACAGAGCCAATACAAGTAATGACCTCACTGGGTTGCACTTGGGCACCCGTTTCACTCGAGTTCAGTATCCTTGTGTCTGTTCTTCCTGATTTTTTGACTACCTGCAAAGCTGCAACATTTAACTCGATGCCTCACTGAAAATCTTGGCAGGAAAACAGGCTTCTTGCTTCTGCAAGTGACGATGGGACGGTCAAGATTTGGCAGTTGGCTTCCCTACTGACAAATCAACATATATTGTAATAGTTTTCCATTTTCGAGATGAGTGTAATATTTCACAATGTTCTGTAGTCTGCATCTTGCGTCACATCTAAAAATTCGAGTCTATTAGGGAGGGTTTGGTTGTAATTTATGTATTCTCAGGCAAGAATTTTGAATTGTGAGAATAAGGAATCAGAAATATGTCCATTCTGCATGAACTTTGTTTTTGGATGATTGTTCTGTGACATTTGATGATATTGAGGTATATTTATCAGTTCTTTGACATCAATGAAATCTAGGAATCCTGGATTATCTAACTGAAGTGACCATGGATTCCGCAAATCTCTTAGTATGAAGTCACATTGTAGCTGATTTGAGGAGCATTTTAAAGTAAATATTCTACATATATATGAAGTGCTTGTTTAACACTCGTGATGCTATGTTGTCTTAAACTCTGCCATTGCCTTGTAAACAGAGCAGTCATTATAAACAGAGCAAGTTATGCCATTAGAGGCGAGCAGTTATACCATTAGAGGCGAGCAGTCATTATAAACAGAGCAAGTTATGCCGCCCAGGGTGATTATGAAGCGCCACCACCGAGATGGCTAAAACCATTTGTGCTGTCTCAAATCTCGTCTCTGAGCATTGTTCACGACTATATAAAACCGTTAGATCAGGAGAAGCTAGTATGATAGGAAGAGAGGTTAAAGGGAACATACGAGTTATTGTGAAATATATTCAACGGATCTTGATGGTTAGGACCGATTATTGGCTCAAATCTCAGATCTAGATTTTGAATGAGCACACAAGGGGTTATAGACCACTCAATAAATAGACTGAATGGCCTAAAGGTTTGACATTGAAATGCAAAAATTAACCATAACAGAAGTGAAAATGCGGTTCAGTGCAGGAAACCAAGAGATACGGACCTTCTCAATGCAAATTACAGAAACCCAGTTCGATCAATCTAAATAATCTGCTAATCATTCTCTTAAAAGTTATCAGTTTAGTATCAACATCACCATATGGTCCAAGAGATACGGACCTTTCCAACACAAATGATACAAACCCAGTTCGATCAATCTAGATAATCTGCTAATCATTCTCTTAAATTTATCAGTTTAGTATCAACATCACCATATGCCATTATTATTGTGATGAAACAAATGAGAAATAAAGGGATATCAACAAAACCCATATTGATTAACTAGAGATAAAGACTCTTTTCAACACCTGTTTTCTATTCTCAAAGCCCCTGAATTTGCCGTTCTTACTTCTTCAACCAAGGCTGCCCTGGCCGACAGTATACTGCTGTTCATCAATGAAGCATCAAAGGCATTGCAGTCCAGCAAACCCTTCAGCAGCTCCTCTTGACCCCATCTATCGGGGATCCAAACCCGACCCGCCACCTCCACCCGGTGCCTCTTTAGTCTCTCCCTCCCACTCTCCTCCACGGCACTAGGTTTAGCCTCTGCAGCCAATGAAGGCCCCTGCATCAGCGCAGCTTCTTCTGAGCTGACCCGAAAGCCGTTGGTCCTGTGAGCAGGCCGGTGGGTTCTCTTGAGCTCCTCAGCCTTGCTAGGGTTTCTGGTTGTCATGGCAGTATGGTTCTCCAGAAGAAAGCTGTGGTGTTTGTTTATGGTTGCTTTTGTTGGTGATGAAACGAAGGTCTTGCAATGCAATGCAATGCAATGCAATGCATGAAGGTGAAGCCCTTTATGTGTGGGAATAGATGGAAGCAAAATGAGTGGGTTGCTGTTGGTAATCGTCACCAGCAAGTGTATCATTTGTATGGTCAGCAAAAAGTGTACGTGTCTTGTTTGGGATTTTGGGATTCTTTGGTTGTGTGGTCTAATGCAAGTTTGACAAATACAACGAAGGGCAGAGAGAGGAGAGTCTTCAGGGGTGTAGATTCCTTGAAGGGATATTTGGAGGATATTGTGAGGTTGATGTAGATTTGGGTGGTTTTCGTCCAATGGGAATGGAGGATTTAGTAGGGGAAGGGGTTAACATTTATACTTGGATGGAGGCTTGTTTGGAGGGTGGTCCAAGGAGATATTTTTTTGTGATGTACATTTCAACAACCACCCTTTTGTATGGTTGTGGCTCAAATTAGAAACCTTTCCTCTCTAAATCATGATTAGTTAGGATTGCCCAAGTTGAAATACATGGTTCATTAGAGTTCGACCTAACCTGTACAACTTACGGTAATCTTGGTGCTCTTCTTTTACCGGTTTGTCTTGCATGCCAGACCGTCTCGACGAATTTTAAAAGAAATCATATTAGCAACGTAAATTTTCGTGATTAGAAACAAGATAGTAAATGAATTGATCAGTAACTCCTTCCACAAAAGTTATCTGAAAGATAATTAAAACTTGTGTAGGTTGATTTCTTATGTACATTTATTAGCTTTATGGTCCAAGCTAAGCTAGTTAACAAACTTTTGTGTATTGTTTAACTTACATGAACATCCATTACTTCTTGAGTAACTTGTATGTTTTGTGACATGAACAGAAGTCTATTAAAACACACTTAATACTATATGATTTCACAAAAGCTACGTCAATCCACATGAAAGTTTGGCATCTGGTTGGGGGAGCTTTTTCTAAATTAAGATTTCATCAACTCTACCATTTGAGTAAAGAGAATACTAGTCATTGAAATGACAGAAACGACTTGTTTTTGGCATGCTTCTGTGAGGTCCCTTCTTGGACCCTGCTTAGGATTCCAGAGAAGCTTGCACCAACCCATCATCCATGCGACAAGAACACATCAAACACCAAGATTTTGTTGAAGTTTGGCTGGTCGCAAGGCCGTGGAGGATTTGCATTTTTGCGCTAGTGTCTCGTCTTGGGGTGATCACATTTTTCAATCATTTAACCACGTGCTAGTACAATTTTGGTCCTCAATTAGGTTAGCCTAATAGTACATCTCAAAGGTCTTGTCACATAATTCAAATTGGCAATTGACAATTGCTGCCTGCTTGTAATCGTTGTGGCAATCGGTCATAGGTTTTCTTTGCATTGTTTTTCTAATTCTTTAGATTAGTTGGATTTGTGGCAATTGCTGCCTGCTCGTAATCGTTGTGGTGGTGGTGGGATGTATATAATTTGAGATTGAGATTTTTACTTGATATTTTTAATTTCAGATCGATAAAGCGGCATGTGCTGCTCGTGGTGGCAATAGAGAATTAGGAATTGGCAATTGACAATTGCAGTTGGGATTGGGATGATTGTGGAATTACTAGAAATCTGGAATGGACATGGAACTTGGATTATACTGCTCGAATTGGGAACTGTCAATTGTGAACCTGGAACCTGGAGAAATCTTGCAAATTTGGAATATGCTCAACAGCCTGGAGAATACTGCAAATTTGGAACTCTCACTTGCACCATTCGAACTTACTAGACTGAATAGAGTGTATCTAATTTGATCTATCTAGTATAAATTGTATTTCGATAGTTAGATTTAATATTTCTAGAATTCTAGTGCATGTATGTTTTTGAGTTTTTTCAATTTCAATCTCTCAGTGTATTGACAAGTTTATGGTTTGTACAGTGTGTAGTTGCTGGTAATTTTTGGCAGTGTATCTCTAAATTTTGGCAGTGTACTTCTAACTCTCCATATATATGGCAGTGTATCTTTAAATTTTGCAAGGTCCTGATTATAATGGCAGTGTGTTATATAGTCATATAGACAGTGTGTAAAATGATATTGCAGTGTATGTTACAATGTAATATATACTAATATAAACTCATTATTTGATTCTTGCTTATATATTAGTGTGACTATTATAGTGTATATATTGATTCATCACTTATCTATTTCTTTTTTAATTGGTATAGGTTTTTTGTAAGTATTGAATCATGAAAAGATATTTTCAAGTAGTTTCGGGTCCAATTCAATCATCCATTAATCAACAAAGTGTTGAAAATGTTGACGGGCAACCTCCTTTGAAGAATTTTAGAATGGGAGCTATTCCAACTGATGCAAATCCGATTGAAAATGTGCCAGAGGTTAACTCAAGCGTCTCTCCGAAACGATCGGAGTTAAGTGCTTTGAAAGTTTAGTATCTCGGAAATGGTTATTCCTTCCTCAACAAATGAAATTATTCGAGATCTGGGGTTGCGGATTCAAATATGTGACTACCACCCCAATGACCAAGACCGCATTCGTAGGGAGTATCTACTAGAGGGTCCTTATCAACCTCGTAAGCACACATTTCCACAAACAATGATCGAAAAGAAAAAAACGGCGCTTCAATAAGGTTTGGTTCAAAGAATTCTCAACTTGGTTGGAATATAGTGTTGCAAAAGATGCATGTTTTTGCCTCTATTGCTATCTCTTTAAATCGAAGAAAGAGCAAGAAATAGAAAGTGGTTATTCATTTGTTGTCGACGGATTCAAGAATTGGAAGAGAAGTGATAAGTTTGGAATTCATGTCGGAGGATGTTCTAGCTTTCATAACCAAGCTCGGAGAAAGTGTGAAGCTTTATTAAATGAAAAGAAATATGTTAGAACTTTCCTTCACAAGAAATCCGATAGTGATTGGAGTGAGTATCGGGTGCGTCTAAATGCATCACTTGTATGCATTAAGTATCTCTTACGGCAAGGACTAGCTTTTCGAGGTCACGATGAATGGAAGAATCTATTGATCGAGGGAACTTTCTTGAACTCTTAAGGGCTCTTGCTAATAGCAATGATGCTATCAAGAGCCTTGTGTTGAACAATGCTCCCCGAAATGACAAGCTAACTTCGCTAGATATTCAAAAGGATATTGTAAGGGCTTGTGCCGCCGAAACTACCTTGGTAATTATGCAAGAGCTTGGTAGTTCCTTATTCTCTATCTTGATTGATGAATCTCGTGATATATCAACTAAGGAGCAAATGACCGTTGTTTTTCGCTTTGTGAATGACAAGGGCCAAGTTGTTGAACGATTCATTGGTCTTGTGCATGTTAGTGATACAAGAGCCGTGTCATTAAAGAAGAAAATTGATGATTTGCTATGTGAGCACAAACTACGCATTGCAAGGTTGCGTGGGCAAGGTTATGATGGAGCAAGTAACATGCGAGGTGAGTTTAATGGCTTAAAGGCACTTATCTTAAAGGAGAATGGGGCGGCCTTTTACGTTCATTTTTTTGCACATCAACTTCAACTTGCACTAGTTGGTGTTGCAACAAATCATGACTTAGTTGAAACTCTTTTCTTCACGGTTTCAAGTGTGGCAAACTTGGTTGGTGCTTCTTGTAAATGTTGTGATATGCTTAAAGAAAAGCAAGCTACTTATGTATTGAACGCACTTCTTACCGGTGAACTTCAAAGTGGGTGAGGATTGAATCAAGAAATTATGCTTAAAAGGGCGGGTGATACACGTTGGAGCTCGCATTTTGGTGCTTTGGTCAGTTTGATTGTTGTCTTTTCTGCTGCATGTGATGTACTTGATGATATATCATGGGATGGAAGCAAGGAACAAAAGCGTGAAGCAAGAAATTTATTGGCGACAATGCACTCTTTTGATTTTGCATTATCTCTCTTTTTTATGAAAAATATCTTGGGTATCACCAATACGTTGTCACAGGCATTACAACGTAAAGATCAAGATATTGTGAATGCCATGGATCTCGTCAAAGTCTCCAAGTTACAACTTCAAATGATGAGAGAAGATGGGTGGGATGACCTCTTTGATGAAACTTGTTCATTTTGTAACAAGCACAAGATTCTCATTCCTAATATGGATGGAGAGTTTGAACCCATCTTTCGATTCAAGCGGCACACACATGGAGTTACAAACCAACACCATTACCAAGTGCAATTGTTTTACACTGTCATTGATATGCAACTTCAAGAGTTGAATAATCGTTTCAATGAAGGGAACACTGAATTACTCCTTTGCATGGCAACTCTTAGTCCAAGTGATTCCTTCTCAGCTTTTGACAGGAAAAAGTTGATTCGGCTCGCCAATTTTTATCCGGCCGATTTTCCAAGTATGGAACTCTTAACACTTGGCTATGAGCTTGATACTTATGTCATGGATGTACGTGCTAACAACGAGTTCTCAAGTGTGAAAGGTATCACGGGTCTTGCGGAGAAAATGGTTGAAAAGAAGAAAAATATTTTGTATCCATTAGTCTACAAGCTTATAACTTTGGCCTTAATTTTGCCTGTCGCTACCACAACGGTGGAAAGGGCATTTTCCACTATGAGTATTGTGAAGACCCGATTGCGCAATTCAATCGGAGATGCGTTTATAAATGATTGTATGATTACTTTTGTCGAAAAAAAATTATTTGATGGTATTCAAAATGATGTAATCATTAATCGCTTTCAGAAGATGCGACCTCGTCGTGGTCAATTGTAGAATTTTATGGTTCAAGTTTAATGTATAATTAATTTTTGTGATAATTTTTCTCTTGTGCCCACCTTGAATATTATTCTGCCTCCACCACTGGGATTAATTACGTAACTCAAAGGCCCCCTTGTACACCCACTCTCCATCCCCAGTGAACCTTTGTGAAACGTAGCCACTTCTTTTTAGTCAACACAACCGTGAACCTCAAGGCATTAGAACAAGCACCAAAGCCATAGTTGTGACCACCTGTTTACTCTGCAATTATTCCCATCTAGGAGATGGAAACCCAAGAGCCATCAGCCATGCATATAGAATGATCAGTAAGAACACCGAAGAACACTTTCTTGTTTCTGAAGGTCAATATGTTACCCTTGAAGCCTGCTCTAGATTATGCAGGTGACTTGGATGAAAGAAAGTCTTCTACTGGGTTTCAAACAGAAAGTTTTTCTTTTTAGAATAACATTTGAACACATATTTTGTTTCTCTTTTTCTCCACAATTTTGAAAATGGTATCCAAATTGATCAATGTATGGTACAAGCAATTCGTTTGGGTGCCTAATAAGTTAATTTGAGTTTGCCAACGAGCTAAAACACAAGGTTTGCTTCTCCTCTCTCTGAGTACTCAAAAGACAATTAAAATACATCTTCAAGGCCGAAGAAGTGTTCCAAGAATTCTTATTGGATACACTCATAATAGTTGATGGAGTTTTCCCATTTTCTTCGTCGAGATTAATCTTCTAAACTTTATTGAATTTCATAGCATTAGAATTATGAATCCCCTAATTTAAGCACTAAAAGGTACGTGGATCTAAGCTATCAGAAATATAAGACATTTTCCCGACTTACACGAGGAAGCCACAGATTAATAAACGATGTGAAAGTCGGTATGCCAACAAATTTTTTCATCTTCCTTTGATCTGTATGAGTTTTTTTTAGTCAAATACTAAGGATATGTACATTGCAGCAAAACTATACATATTAAAAACCAAAAGGGAAGTAAGTCAACCAGAGGATGAACAGAAGTACTGCATACAAAACCATCGAGGCTACCAGATTTAGCAAACTAATCCACAACTAGATTAGCCTTACGATAGCAAAAAGAAATTAAGCCGTACAGTCGGACATAGGCAAAGTAGAGCCACGCAGTCATGACGGAGGGGGAACAACCATTGGCTGCTTTTGGCGCACCTACGTAAACAAGACAAAGTAAAAAGAGAATAAGATTCAATGATAACATGATAACATAAGATAGCTGTAGATCGTGAATGATGTGAAGTGCTCGTCGAATGGCGAGTAGCTCTGCAACAACATTAGTGGTGGTTCCAATATTGAGAGCAAAACCACACAGAATATGCCCCAAATGGTTACTGTTGCCATTGTGGGTTTTAAACTCACTTTGAAGAGTCCAATTTAACTCAATTTTCAAATCGGTTTTACACCATAATTTGGTTAGGAACAAATCTATTTATGTTCATCTATTAGAGTAGATGATTATAATATTCACAAACTTAAAACAAATAAAGAGTGAATGAGAAAAATGAAGTTGAAGTTGGTGGTTCAACTTGTAGGAAAAAAAGAATCCCACATAGAAGAGATAAAGTAAAGGTGGTCTTCTTATAAGATTTAGCTTTGAATTAAGGGTTGGACCTCTTGAGAGTACCCAAGTTTTGTAAGGAGGGAGGATCTAGGTCCGCAACACACGTGCCCACCGCCTGCCAGTCCCATCGCGGTCTGTTTGGGGCCATTATTCTTTTGAAAACAAATAATTTTAAACAAATAATTTTTTATTTAAATTATTTTCCAAAAAGTTGCAACCTTTCCAACAGTTGCACTCTTTCAGTGAAGAGTTGCACCCTTCAGTGAATTCTTTCACAGTATAAAATCATGTCCAGGATCTGAAAAAGGAAAAAAAATTCTCTCCCAAAATTCTCTTTGATTTTTTGTTCTTGTGTCTGTGTCCAAAGGAGAAAGAGTTTTGCATTTGTTTAGGTTTGCCGAGCGTGCAAATTTGAAGTGCTTCTATTTTTAGATGTTGCTACTGTTGTATCCTGGGAAACTTTCGTCAAGAGACCGTTAGCACCATTGCATGACGAATAAAGCCTTTAGGACAGTGAATCAAATTTACACCTGGGCTTTCTTATTTGCTGTTTTGAATTTCTGTTGTGAGTTGTTAGATATAATTCAGTTTTCCATATTTTGTTTGCATGTTCAGTATTTGGTTGGTCAACTAATTTTTTGTACAAGTACACAAAGACTATTTTTTCCAACAGTTTATGAAGGATACCACCAATACCAGCAGAACCCGAGTTACCAGCAGAGGCACCGTCAATGTTAAACTTCAAATATCATTTGGGAGGAAACGTCAAACCAATATGTGAGAGAGAGAGCAAGGGGTTTGGGGAAAAGCACGATGCATGAAAGTGAGACATGAAAAGATGGCCGTGCATCCTAGCAAAACAAAGATCGTGATACAATTAATGGTCTCGTGGCACAAAGTAAAGTTATTACGGGTGAGCCAAGCATATCACAAGAGACAAATAAAAATGATGACCTAAACTAGAGGGGGTCGAAGATCTGAGGCAAAATCCTACAAAGAGAAATGGGGGAATGGTTGGACGGTCGGATAGGGGAGAGGTAAGCATGTAAAGGCTGAAACAAAGGGCATGATGCGAGGAAGTGGATATTAATATCCACTGCACTCGAACGGAGAGATCATTGGGTAGTAGCATGTTTGTATATCAACGCTAGAATTGTGCGTTAAAAACTCTAGGGGATAGAAATCGCAATAGGGCAGATCGAATTTGGATCTTGTAAAATCTGCACCCGCCATTGTAGTCTTAAAATCCTACTCTTCCCTGCCCCGCCCCT
This sequence comes from Escallonia herrerae, assembly GCA_033070095.1. Taxonomy (NCBI): domain Eukaryota; kingdom Viridiplantae; phylum Streptophyta; class Magnoliopsida; order Escalloniales; family Escalloniaceae; genus Escallonia; species Escallonia herrerae. The sequence goes on from JAVXUP010001516.1 coordinate 63,737, forward strand.
CCCGCCGGGTCAAATGAATGCAATACCATACCCGATCCTAAATGACGTAGCGGAAGCAATCAGGATGGAATTTGTCTATCGATCGGGTGTATATACCAACGCACACAGCGATGGTTACACTAAACACACAGTTTAATGGCTTCAAAGAAGAGCACACAGCTCTTTGAGAAAATAAACTCTCCAATGTATTAATAGAAATCATAAGTTGGATGTCAATCACATTTGCAAGGCTCTATTTATAGAGCAAAGTAAAGAACATGAGGTTTCTCTAACCAATGGCCTTGATTGTCTCTTACTATTATAGATGTGAAAACATGTGTGGCTATTTCAAAGGACCTTAATTATCTCTTCTCATTCATGACCACTTAAGCATGTGAAAACATGTGTGGCTCTTTCAAAGGACCTTAGTTACCTCTTAAACATTTGAAAAACATGTTAGAGGATCAACTGGATTGCACTGCATCATTCTCTCCCTCTTAGGAAAAACTTGACCTCGAGTTTTTGCCTGGATATAAAGGATCATCTGGATGAAACGGGTAGAGATTGGCGACATCAAAAGTTGAAGAAATTTCCAAATAGTCAGGTAGCGCGACCACATAGCCGTTATCATTGACCCTCTTTAGAAGTCTGCATGGTCCCACTTTCTTCTTGTTGAGCTTATTATATGTGCCTACTAGGAATCTCTCTTTCCTGAGATGTACCATAACCATGTCTACCTCTGTAATACCCGTATTTTTCCTAACGCGAATCTTTTATAAATAGGTAAAGTTGGGCGTCAATTGTGCAATTTTATAGAATATAATTTAGAGGCTTTGTTTTTAGGTTGACACCTCATACTAGCTTAGGCGACTAAGCTAAGCTAATTAAAGAGTGTAATAATAGTTCTTGGGGATAAGGGAGCCTCATATGGAAAATAAAAAACAAAACAAAAGAAGAGAAACAGACCAAGAAGTAGAGAAGAAGGAAAAAAAAAAGAGATAGAGGAAAGAGAAGCAAAATAGGGCTCGGGGAAGGGAAAAACAAAGGAAAACAGAAGGGATTTCTGCCATATCTTTAGCAAGTGAACCACTCAAATCTCTAGTATACACATCCTAGTGTGTGCTTATGGTATTTATGTATGTGTTTCGCAATCGTGGAGCATGTGATTAAGCCATGAACATGGCCATTTAAGCATGATATTTTCTGGGATTTTTGTGCCACAATTGAGAGATTAAGGTTGTGGCTCGGTGTAATTTTAGTGTATGGGTTATTGGTTGATCATTTTCATACGTGCAGGGGGTAAGGGAGAGGGAAACTCAGCCATGCGTGGGTGATGCAGTGTGTTATGTATGCATATGTAAATTCTGGTGTATGTTGTGCGGGTGATTATGTGAGTAATGTGTATGTAATTGGATGTTTTCCTAATGCTTTGGAGTGTGTTGGAGATGAATTAGGGTGAATTCATGAGGGGCATAGTTGGGAGTGGGTGTAGCAAGTTTTCATGTGTGTGTTCTTCATTCGGGTAAAGGGGTGGAGGTATGATTTTGGGTCCAATTATGTTAAAATGTGTTAAGTAAGCATATGTAGGTGTTTTGGTGGGTTAGTAATGGTTTCGTGGGTTGGTGTGTGATTCTGGGAGTTAAACAAGTAAAATGGGCCACCACAGCTGAAGGTGGAAGGAGGTGTGTGTGTGTGTGTTTAGGTGAAATAGTAAGTGTGGCAATCAAAATAGTAACTAAAATTGTCACTAAAGGTAGGAATAAGTTAGGCATTTTTAATCAAATTTTTGTAAATGTTTGGGATCAAAATTGGATAAAGTGCAAAACTATAACCCCAATTATTTTTACAATACGTGCGCTCTGGAAATTTTTGGGAATTTTCGGTGTCCCCAAAGGGTGCTAAATTAGAGTATCGATTAATCAGAATTAGCGAATTATTTAACCTTGTAAACTAAGTTATTTTAATTTAAAATTTTTATAGAAATCTTATTTTACTGACATGATTCATATTTAAAATTTTGTGCCATTCTGAGGCTAATAGGTATTTTTTCGAAACTAGCCTTTCGGGGCTCGGTTAGGACACTGGTTCAAGATTTTCGGACAATTTTTTTTTTAAATACTTTTTATCCCAAAAATGACTTCAGGATACTTAGTATTTTAAGATATTTTTTTTGGGATTTTTCCAGTGCTGAAAACCCCCAGGGGTATTTTGTTAATTTTCTATCCTATGGGCATTTTGGTAATTTTACACATCCAGTGTGGGGGTCGTTATGGGACTGTGCATGAGTTAATAGTGAGTTATAAAACAATATTGTAAGCTACATTCTAATCTTTGAACTGTTCCTCTTGGGTTAAAGCAAGGATTGTTTCGGGTAGGTTATCATAACTACAAATTAGGTAAGGGTTTCTGTCTGAACCTCAAGCCATCAGTTTGCTTCCAAAATTATTCTTTTGTTACTTATGGCCATTTTTGAACTCTAAGTATGCATTGATTTCAATATGTTCTTGCAAAATAAACCCTAATGTTGAGCCTGATTCAATTATTGAACTCCTGTCGGTGCTCACCTTTTATTGCATATTGAGCATTGATTTGTGTATTGATAATGTGATATATGTCTGCTGTATACTGACATGGGAATTTGTTCTGTTTTGTTCTATTTTGAGGCAGGCGTTATAAGGCTAGCCTGAATCCTGCGTGGAACGCAGGCTAGTACCTACATGGACTAGTATTCTGGTACATCATGAGAGTGTATATTTTCTGAGCCTTGCCTGTATGGCATTGCTACTACCCATGATCAATATCTTCTGAAGGTATGTGCATTGTATCTGAACTTACTATTCAAAAATGTCTGAGAACAATTGTTTGAAATCCCTGAACTATTTGTCTTTGAATTGTTGTAACTCCCTCCAAGACTTCTTTGAGCGACCTTACTGAGTTATCAAAAGCTCACCCTTAATTATTCCGTTCTGCAGGTAGTCCTCAGTGGTAGCTTGTGTGCTTGTTAAGAACTTATGTGCAAGTTGTAACCTCTTAAGTCTGGGATTCCTTTTGTGGAACTTTATGTTGTTGGAAGAACTTAGCGTGATGTTGTTTAAGAATCTGAAAGTATGACAGGTGCCATAATATATGTGATGTTATAGGTTAATGCCTCAAGGTCTGGAGCAATGGAGTTTTGGATTTTTTGAGGCGTTACAGTTGGTATCAGAGCTTAGGAATATGATTCTGTAGACTATTAAGGATGTGAGGAGAATATCAAAATATCTGATAGGGCAATTAAGAAGATTTTTATAAGATTTGTGGATTGAAACGATCCAATTGTAGGAAATGAAGATGACGCCGAGGCTGAACAATTTTATGTGGCAGACCTCGAACCACGGCAAGAGCACATGGTTAGTGTAGCCTAGGTAGAGCTATGGAAAAGGAAGTGTCATCGGTTGATTAAGAAGAAAGGTGATCTGGCAACTCGGTTGGCATCTCTAAAAATTAGTACCAGCCAAACCATAGGGCAGTTGAAAGCAGAATGTGAACGTGAGAGAGAAATGGTGCACCATGTCCAAGAGCAAACTTGAGACGTCAGTATGAGAGTGATCCGGACAATTCAGCAAATTGTTCGGGAATGACCTCTGATAGAGCCCTTTCCGAGTATAGGCGACGATTGATTTTAGACGAGGGGCATTGTTGGAGTTTTGAGCTGTTCGTGAAATGCTATGACTGCTCTTAGACGGAGTCATTTTGGATGTATATATAATGTATAGGGTGGTAGGGTTCATTTTTATGTATGATTATTGGGCCCTTCTTTTGTATGTAAAACCGAACATGGTGTATATATATATATATATATATATATATATATATATATATATATATATATATTGGGCCCTTCTTTTGTATGTAAAACCGAACATGGTGTATATATATATGCATGTAAATAGTAATCTATAGTTATGTTGTTCTCTTTTAGATACGTGATATATATATATATATATATATATATATATATATATATATATATATATATATATATATATATATATATATATATATATATATATATAGGGGACCGATCCACATCTACCGGTGGAGAAATAACAATTTCTCCACCGAACCGCAGGTAAGAGTAGCGGTTGGCCACGTGGCGCAAAAAGGGACGAAAAGGGACGAAAAAGGACGAAAATACTATGAGAAATTCATGAAAATATCACGAGAAAATGAAAAACTCATGAGAAAATGGTGGCAATAATGCCAACCGCATGTAGGAGTTGCGGTTGGCATTATTGCCTTCCGTGACCCCCACCCCCTTGCCCCCCACCCGTCACCCCCTTGCCCCCCACCCTATGTCCTTTTCCCCCACCCGTGAATCCCCTCTTCCCCCACGTGTCATTACCACCCTACCCCCCACCCCCACGTGTCATTCCCCCCTCCCCCTCCCTGCTGTTCACTCACGGTTCTTCTCTTCCTCTCTCACTTTTCTCTCTATAAAATCCCTCCTCCCCGAATCATTTCTTCCACCCTCCTCATTTTCCCTATCTCACCTACATACAAACAAAAAAAATTTACGCTAGAAGATCGGTGGATTTTTCTTGAAATATATCAAGTTAAAACAAGTAAGTATTTTTCAATTTGTTCTTACCAATTGATTGTTTAAATTGTGTTACGCTTAAATTGTTCTTACAATAGTCTAAAATTCGTGTTTAGGGCGTCAAAATTACGTTTTGACAAATCGGGGTATTACATTCGAAATATTCCAAAATAGCGATTTTTTAGGGCGTCAGAAATAGAATTTTTCACGAATTTATAAAAAATAGCTAGAGCTAGATTTTGCCAAAGTACGAAACAGAGACCCTAGTTATTTTCAAAAGATCTGTATCAGGTAAAAATTTTAGATTTTTCCAAAGACTGGAAAGGGGTTAACTGATACACGCAACCTTGTAACTTTGCAGTGTAATTTAAAATATCAAGCCAGCGCGATTTCGCGCGAAACTTTTATGAGAACCCTAGGGTGTTGGGAAGTTCCATTCCCCAGGAATTCGGGCCATTCCGAAGCCGTTAGCTAATTTTTTGGCCGAACGGGCTTTTAAGCGCTCGATCCGGACACCGGTTCGGGATTTTTAGGCGAAAAATCCGTAAAATACTTTTTAGATCAAGAATGAACTCAGGAAGCTTAAAATAGCATTTTAAAGCACTTTTGATATTTTCTGAAGCCAGGGGATATTTTGGTAATTTGCCACCCCAAGAGGGGTATTTTGGTAATTTTCCCGAAAAAGTTTTCCAACGGACTTTTAAGTCCAGAAATGTAAGTAAAATGCCTGAAATGTTGTTTTGCAGCTGATTGCGGGGCGTAATTGTCGCTAAAGGCGAAAACTTAATTAGACAGTTTTTTCACAAATTTATAAAAAATAGCTAGAGCTAGATTTTGCCAAAATACAAAACAGAGACCCTAGTTATTTTCAAAAGATCTGTATCAGGTAAAAATTTCAGATTAAGACTAGAAAGGGGTTAACTGATACGCGCAACCTTGTAACTTTGCAGTGTAATTTAAAATATCAAGACAGCGCGATTTCGTGCGAAACTTTTATGAGAACCCTAGGGTGTTGGGAAGTTCCATTCCCCAGGAATTCGGGCCATTCCGAAGCCGTTAGCTAATTTTTTGCCGAACGGGCTTTTAAGCGCTCGATCCGGACACCGGTTCGGGATTTTTAGGCGAAAAATCCATAAAATACTTTTTAGATCAAGAATGAACTCAGGAAGCTTAAAATAGCGTTTTAAAGCAATTTTGAATAAATTTTATTCAAAATTTACATTATACCAAATTTCCCGAAAGACGGTGGTTTAAATAAATTTTATTCTTCTTTTATTTAAATCTATGACTTGTTGAGAATGATATAATTTTTATTTTTTAGATTTCAGTATAAATATGGATGCAACTGGAGGAAATAATTTTTGTGAAGGTTCTGATCCACCTTACGTTGGTCAAGTTTTTCAAGCACTGGACGAAGTTGAAGCATACTATAGAGCATATTCGAAAACGATAGGTTTCGGTATTAGAACTAAGACGACTAGAAAACGGGCGAATACAGATCAAATTTGTGCAAGACTATTTGAGTGTCATAGAGGAGCACCGCATGTAACTCCGGTCGTTCGGATCAGTGACGAAGGGACAACAAGACAAAGAAAACGGGACACATTTCCGGGTACCGGCTGCAAGGCCCATGTGTATGCAGTACACCGAAAAAATGAAAACCATTGGGTTGTCACAGGAGTGGAGTTGAGCCATAATCATCAGTTGATGACCCCCAGTAAGATTGGTCAAATTCATCAACACCGAGAAATAAGCGCGGCACACAGACAACTAATTTTTACAATGGCCGAGGCTAAAATTCCACCTTCTAAGATGATGGGGGTTTTCTCAAGCCAGGCTGGGGGGATTGACAAGTTGAGTTTCAACGAAGTAGACCTTCGAAATGAACTTCGTGCTCAGAGGAGAGAGTCTTTCGGTAAGAGTGATTCTCAAACTACACTTGATCTCTTCAGGTCCCTTCAGAGTGAGAATTCTGGATTTTTTTACAGTCTCCAACTGGATGATGAGAACCGCATTAGTACTATATTTTGGGCGGACCCCCGTTCTAGAGCTGCTTACCAAAATTTTGGGGATGTTGTGACGTTTGACACCACATACCGCACCAATAAGTACTCTATGCCTTTTGCTCCGTTCACCGGGGTGAACCACCACTATCAGTCAATCTCGTTTGGCTTTGCCCTGCTTAGGGATGAGACGGAGGAGTCATTTACGTGGTTATTTGAAACGTGGCTTCAAGCAATGTATCATATTCCTCCAAAGACCATCATCACCGACCAAGATCTGGCAATGAAAAATGCAATCGCTAAGGTCCTTCCAGATACTCACCATGGCCTGTGCACATGGCACATAAGCAACAAATATCCCGAACGGCTTCACCATGTATATGCAAACCATCCGTCATTCAAGACTGACTTTAATACATGTGTGAAGAAATCGTTGACGGTAGACGTGTTCGAGGAGAGGTGGGCCACGTTAATGGATACTTACTATTTGCACAATCACGAATGGTTACAATCGTTGTATGAGATCAAGACACAGTGGGTCGGTGCCTACACCAAGAAGTTTTTTGCAGCCGGAATGACTACGACCTCGAGAAGCGAAGCTATGAATTCATTCTTTGATGGGTACGTAGGCCAGTCTTCAAGTATAGCGGAGTTCGTACTAGAGATGCAGAAAGCCGTTGACAGGCAATTGTACCGTGAGAGAGAAGCCGACGCGGCTACAGTTTGCAAAGAAAGAGCTATACTAGTTTATTCACCTTTAGAGGCTCATGCGGCTCAAGTCTATACCAAGGAAATGTTTCGACAGTTTCAAGAGGAACTACTAAAGTCGAATCAATATGGCATGACAAAGTTGCACGAGTATTCCACCAGAGATATCAAGGTTTATGCTTTGACAAATGTGACGAACTTCGCCAATCCGTGCTCTTCGTCGGCTCCGAGGACCAGACGACATTTTACCGTAGCAGTTTGTAAGGACACCGGGTTGGTTAATTGCAACTGTCAACTGTTTGAGCATAAAGGTATACTTTGTCGACACGCGTTGAGGGTTTTGAGCGCCAAGAATGCTAGTGAAATCCCTCCACCGTATATCTTGGAACGGTGGACGAAGGAAGCCAACAGAGTCCACGGTCACATTCCTTACGTGCCCAATGTTTCAGTTGATTTCGAGCAATCTGAGACGCTGCGATATAATCACCTTTGTAACATCATGCACGGTTTATCAATGGATGCAGCGTCGACATTTGATGGGTACAGGTATCAAGTTGAAGCAGCCGCACGGGATAAGGCTAAGCATGCACAGTTTAGGATGGCATTACCAGAAACTGTGGACACTCCGACTACTCGGACAACTCCAGGCGGTAGATTCAATCGAGCCAAACAGCCAGTCATTGACGGCACTGACCTACAAGGTGAGGAGGACGACATTTTTGATCCAATTATTTCTCAAACAAAAGGGCGAAAACGAGCAATACGCATGAAGAATCCGATTGAAGAAGCAACGGGTCAAAAAAAATTACGAAAGTGTGCGTTGTGTAATAAGATGACTGATCATGACAAGAGAAACCATTATAAAGTGTTAGGTATCGAACCTGGCAGTATGGTCGAGGAGGACGATGATGAGGAAGAGTGTTAGGGTTAATGTTTCAGTTGTATAAATTGAACTTTTATAATGTTTAAATTTGTGATTTGGTTTGTGCAATCTTTAATTTGTGATTTGATTTGTGGATTATTGATATTTTTGGTAACTCCGTTTTCGGGCACACTTTAGGCCCCATTTGATAGCTTCCGAAAAAAGTTGTAATTTTTTTTGTCACTTTTTTTCCGCTCATTGCACTTCAGGCACGCTAGTTAGCCCATTTGTAAGACTTTCGGCGAAAAACGAGACACATTAATTTTTGAGTTTTCCTAGGAAGGGCCTATTCGGGCACACTTTAGGCCCCATTTGATAGCTTCCGAAAAAAGTTGTAATTTTTTTTGTCACTTTTTTTCCGCTCATTGCACTTCAGGCACGCTAGTTAGCCCATTTGTAAGACTTTCGGCGAAAAACGAGACACATTAATTTTTGAGTTTTCCTAGGAAGGGCCTATTCGGGCACACTTTAGGCCCCATTTGATAGCTTCCGAAAAAAGTTGTAATTTTTTTTGTCACTTTTTTTCCGCTCATTGCACTTCAGGCACGCTAGTTAGCCCATTTGTAAGACTTTCGGCAAAAAACGAGACACATTAATTTTTGAGTTTTCCTAGGAAGGGCCTATTCGGGCACACTTTAGGCCCATTTGATAGCTTCCGAAAAAAGTTATAATTTTTTTTGTCACTTTTTTTTCGCTCATTGCACCTCATGCACGCTAGTTAGCCCATTTCTATGAATTTCGGCGAAAAGCGAGACGCGTAATTTTTTTGAATGCCGTCATATGAAAGGTATATTCGCGCACATTTTAGCGCCAAATTCATAGCATGCGAAAAATTATGTACATTTCTTTTTGGTACAGTTTTTTGTAACATCACAGCAGCTAGCCACGCACGTCAGGATAATGGTAATGAAGGCGTCTAGCTTCATTCTTTTTCAGCTCCCAGGCTATCCTATACCTAAACGTCAAGGCATCCTTCCTAGTCCACGAGGAGTGTTTGAGCACTTCCGAGCGAGCAATGTAGTCCATGTACTTGAGGACGTAAATCCCGCAATCGTGACCGTTATATTGCTTTGGTCGGTCCTTTATCATCACGACCGTCCAAGGGTCACCCTGTGGCCGTCCGCATGCTAGCGAGAGGACAGTAGTCTGCATCCAACAATAAAAACGAGAATCAAGCCTATGAGACAAGAACAATATACTATGAGCCAAGGTCAAAAAATAAATACTAACCACTAAAGTGATGTACTCGTTGTACATCTGTGCCAGCAGCTGTCCAGGCTCGTCCTCCCTTAGGCTATCGTATATGTGAACCGTTCTGAACGCTGGATGGAGAACTAATAGGAACCAGTGGTTTGCATGATGACAGGGTATCATGATAAGGTTCGCATCAGCAGCGGGACATTGATAGTCTGCGTTCATCATGCCTAACACGTTTCGACCTGGTTTCCACTTACTCCTGCCGCCCCCTCGCCTCCATTCTGTGAATTCTCTCACCGTTAATTCCACAAAATGAGTGGGATACATGTTAAGCTTCAAATATTCAGAACGGTTAAAACGTTGCTCTCTAATCCGGAGCAGTTCTATGTAAGCGTTCATGACAAAATTTGAAAGATCTGTCTCCGGCGCCAACGTTCTGATATCCTCATGACCTAGGAATGTCGCAAGGGGAAAGTCTGCTGAATTGACAGGCTCATGCCCGAAGTAGTGCCGGTCGATCCAAGCCATCTTGTCCGACCTCAATGGCTTCGTCGCTTGTCCTTTGTCCGACCGAAAGCTTGGGCGCGAGGCCTGGATTCCTACTTGGGGAACCTGACTCTGGCACTGAGAGTCGTATGCGTCAGGAGGCAAGCGACTATACGGCTCCCAGAATTCATAGCTATGCGATGACGGCGCGTCAGGAGGCAAGCGACTATACGGCTCCCACACCTGACTCTGGGGCTGATAGTCGTACGCGTCAGGAGGAGGGCGACCAGACGGCTCCCACACCTGACTCTGGGGCTGATAGTTGTACGCGTCAGGAAGAGGGCGACCAGACGACTCCCACACCTGACTCTGGGGCTGATAGTCGTACGCTTCAGGACGAGGGCGACTAGACGGCTCCCCTTCGTAACCCCGGTACGCAAGACTAAAGTTTTGAACTTCAGTCTTGTACTTCTCAATGGACCTCTTGAGATTGTCAGGAGCCTGCGCGACAAACCAGTCAAACGACTCCAGCTGCTTGAACACCTCAATGCCCTGGTCAACCTAAAAAACATGCATAGAAAATATGGCTAATCATATTTGACAAATGGTCGATAAGGTGCGCAAATAAATTATCAAACAACACTAGCATGACTTACAATGGCCAATGCCCAGAACTGGTCATAGACCTCACGTGGCGCGTACGATGTCTTCTTCACCTGGGAAGGGCGATTCACCCTCGTGCGCGTCACCCTGAGAAACCACTGTAAGTATTCCTCAGTACTAATGCCGTCGTGCTTCAGCGATACAAGGCTATCATACGTTTCCTGCCAGGTATTCCACTGGTGCACCTCGTCACCCAACAAAATCAAGGCATCAGCCACCTCGAAGTTCGGCCCTCGACCACCCCTGTATGGCCGCATGTCTACAGCGGGTTTTGGTATCCCTTGTGGACAGCCAGCTTGCTTCATAGCTCGATCGGGCATCTGAAACTCACATTCTTCGAAGTGAATGAGCGGCACCCGAACCAAACCTGCCAGCACGTACGACACCGGAAGTTGCCAACACCACTCATCCAACAGATGCATCACCTTGCCATATGGCTGCCACGTCACCTGGGATGCATCTAGTATCTCTAGTTCCCCCCGATAGAACTTTAGATGGTGGTGAGGGTCTACCCGTCTCCTCCTCCGGTTGGTCGTAGGCCCCCAGGCCCACACCCTAGGCCACGTCTCATCGGAATCTACCAACGGTTGTGGACGACCCATGGGTAGCCTCTCGTAAGACCAAACCTGTGAATGCAAACATTATATGGAATTAGTAATTAATCCCGAATATATTGACTAAGGATCCTACCAAGAAAATAAATGCTCATACCTGTAATAGAGTCAGGCAGGCGGCAATGGACTTGGCACCGTTTCTCGTAGCCTTATGCAGTGCTCGATATAGGTGCGCAAGGACAGCTGAACCCCACGAATAGGAGTATACCTCCTCAAGATCCTCCAAGAACACCATATACTTCGGATGCACCGTGTTTTTCGAATGCGTCGGAAGTAATATAGCTCCAATAATATACAGAAGGAATGCCTTCGTATACGTCACGAAATCTTGAGGAGTGTATTCATCCGGTAGCACGCCGTACTGCTCTCTCAGCCATTTAAGCTTGACGCCGTTTGTTGTAAGCGCTGCCCTTGGAATTCCCGGAAAATACTGCATAGCCATATTCGCTATGGATGCAGACGGCACGTTCAAAGTAACGGGTCTGCCGTGACATGGGATTCCAAGTATAAATCCGACGTCCTCTAACGTAACAGTCATTTCACCAAACCGGAAGTGAAATGAGTTCGTCTCGCTCCTCCATCGTTCAACTAGAGCGGATATAAGGCAATCGTCGTGTCGAGACCATTTCCCGGGATCGGTGAACAGGGTTAAATTTTGACGGTGTAATAGCTGTATTTGTTCCTCGTTTAGTACCCACTCTTCAAGGTGCCTTGTGCTTTGAATTGTTTCCAAAACACCCCTATCGACACCGTCAAATACGTGCCTCGCGACGTGGTCATCGTCATCGTATAGGATTGATGTATCATGAGGTCCAGAGCTGAAATTCATACCTTTAAGAACAAAATATAATTATAAACCAACTTAGCGTCCATAATATCCATAATATTTACATTCCAAAACTATAACTGGATCTTTAACCTAGCTTACCAACACATTAGCAATAGTCATTATTTCAATGTATTAAAACAAATCCTCAATTCCCACCACTCCGAACGCTTAATTACGCTAGTTCCCACTGAATTTAGCGCCAACGTGGTTATATAGCAATATATAGCCCGATGGCCCCTACACCTCCAACACCTCAAAACCGCTTTAAAGTCAAGTTTTTAATGCCAACCGCTGGTTGTGCATGCGGTTGGTGTCCTTTTTCTCCTTCTCCCCATTTTCTCACCATTTTTCTCACCATTTCTTGTGCCTTTTTCGCCATTAATGCAGTGGCCGTACGCCTTTTTTTCCTTTTTGCGCCACGTGGCCCAACCGCTGCTCTTACCTGCGGTTCGGTGGAGAAATTGTTATTTTTCCACCGGTGGGTGTGGATCGCTCCCCATATATATATATATATATATATATATATATATATATATATATATATATATATATATATATATATATATATAGGGAGCTGATCCGTTGAGAGCGCTAGCAAAATAGGAGATTTTGCTAGCGCGATCTGGCCGTCCATCCCTTTGGGATGGACGGCCCAGATCGCTTATTTTTGCGGCGCTGTCAGCCGTCTGCTGCACAGTGTAGCGGACAGACCTTTTTACCATCTTGCCCCTGCTCCCCCGTCCGCTACACTGTGTAGCGGACGGCTTTCTTGGCCCCACATTGACAAAATAAAAGTCGTCCGCTACACTGTCTAACGGACGACTGTTTTCGTCAAATCAGTTGTCACATCAGTCCTGTCGATGCACGACTGTTACTTTGTCCTTATCACACCGTCCGCTAGACAGTGTAGCGGACCGTTTTTACCTTTCATTATTATTCCTTCTAAACTGCTATTCATTCCTTCTCACAATTCTTCTAGCGGCGTTGGCAAGTAGATCGGCGCAATTTCTTCTCAAGAAATCCTTTAATCGACGAATCAATCACGTAAGTTCACAAACCAATCCTTTATTTGTTCATAATCTAGAGTTGTTATCGCGGCTTATGCATGATTTTGAATGTGTGCACGGTGCATTGTGCTAGCGTTTGTCAATGTATATATATATATATATATATATATATATATATATATATATATATATATATATAGATTATATATGTGTATTGCGTATTATTTGTTCATGTGATTTCACTTGTAAAATCACATTCCGTGTCTGTTTGTATCTATGTACATTGCATATACACAGCATGTGAACTTATGTGAGTATTATCTGATCACATGCTAGCGTTGACTGTGCTAGCGTTGTATGTTTGAGAATGTTTACGCTTCCAACCTTGCCGTTTTGCATAATTTCAGTTGCGAAAAATGGATTTCAACCCTGGACCAGAAGATCCGTCCGTATTATACGACCAAGCAAACCATATCAGTACGCTCATATGGGATGGTGGAGTAAGATACTTATTTTATCAACTTTGTTATTCTTGGGAACGTTGTATATCGTTTAATTTGCTTAAATTGTATTTATTAATTCGTAGGAAAGAGCACTTCTCAACACGGTAGAAGTATCCGATAATTTTAAAGAATGGAAATTGAACAGAACCCAGAAAAGATTACTGCGTGGGATTGGGTTTGGGATTTTCACGCATGGGCAGATCTTTCAACAACTTGACCGGCACTTAATAGGTGCCCTTGTTGAAAGGTGGAGAAGTGAAACGAATACGTTTCACTTCCCTCTCGGAGAGCTGACAATTACCCTAGAAGATGTAGGGTTCATCTTAGGGTTACCGGTGACGGGGCGGCCGGTAATAGCTCCTCCGTCGGAAGCAACGAATAAGAGGACCGCTAGGGACTTCTTTACTTCGATACCCCAGGATCAATTTAGCACTGGTGGTATCAAGTTGAAATGGTTGGTAGATACCTACAAGGTTCTGCCGGATAACTACACGGATCAGATGCTTGTGCTGTACACACAAGCTTTCCTCTTGTGGGTGATGGGGGCAATTCTGTTCCCAACAACGTCGAAGAATACCGTCAGCGTCAAATATTTACCGTTGTTGGGTAACCTGCTGGAGGTTGGGGATTATGCCTGGGGAGCCGCAACTCTTGCGTACCTGTACCGAGCATTGCACAAGGCAACGAGGCCCGACTCCAAAGCGATATGTGCATGTCTCTCGCTATTGCAGGTATATCATACAATTCTTGATTACGTGCTCGTTTTTTTTTTTGGTTGAATTGACAATAAAATTTGACGATACTTTATTTAATTTGTCTTTGCTCTCAGGTGTGGTCTTATGAACACCTTGCTACCGGCGCACCCAGGCGTAGGGACGGAACCGATAATGTGTGGCCTCGGTTGTGCGCCTGGGAGTACAGCCGGAAGGACAGCCACTACCAGAGGAGAGACGATCCCCATCACAACATTACGTACTATCGGGGGGAGCTCGACTCGTTATCTCCTGGCCAGATGCGATGGGCACCGTACAAACATTTGGCGCGACGGGTGGGAGAGTCGTTCGTCTTCACGCTCTTCGGGTTGCAACGCACACCCCTGATCCACTTCGAGGTCGCAGAGTGGCAGCTGCCAGATCGCGCTATGCGCCATTTTGAGTGCCTGCAGGGGTTGCCAGCCGGCGCGCCGGATATGAGGCTTAACAGGAACCCACCGGGTGTCCCTCGGTTTGGCAAGGCAAATGCGCACGACTTGTGCGCACGAGAACTTGAGGTTTGGGATTCCTGGCAGGACACGCTGGCGGCCATTGTGTCGGAGCCTGACCCCGTGATCAGTATCGAACAGTACAATGGGTGGTACTACCGCATCACCCGGAGGAGAGTAGCTCCAGTAAGGTTTGAACGCGGGGAGAAGTACCACCCTAGGGGTCAGATCGATGAGCACATGGCATACAATCTGGTAAGTTGGCCAACCAGTGCCTTTAATTGAACTTGATGATTCTAACTGTGTATGAAGTTACTTATTTATTATCTCTCTGGATGTAGGTTAATGCCTCGTTCGCCTTCTTCCAGAAGTTGCGCGAGCGGAAGGATTTGGTGGATGCAATGGGCGAGGAGCTTCGCCAACAGGCTGATGCGTTGGCGTATGGCTGCGGGAATTTTTTACACCAAGCATCGGGCCAGCCTTCCGGCGTCAGCCCGGGAATGGGTTATCCGGGGTGGCAGCCCCCATATGTGAGCGAGGGATACACCGATCCCTCGGGACAGACTTCGGGAGTGAGCCAGGGATATGGTGGTCCCTCTGTACCGGGAATGGGTGGTGATTGGGGACCGCCAAGCACCATGGGCCAGGCTCAAGCGCCGTGGGAAGACTACAGTGCGCCCTCCTTCTCTTTGCTATTGGACTCGGAACCCCAACCCTTCTCTCAGAGTCAAGTCACGCAAGACTGGGGTTTCGGACACATCAGTCTGTCGGAGACACTGCCCATTGTCCCGTGGGCAGGACCATCTATTGCCGAAGGAGGGCAATATCCCCCGGTCGACCCCCCCGAAGGAGTGCAATATCCTCCCGTCGACCCCCGAGGGCAATATCGCAAAGGGCATCCAGTGAAGCCCCTAAAGCCGCATAAATGCCAAATAATCAGAGAGCGTTATTTTAGCGGCTTCCCCCGGGACAAAGCGTTGTATAGTGTGAATCATCCGGAGGGCATGGATTACACTTGCGAGTGGGGAGAAATGGCCTCCCTGGCTCCGGGGAGTTGGTTAGACAACGGTGTCATCTCCACATACGTGGAGATTCTGAAGGAAAGGGGTCGGGAGCGGCTGAACGGGTACCCGGCCATTTTTTTGGTGGATGCCTTTTTTCATAGCCTCCTAGTGTCTGAATGGCATGAGTGGGTCGAGCAAAGGCGGAAGAAAAAGTTGAGCCAGTGGAGACCGTCCGCTAACCTACGAGCGTATCTTACTAGGGATAGTCCAGTGAGCGCAAGTGTTGCCGACGTGTTTCTAATCCCATTTTTAGGGGAAAGCCACTGGTACTTGGTTTGCTATGAACCGGAAGAGAAAGTCGTATCGGTGATCGACAGTCTCCACGACGATACCACCCACATGCCTGTGCTGCAGATGTACAAAGCCCAGTTGGACTCAATGGTAATATTACGATTGTTGTTTAACAGTTATTGTAACTTGGCATAAATGTTAACTCGTGTCTTACGCCGTTTTGTGTTTCTCGCAGAATATATTTTGTGCAATGGTCAATGGTATCCGTGGTAACCCTGTACCGGCGCGGCCAAAGCTCGATTTGCGACTGAAGAAGAGGAGGCCCAAGCAACGTAACACTTCGGACTGCGGCGTCTTCCTTTGCATGTACATGGATTACATTTGTCGGTCCGAGAGCCTCAAGGCGGCCATGTGGAGCCAAGCAGAAGTAGACACCTTTAGATATAGAATAGCTTGGCAAATTATGAAAGGCCGGCCTAGAGCGGTTAGGTTTATTGTAAATCCGGCTAATGCTGAGAATCCCCCCCAACATGATTCCCCCAGTTGACATTGTACCATTACAATGTCAATTTTTTTTAATAAACCATGATTATTTAGAAAGCTCTCATTGATTTGTGTTGAAGATTATTAATTGATTGATTTGTCTGATTTCCGTTGAAGATGATTTTGATTGATTTGAGTTGGTTTTTTTGGCTCTCATTGAGAATGATTGAAAGGTGGAAAACAAAATGTGTAGCGTACAGTAGGGAAGTGCAAAAAAATTTCCAAGTGTCGGGTTAAGAGTTACTGCTGGGTCGTCCGCTACACACAATGTGGCGGACAGTGGGGGAAGTAAGAATTTTCTAAGTGTTGTGGTTAAGAGTTTCTGCTGGGCCATCCGCTACACAATGTGGCGGACAGTGGGGGAAGTGAAAATTTTCTAAGTGTTGGGGTTAAGAGTTTCTGTTGGGCCGTCCACTACACAATGTGGTGGACAGTGGGGGAAGTGAAAATTTTCCAAGTGTTGGGTTAAGAGTTACTGCTGCGCCGTCCGCTACACAATGTAGTGGACACAAGGGCCACTGAAAAGATTTTCTTAGCATTGGGAGTTTAGAGCGGACAGTGGGGTAACTCCAAGTGCAAAAATTTTGGAAGTTGTGCGTTGTCCGCTATACAAAGCCGACGACCCCGCTGAAAGACGACTGCCTATTCAACACTTTGTTTTTTTTTTGTTTTTATGTTTTTTGGTTTTCTTTTCTATGTCCGCTATACTATATAGTGGACAGCCCCGCAGAATAGCTAACTATCCAACACTTGGTTTTTTTTTTTGTTCTCTTTTCTACGTCCGCTGTACTTTTTACGTCCGCTGTACTTTTTACGTCCGCTGTACTATGTATCCAACACTTTGTTTTTTTTTTGGAGACTCTCTACCTTCTGCGGGACTGTCCGCTGTATAGTATCGCGGATATAGATAGGACCTTTTTAAAAAAGCTAAGTGTTGGACCAGAAAATGGTTGGCACGGACCAGACATTTAGTTCCAACTTTCCCGAACCCCGGCCTAAGGGGAGGCCTTATGTCCGTAATATTGTAGAGCTAGACTTTGGTGTCTGCTATATAGTAGAGCTATACAATGTAGCGTAATGCAGTTTTAATAATTTGGAATAAATTGGTGGCCAAAGACTTGTTTTAGCGACATAGTAGGTTAATGCTTTTTAATAAATTGGCGCCCGAAGACTTATTTTAGCAATGGAATCAACAATCTCAATATCGATAAACAATAAATAATGTACGATTCACAATCAACGATCTCAATATATCGAGGGAAAAAAAACGGCACAATTAAGCGAGAAAAAATTTAGAAACATAATGAACAAGAACATAAATTTTTTTATTAATAATAAATTAGGGTTCACATTTGGGCATCGAAATTTTTTCACAAGCGCTCTGATCAAAGATTACAACTTGAAAATCCCACCACTCAACGTGTTCAAACACTACAAAGTCCTCGAGTTCGAGGCCATGCTGGCGCACGAAGACGTTCCAACCCTTTGTGAATTGATTTTTTTGGGGTCGGCCGGGCTTCAACTTGATTTCAACCTGCCATGCCCCCTTGCGGCTATATAATCTTGCACTCTCATGAATTGTTTTAAATTGATTGGTAAAGGCTTCCGGTATGTCATACCAAACACAATACAAAAAATAGGTTAGTTTTGGTTAAGAAAAACAAAAGATCAAACTTTTAATACACGAAAATACAAAGAAAGAGGGATGGCCTACAAGTTCATTCTCAAATTCCGGCATCATGACTTTGAAAAAGTGTTTGCCTGCCAGGTGCAAGTTGTCAATAAAATCGTAGGTGGTCTCCGATCCAGAAGCCATCGAGGTCGGCATTGAGGGGAGGACGGTGGTGTAGAGTTGTCAAAGGGCCGGGCTTGGGTCGGCCCAGCCCAAGCCCATCGGGCCTGCTGTGGGGCCGGGCCGGGGTCGGGCCGGGCCTGCCGAAGGCAAACCTAGGCCCAGTCCAGGCCCTGGCCCTAGGCCCATTATCTAGGGCCGGGCTTGGGCCGGGCCCGGGCCCTTTTTTTTTTTTTTTCTTGTTATTCAATTTTAAATTTCATCTCTAGGCAATATTCACAATTTAACGAACCTAATCTTTATCCTTTTATTTCATTATAAGTAATATACATATATATGTATGTATATACATATTTATTTGTTAGCCATTATATTTTTTATTATATGTTAAACATTTTCATACTTTTCTTGGTGAGCTTTATTAATAAAATCTTAACACATAACAATGCTGTTGGGGGGGGGTAAAAGTGGAATTTTGGAAAAGGGGTGGAAGAAAGGGGGGGGGGAAAAGCAAAAAATTCAAACAAGTGGTGGGGCCAAAACCGGGCCAGACCCGGGCCAAACCGGGCCGGGCCAAAGCCGGGCCGGGCCGGGCTTTTTTGCAGAAACTGAAGGCCTGGCCCAGGCCCAGGCCCCAAGCCCGCTGTGCTGGGGCCGCTACTGTTCATCGACGGGGCCGGGCCAGCCCGGGCCAGAACCGGGCCGGGCCGGGCCAGCCCACGGGCCGCCCGGCTCGTTTGACAACTCTACGGTGGTGTCGCCGGAGATGTGGGTCGCCGTAGATAGGGTAGCGGCTTAGGTTAGATGTTTGAGAGAGAGAGAGAGAATATAACGCACTGATAAAAGCTGATTGCCCGATCTGATTAATATAATATCTATAATAGGAGAGAGTTATATGTAAAGGACGAAGCGACCGACGGGATAGGTCCTGACATGTGTCAGCCTAGAGGTCGTCCGCTACACTGTGTAGCGGGTGCCTTTCTCCTCACACATGTCAGGAACTGAATGTCGTCCGCGATACTGTCTCGTGGACATGGGAGGAGGGCAAAAAGGTAAAAAAACATGTCCGCGAGACAGTCTCGCGGACGACTGATAGTTTTCCAAAAAGGCGCGATCCGCCCTCAACGGATCAGCTCCCACATATATATATATATATATATATATATATATATATATATATATATATATATATATATCAAAAAAGGCTAGCGGTATCAATATGGAG
This sequence comes from Escallonia herrerae, assembly GCA_033070095.1. Lineage (NCBI taxonomy): Eukaryota > Viridiplantae > Streptophyta > Magnoliopsida > Escalloniales > Escalloniaceae > Escallonia > Escallonia herrerae. Next base: position 83,283 of record JAVXUP010001516.1, read on the forward strand.
CACATGCACAACATCGATAGTGGAACTGATCCAGAAGGCCAGGAGGTTCTGGTGGGGGAAACATCGCCGAGAGAGGGGCAACCGCAGAACCCCAAACCATTGACGACGGTTCTGTAAACTATGAACCAACTTATGGCTTTGTTGGCTGCAAACATGACTAACCAGCAACAGGGGATGCGGAACCCTGTTCAGGATATGAGTACCTTATCTGAGTTTAATAAATAGAATGCCACTAGTTTTAAGGGGTCATTAGACCCTATGTAGGCGAAAAACTAGGTCAATGAATTGGAAATATATATTTCGAGCCATCCACTGTAGTGAGAGGCATAAAATTGAGTTTGCTATATATAATTTAAGGAGTGAGGCGGATCAGTGGTGGAAGATGGTGGAGGGGAGTTATACTCGTCAATGGTTGGACGAGATGACTTAGAACCAATTTAAAAAGTTGTTTTTCAATCGGTACTCCTTGACGAGTTACCGTCAACAAATGCTAAGGGAATTTGCGAATGTAATGCAAGCGGATCATGAGTCGGTCAATGAATTTGAGATGAGGTTTTCGTGCCTCGCTCGGTTTGCATGGAGGAGGTTGCCGATGGAGGCCGATAAATGCCGAAAGTTTGAATGGGGGCTCAGGCTTGGTCTGAGAGACAGGGTGATCTCCGCGCGATTAACAAGTTATATTGAATGTGCCAACTTAGCATGTGCACTAGAGCAATCTAAGTGCGATCATAAGAGGAGGATCGAATAGAGCCAAGGCAGTAACAAGAGGGATAAACAAGAGTTCAGCCAAAACAGGTTCGCAGGAGCCGACGGGTGCCAGTAGCTTGCACAATCATTCCAACAGGGTGCCCAACCGGGTTTAGGTCTGCTTCGACTCAAGGGAACATATTTAGGCAGGGTTTTTGGAACCGACCGAGATAGAACATGGGTTTTAGGGGGGCCACAGGGCGCAGGCACCCGACCGGTTTAGAATACTCGATTTGGACCACCATATAACTTTAAAGCTCGATCAACCCAGGGTGGTAGTCAGGGTAGTGGGTTGGCCTCTCTAACTATCCCTTGTAACGCATGCAGAAGAGTTCATGGTGGTAGGCCGTGCTACAGGATTACTGGCAGGTGCTTCCAGTATGGTAGTACGATGCATCATGTTCAGGACTATCCGATGACTTGCGGGAGCCAGACATCTTTTTGTCTTGCAATAGCAGCAAGTACTGTCCCTCAATAGGGAAGAAGATAGGGTCAGCATGGCTCGACCCAACAGTCTTAGTTTTAACAGGGGCAGAAGCCTAAGACATAAGCCCGTCTCTATTTCATGTTTGCTAATGATGCTACAACATTTAACGACATGGTGTCAGGTACACTTCAAGTAAACTCTTTAGATGCCCATATATTGTTTGATTTTAGAGCGTCATACTATTTTGTTTCCCTTGCTTTTGCATGGCGATTGAGGGTGAAAACTTGTCCTTTGGATACAGACCTTAAGATAGGCACTCTGTTGGGAGAGTGTTTGACTGTCCCTCTATGACTGTACGGTCCAGGTTGGGGATAAAAATCTTTCTCTGGACCTTATCCCTTTAGCAATTTGAGATTATGATGTCATACTATGTATGGATTGGTTGTCCTCTAACTATGCATCGGTGGATTGCCATTAGAAACTGGTTCGGTTAAATATCCCCGGGTCTAAACCAAGTGGGTTAGTTAGCATTATCTCAGCCATGAAAGCACAACGGTTATTACGTCGAGGTTGTCAGGGATATATTACACATGTCGAAGGCACATGTCAACAAGATAGCCCAGGGTTGTCATCCATTCTTGTGGTAGAACGATATCCAAACATGTTCCCTGAGGAGTTATCGGGGGAATCGATTGACCGTAAAATCAAGTTTATGATTGATCTTGTTCCTGGTGCGAAGCCTATTTCTAAAGCTCCGTATCGTATGGCTCCAATGGAGATGAAAGAGTTGAATGAACAATTACAAGAGTTGCTTGATCGGGGATTCATACTTCTCAGCGTGTCCCCGTGGGGTGCTCCAATCCTTTTTGTGAAGAAAAAATATGATACTTTGAGACTCTGTATTGACTACAGAGAATTAAATAAGATTACCATCCACAATAAGTACCCGTTACCTCGTATTGATGACTTGTTTGATCAACTTCAGGGTGCTTGTTACTTTTCAAAAAATGATTTGAGGTCTGGGTATCATCAATTGAAGGTGAGGAAAGAATATGTTCCAAAAATGACATTTAGGACTCGTTATGGACATTATGAATTCCTAGTCATGCCTTTTGGTTTGACGAATGCCTCAACAGCGTTCATGGATGTGATGAATTGGGTATTTAAGGACTATTTAGATAAGTTTGTTATAGTGTTTATTGACGATATCCTAAAATACTCAAAATCTAAGTCAGAGCATATGAAACATCTAGAGTTAGTGCTGCAACGACTGAGGGATATAAGTTATATGCAAAATTTTCAAAGTGCGAATTCTAGTTTCAGCAAGTCGGGTTCTTAGGGCATATTGTGTCTAAGGATGGGATCTCTGTGGACCCAACCAAGATTAAAGTGGTAATTGAATGGCAAATGCCTAGCTCGGTAAAGGAAATACACAGCTTTCTAGGTCTAGCAGGGTACTATAGATGGTTTGTAGAAGGCTTTTCTAAAATTACGGGATCATTAACTCGGTTGACGCGCAAGAATACACGGCTTGTCTGGACTGAGGAATGTGAATCCAGTTTTCAGTAGCTAAAATGAAAGTTGGAGGAGGGTTTGAAGTCTATAGTGACGCTTCTAAGAATAGACTTGGTTGTGTTTTAATGCAGCACGAGAAAGTCATTGCCTACACATCAAGGCAGTTAAAGGTTCATGAACGTAATTACCCAACTCATGACTTGGAGCTGGCCGCGGTTATTTTTGCTTTAAAGTTGTGGAGGCATTACCTATATGGTGAGACATGTGAAATTTACACAGATCACAAGAGCCTTAAATATATTTTCACCCAAAAGGAGCTTAATATGAGGCAGCGTAGGTAGTTAGAACTTTTAAAGGATTATGATTGTCCGATTCATTATCATCTTGGTAAGGCCAATGTGGTGGCCGACGCCCTTAGTAAAAAAAGTACAGGGAATCTAGCATCATTGATTACTAGACAACCTCAGTTGTTAGAAGAAATGAAACAATTCGACTTGGAGATTAAATGTCTGGGATATGGTGTAATGTTCGCTACTATGCAAGCCCAGCCCACCTTGGTTAGTAGGATTAAGATAGCACAAGGAAACGATCCCGAGGTTGCTAAGATTATTGGCGGTATTGGAAGTGGGAAACAAACTGATTTTATAGTTGATTTCGAAGGGGTGTTGCGATTTAATCGGCAGTTGTATTTTCCTAATGATGAGGAACTAAGACGATCGTTATTATCGGAAGATCATAGCTCATACTTTTTAGTACATGTGACTACAGAGATTCCCGAGTGACTACAGCTATGCACCAAACACTGGCAGGAACTGTGCAACATAGAGATTCCCGAGTGGAAGTGGGAACATGTGACTATAGATTTCGTGAGCAGTTTACGCAGACTGTTCGGGGCTACGATATGATTTGGCCATTTGGGTGATAGTGGATCGACTCATCAAATCAGCGCATTTCTTACCTGTTCGAGGAAATTTTACTATGCAGCAGTTAGCCCAGCTATACATGGACTCGATTGTGAGACTCCATGGAGTATCTGTGTCAGGGATATTTGATAGAGATTCACGTTTCACGTCGAGATTCTAGGAAAGTTTTCAAGAAGCTACGGGGACGGAGTTATGATTTAATACTGCTTTCCATCCCCAGACTGATGGTCAATCTGAGAGAACTATTCAGACATTGTAAGATATGTTGAGAGCTTGTGTTATGAATTTCCAGGGTAGCTGGGTACCCACTTACCTTTGGTCGAGTTTGCATATAATAATAGTTATCAGGATAGTATTCAGATGGCGCCCTTCGAGGCCTTATACGGTTAGAGATATAGGACTCCATTATGTTGGGACGAGGTTGGTGAGCGTCGACTCCTCGGCCCCAAGTTAGTTCAAGTAACTTGTGAAAAAATTGATTTAATCCAATCACATATAAAGGCGGCACAAGATAGGCAACGTATGTATGCCACTAAGCGTACGCGCAATTTGGAATTTGCAGTTGGTGACCGGTTGTTTCTGAAAATTTCTCCCTATAAAGGGGTAATGCGGTTTGGTAAGAAGGAAAAGCTTAGCCTTAGATATATTGGTCCTTATGAAATTCTTGCAAGAATTGGACCAGTGGCTTATCGTTTAGCGTTGTTGCCAGAGTTATCTCACGTTCATAACGTATTTCATGTGTCGATTTTGAGGAAGTACGTTTGTGATCCGAGTCATGTCTTACAACACCACCTGATGAGATTCTGACCGACCTGAGTTACGTTGAGGTACCGGTGGAGATACTAGATCGACGAGATCAGGTTCTTCGGACATAGGTGATACCGCTGGTCAAAGTGTTCTGGAGAAATCACGCCGTGGAAGAAGCTACTAGGGAACCAAAGGATGCTATGTGGAGTGCTCACCCTCATCTGTTCGCTAACCCAGGTATGCTAAATTTAAAGGAAAATTTTTTTCTAAGGGGGGAGAATGTAATACCCGTATTTTTCCTAGCGCGAATCTTTTGAAAATAAAGTTTGGGGTCAATTGTGCAATTTTATAAATATAATTTAGAGGCTTTGTTTTTAGGTTGACACCTCATACTAGCTTAGGTGACTAAGCTAAGCTAATTAAAGAGTATAATAATAGTTCTTGGGGATAAGAGAGCCTCAGAGGAAAATAAAAAACAAAACAAAAGATGAGAAACAGACCAAGAAGCAGAGAAGAAGGAAAAAAAAGAGATAGAGGAAAGAGAAGCAAAATAGGGCTCGGGGAAGGGAAAAACAAAGGAAAACGGGAGGGATTTCTTTCATTTCTTTAGCAGGTGAACCACTCAAATCTCTAGTATGCACATCCTAGTGTGTGCTTATGGTATTTATGTATGTGTTTCGCAATCGTGGAGCATGTGATTAAGCCATGAACATGGCCATTTAAGCATGATATTTTATGAGATTTTTGTGCCACAGTTGAGATATTAAGGTTGTGGCTCGGTGTAAATTTAGGTTATGGGTTTTAGGTTGATCATTTTCATATGTGCAGGGGAAAGGAAAACTCAGCCATGCGTGGGTGATGCAGTGTGTTGTGTGTGTTATGTGTGCATAAATAAATTCGGGTGTATGTTGTGCGGGTGATTATGCAAGTAATGTGTATATAAGTGGATGTCTAAGTGTGTGATGTTTTCCTAATGCTTTGGAGCTTGTTGGAGATGAAATAGGGTGAATTCATGAGTGGTATAACTGGGAGTGGGTGTAGCAGGTTTTCATGTGTGTGTTCTTCATTCGGGTAAAGGGGTGGAGGTATCATTTTAGGTTCAATTATGTTAAAGTGTGTTAAGTAAGCATATGTAGGTGTTTTGGTGGGTTAGTAATAGTTTCGTGGGTTGGTGTGTGATTCTGGGAGTTAGGCAAGTTAAACGGGTCACGGCAGCTAAAGGTGGAAGAAGGTGTATGTGTGTGTGTTTAGGTGAAATAGTAGGTGTGGCAATCCAAATAGTAACTGAAATTGTCACTAAATGTAGGAATAAGTTAGGCAGTTTTAATCCAATTTTTATAAATGTCTGGGATCAAAATTGGACAAAGTGCAAAACTATAGTCCTCAATATTTTATGATACGTACGCTCTGGAAATTTTTGAAATTTTCGGTGTCTGCAAAGGGTGCTAAATTAGAGTATCGATTAATCAGAATTAGCGAATTATTTAACCCAGTAAACTAAGTTATTTCAATCTAAATAGTTTTATGAAAATCTTATTTTACTGACATGATTCATATTCTAAAATTTCATGCCATTTTGAGGCCAATAAGTATTTTTCCAAAACTGGCCTTTTAGCACTCGGTCTGAACACCGGTTCGAGATTTTTGGGCAAAAATTTTCTTAAATAGTTTTTAGCCTAGAAATGACTTTAAGATACTTAAAATTGTATTTTAAGAAAAAAATTTAGAATTTTTCCGGTGCCGAAAACCCTCAGGGGCATTTTGATAATTTTACACATCCAGTGAGGGGGTCGTTATGGGACTGTGCGTGAGTTAATAGTAAGTTATAATAAAATATTGTAAGCTACATTCTAATCTTTGAACTGATCCGTTCAGGTAAAAGCAAGGATTGATTTCGGTAGGTTCTCATAACTGTGAACCAGGTAAGAGTTTCTGTCTGAACCTCAAGCCATCAGTTTGCTTTCAAAATTATTCTTTTGTTACTTTTGGCCGTTGTTGAACTTTAAGTATGCATTGATTTCGATATGTTCTTGCCAAATAAATCCTAATGTTGAGCCTAATTTAATTATTGAACTCCTGTCGGTGCTCACCTTTTATTGCATATTGAGCATTGATTTGTGTATTTATTATGTGACATATGCCTGCTATATACTGACATGGGAATCCGTTCTGTTTTGTTCTGTTTTGAGGCGGGCGTTACAAGACTGGTCTGAATCCTGCATAGAATGCAGGCTAGTACCTAAATGGACTAGTATTTTGGTAAATCATGCATGTGTACATTTTCTGAGCGTTGCTGTATAGCATTACTACTACCCATGATCAATATCTTCTGAATGTATGCTCATCGTATTTGAACTTATTGTTCAAAAATGGCTGAGAATGATTGTTTGAAATCCCTGAACTGTTTGTCTTTGAATTGTTGTAACTCCCTTCGAGATTTCTTCGAGCAACCTTACTGAGCTCTCAAAAGCTCACCCTTAATTGTTTCGTTATGCAGGTAGTCCTCAGCGATAGCTTGTGTGGGAAAAGCCAGCATTGGGTAAGACCTTTAGGGCAGCTACCCTTGTCAGTGTAAATAGGATCCCTGTGTGGGTCTGTGTAGTTAGTGTGTTTGTTATGAACTTATGTAACAAGTTGTAACCTCTTAAGTCTGGGATTCCTTTTGTGGTTTTATGCTGTTGGAAGAACTTAGCGTGATGTTGTTTAAGAATCTGAAAGTATGACAGGTGCCCTGATCTGTGTGATGTTAAAGGTTAAGGCCTCAGAGGTCCGGAGCAATGGAGTTTCGGATTTTCCGAGGCGTTACACCCTCTGCGAATACTTTTTCCCATCGATGCTTGTCCCTATCAACCTTATACTTCACATTAGATTCTTCGAGATTTTGTTGCACCTTTGTCTGGATAGTTTCGATGGTCTCTGCAAGACGTTTTGCAGTAATACTATGCCTGAGAAGCTTAGGGCACTTGGACCATATTGAGCACATGTTGGGGGGGGGGGGGGGGTCATTGATAGACAACCTGAAATGGTGACTTTCCCGTGAACTTGTTTCCCATATTGTTGTATGCGAACTCTGCCTGTGACAAAAACTGATTCCACTATTTGGGCCGGTCTCCACACAAACACCTAATCATTTTTCCAAGGTTTTGTTCACCACCTCAGTTTGTCCATCTGTTTGAGGGTAAAATGACGTGCTAAAGTTCAAGGTAGTGTGGAACATCCTCCATAAAGTCCTTTAAAAATGACTAAGGAACTTTGTGTCGTGATCCGAAGTAATGCTTGCGGGGACTCCATGCAACCTCACCACGTCATGAAAAAATATCATTGCAACTTAGATTGCATCGTTAGTCTTTTTACATGGGATAATATAAGCCATCTTAAAAAAAAGTCCACAACCACAAAAACAGAATCATTTTCTCGTTGAGCCGGTTATCCAAATCCATGGTTAGATCTTCCCATGGTCTTGAGGGCACTGGTAGTGGTGTGTATAAACATGTATTCTGAGATCAACCCTTTGCTGTTTGGCAAATCATACACCGCTCAACTATTCTCGCAATATCCCTCTTTAAACTCGGCCAAAAATACCTCTCTTCCACCAAGGTAATAATCTTGTCCTGTCCTAATTGTCCACCCAAGCCTCTTCCATGCAACTCACGGTTTAGATGCTCTGGCAATGAAGTTTGCAGAATGCATAACCTGTGATAATTGAATAGATACCCCTCTTGGATGACAAAAGGGGCCTTACATTGCTTCGCTAGATATTTGACCAAATAGATCGACAATCTTCATCCTCGGCATATAGCTCGCGTAGGTGCTCAAATCCAATCACTTCTGTGTGCATAACTGTGAGTAAGTCCGCTTGTCGGCTCAATGCATCAGCAACCTTACTCTTTACCCGCCTTGTGCCTTATGACAAAAGTGAACCTCTGTAGGTAAGCTGACCATCTCGCGTGCATGTGACTAATCTTGCGCTGTGAATTAAAATACTCCAAGGCTTCATGATTGGTATACAATATAAATTCTCGCTGAAATAAATATTGTTTCCGATACCGAACAGCTCAAAATACGACATAGAACTAGAGCTCATAAGTTGACCATTTTCTTCTTGCATCGCTTAACTTTTCGCTGAAGAAGGCGGTTGGCTGCTTCTTATCTCAGGACAATACTGCTCCAATCCCTATTCCAGATGCATCACATTCAAAAGCAAGGACTTTGTCAAAGTTAGGTAAAACTAACAACAGTGCGTTAGTCAACCTCTCCTTGATGGTAGCAAAACTATTCTCGGCATCTTCTCCCCATAAGAACTTTCCTTTCTTCAAACATTCTATGATTGGGGCCATGATAGTACTGAAATCATGGATAAACCTCCTGTAGAAAGTTGCAAGCCCATGAAAACTCTTAATTTCACTAACAGGTCTCGGTGTAGGCCATTCTCGAATAGCTATAACCTTCCCTTCGTCGACTCAAATTCCTTCTGCGGTTATGATAAACCCCAAAACATCAACTCGTCTGCGAGAAAAGTGCACTTCTTCGAATGTATATACAATTTGTTCTCCGCTAATGCTGAGAATACTTCTCACAATTGTGCAACATGTTCCTCTTTATTTTTGCTATAGATCAGGATAACGTCAAAGTAGACGATAACAAACTTTCCAATAAATGGCTTCAATACCTAATTCATCAGTCGCGAGAATGTGCTTGGCCCATTCGACAATTCAAATGGCATGACTAGCCATTCATACAGTCCGTCCTTAGTTTTGAATGTCGTCTTTCATTCGTCTCTAGCTCATATTCGTATCTGGTGATAACCACTCCTGAGATCAATTTTTGAAAATACCTTAGACCCTTCCAACAAGTCCCCCTTTCAACATGTCCATCATGTTGTCAAATCGTGGGATAAGAAACCTGTAGGCCACCGTGATCTTATTGATTGCTTGGCTCAACGCACATTCGCCATGACCCATTCTTCTTTGGTACTAATAGTGCAAGCACGACACAAGGGCTGATGCTGTGGCGGATCAATCCCTTGCTCAAAAGATCCTTAATTTTCTCTTGTAATATCGCATTCTCCTTTGGACTCATTCTATAATGAGGTAAGTTGGGCAAGCTTGCTCCGGGTACCAAATCAATTTGATGATGAATCTCTTTCATCGCTGGCAAGGTCGCAAGCAATTCTTCAGGCATGATCTCGTGAAATTCTTCCAGTAATGGCTTCAGTTCTTTCGGGGTCGTTGTCGTTGATTCCCCTTTGATTTCATCATTCACAACCACTGGATAGAACACTAGTTCATGTCTCATCTCTTCTAAAAACTCCATTTTCTCGAGCATTACTAGAGTATGGTTTCTTCTCGGGCTTCAAAGGTGCCAACACAATTCTCATTCCATTTTTGTGAAAGAATAAGTGATTTCCTGCCCTTTATGGACTACATCCACGTCGAACTGCCATGGTCTTCCTAATAGAAGATGACATGCGTCCATCTCTTCCACATTGTATAAAACTTCATCTTTGTACTTTCCAATAGTGAAAGATATACGACACCTCTTGGTTACTCGTATTTTTCCTGTAGCTCAAATCTAACCAATTTTGTAAGGAGTTAGATGCTTCTCAGTAGGAAGCTTCAACCGTTCTATGGCCTGCCCCGAGATAATGTTTTCACTGCGCCCAGTGTCTATGATCACCTCAAAATTTTTTTGATGGATGTAGCATCGTGTTCTAAACAGGTTATGTCTTTGTGGATCCTCTTATGTTTTAGGGGCCAACATTAGCCTCCTAACAAAAAAGAGTGGCTCTATTTCTTTATTTTCCTCCCTATTACCTACTGCATAACACACTTCATCACCCTCTTCATCTTCAATCATCCCTTCCGGCTCGACTTCTCGTGTCGCTAGGTTGACCTTGCCCTTATCCATTGTAGCTCTACATAGATTAGATCGATGCCCCTGTTCACCATATTTGTAATATTTTCCAATGAGAGTCCTCGTGTATGATTATTTTAGGTCACAGTTGGGTTGGTTATGGGCTGATTTGTCTGAGGAAATTGTGTCATGGGTTGGTTTTTGACCACTGGTTGGGTTTTGGTCACAGGTTGGTTGTTCGAGGAGGTTTTAGTTAAAGGCTTATTTCCAGGACTTGCGACAATAGAGTTGTTACCTCGCGAGTGGGCGGGTAATTTGGTTAGTTGGTTCTCGACTTCTATGCAAGGTTATAGGCTTCATCTAGGGTGTATATGGGTAAAAGTGATAGCTTTTCTTGGATTGCAGATCGCAATCCATTCACGTACTTCATGACCTGTGCTCGCCAGCTCGGCCTGGCGAGCAAAGGCTTAGAGGTTCTAAAGATGCTCGTCTGATCGGCTTGGCAAGCAGAGAGATTGAGAGGCTCTAATGTGCTTGTTTGCTCGGCTTGGCGAGCAGAGGTTTAGAGGCTTTAAAGGTGCTCGTGTGCTCGGTTTGGCGAGCAGATAGATTGAAAGGCTCTAATGTGCTCGTCTGCTCGGCCTGGCGAGCAAAGAGATTGAGAGGCTCTAATGTGCTCGTCTACTCGGCCTGGCAAGTAGAGGCTTAGAAGCTCTAAAGGTGCTCGTTTGTTCAGATTCGTGAGCATAGAAACTGACCTCGGAGGGAGCTTGTATACTCGACTGGGCGAGTATAGGCAGAGGGGTCTAATGTGCTCATATGCTCGGCTTTGCGAGCAAAGGCTTAGACCTTGAATGGAGTTCGCCTGCTCGGTTGGGTGAGTAGAGGCAAGAGGGTCTAATGTGCTCTTTAGAACCTCTAAGCCTCTGCTCGCTAGGTTGAGCATAGAGCACATTAGAGTCATCTCGCCAAGCCAAAAAGACGAGCGCCTTCAGAGTCTCCTAAGCCTCTGCTCGCTAGGCCAAGGTGACTAGCACATTAGTCTGTCTCTCTGCTAGTGCAACCCAGCAGATGAGCTCCTTTATGACTCTACTCGACTAGCTAAGCAGACGACTACATCCATGCACTCTACTTAGCCAGCTGAGTAGACGAGCACGTTTAAGGCCTCTACTCCGCCAATTGAGTAGGCGAGCCCTTCTAAGCCTGTATTCGGCAGGCCGGGTAGACAAGCTCACCTTTGCCAAACCAAAAGTTTCCGCACTCTACCAATGAGTGAGAGATATCACTTTTGGTTTAAATTCCTAACGCGGAGCATCCCTTAATAAAGTCTAAAATTCGATGCTAATTCAATTATCCTGCTTCCATATTCTTTCTCAGAAAGAACATGGAATGAGGGGGGCAAATGATATGGGTAAAAATATACACCCGTGGGAGAGCGACACGTGTCACCACCAGAGAGTTTCGAAACTGCCTCATGACTCTTGGAGAGGTGGGAAGTGGCATTTACCCACTCTCCCCCACTTCTATTATGGGCAATAATCACCCATGAATTTTGTTAATTCCCCATAAAAGTTAGAAACTCCCCATGAAGGGAAGGGACCCTTTAAAACATTCCTATAAAATGGAAGTGAAAAAGAGAGAAGAAGGTAAGTTCTAACTATCTAATAGATATTCTCTCAAAATTGCTTACTGACTTAAGCATCGGAGGCTCCCCGCCGGAGCCCCCTCTGGGGATCCTGGCGGTCACTGTATGCTCGTTTTGTGCTTTGCAGGTCTGCTCGCGTGCTCGTTTGGTCCTAACCGACGCTTGTTTGGTACCGTCAATTTTTGGCCACAACAATATTATACTCCAAATGATCAGGGTAAGTACTGAATCATTCCCACTGAACCTATCAATCCAAACTGCCGAAAAAAAAATTAACGATTGGGTTTCATATTTCACAACACAACCTCAATTCGATTCGGTATACTGATCAATTTTTTGAAACTGATCACAAACCAAAACGAACCGACTTACTCCCCCCGTCCCTTTTTAATTGATCTATTTGACTTGCACGCTTATTTAGGATATGAGTTATATTTTATGAGTTTCTTATTCTTTCCCAAGAGAGAGAGAAAGAGAGGAAAAAATGAGTTGGTGGATAACTAAATGTGGAGAGAGAAATATAATTAAAAAACTGTAAGAAGGGTAAAATGGAAAACACCTATGGGGTCTTTCTTAATTTGAAAAGCGATCAATATTTTTGGGACAGTCCAAAAAAGAGATATGATGAAATATTTGGAGACAGAGGGAGTATATATCAACCTATTTTCATTAATAGAAATTGATTATCTAAGTATACATGATACTAAGCATAGTCAACTAAATTGAAAACCTTGAAAGTTATAAAAGAACAAAGAGATAGATGTCCGGGTGGTCCCTAAATTATATACGTTTAGCCATCTTATTAGTCCTTTAACTGATTTTTTCTCCATTTTAGTCTTTCAACCGTACGCGGTTCGCCCTAGTAATCCTTTTCTGTGTTTCCGTAAAAAAGAAAACGTCATTTGGGACTCCACATGAGGGGCACAAGTGACTCTTCCACTATCCCCAGGCCCATTTGTTTTCCACCCTTATACTGTTTCCTAATCGGACCACTGTCGTTGCTGTTCCTGGATCTTACTTCCCCACCACCAACTCTTGCCATTATCACTGGTATCTCGGTGAGCTCCCTTTTTACCCTTGTGGAAGGGAGGCGGTAATTGGAAAAGAGGGGCTGGAAATGTAGGGCAACAGACAAGGCTAGAAAAGATTTTTGTGCCCTACTGTAGGGGCCACAAAAGAGGAAAATTTGACGGAAATGGATAAAATGACTTGTATAGCAAAAGGCTTGAAGTTAAAGGGCTACAGTGACAAAAAAAAAAGGTTGAGGATCTAAGATGACGAGTCATTTATAGTTCAGGAACCACATAGACATTTGCCTCCAAACTAAAAACAAAAAAATTAATGATAGCTTTTCGGTGACTAATGCATATTCAGTTTTTCTTTATTATACAATAACGACAAAGAGATACCTAACTTTGATTGCAATTTTAGTTATAGAATAATACTTATATTTTATGTTAACATGAGCACTTGAAAATTGAATGTAGCAAGATTATTATGGTAAACTATAATAACTCTTGATTTTGAATACTAATTGGGTTGAACAATAGGTGTGCAAATGACAACTTTTTTTAAAAGAACGCAAATCGACCTAAATTGAGTAATACAAACTCGAACCGGCCAAATTGACGGCAGTGTTTAGTTCGATTTAATTCTAAAAATTTTAAATCAATGTTACCAGTTCACTTTACAGTTAAAACCTCAAACAACCAAACCGTCTACCTACAAATGGTGAACCAAACGGATCTAAATCTCTTCTTAATCTTTTTTGTAAAACACTCACGTGCGATTTAATCTAGTTTGACTATCCCAAAATTAATCTTAAACACCCTCTTAATATAATCTTAATATAATGAGACCCCAATTTTAACCGCTCTTCCATGATATTTCAAACTTGAGCAAGCTCTTGGTGAGGGACTCCCCCACGTCGGCACAACTTCTTCAAAACTACGCCATAAACCAAACAGCTCTAGGCGCAGCTACTCTCCGCCGGGTACCCGCCATGCACCTTCCTGACCATCCACCTCCTACGCCAAGTGTGGCCAATTCGACGACCTAACCAACCACCTCCTATGCCAAGTGTGGCCAATTCGACGACGCCACCCAATTGTTCGACAAAATGCCCCAAAGAAATTTGGTTTCCTGGACAGCTATGATATCTGGGTATTCCCAAAACTTAAGAGTTTTCGGGCTCTGTAAAAACCTTCTGTTTCTATGCGAAACGAATGGCGTGAGCCGGACCCAATTTGTATTTTCTACTATTGTTCGAGCCTGTATGGCTTCTTTGGTTGATTGAATTTGGGAAGCAAGCGAACAGTGTTGCATTGAAAAGCGGGTTTAGTTGGGAGTTATTTGTGGGTAGTAACTTGGCTGACATGTATTCAAAATGCTGGTCGATTGTTGATTCTTGCAAGGTTTTTGAGGAGATGCCATTCAAGGATGAAGTGTTGTGGAATGCGATGATCGATGGGTATGCCAAAAACGGTGATTTTGAGGAATCATTGATAGCTTTTAATAAGATGGTATACGAAGATATGATCGTTGGTGGACATGTTTCAAGAAGTTTGGGTGCCAGTGGTGTTGGAATAAAAGTGCTAAATGGAAGAAGAGGAAAAATGAAATTTATGTCTTGAGGTGCGTTTAAAGACACAACGATATTTGCCTCCATTTGTTCCAAGTTTGCTACGAGTTAATGACAAATCACTTCCAGATTACTCAAACCAATAATAGCAATTTTGAAAATTTTGTTTCAGAATTGTTCCTCGAAATTGTGTATATAACTGAGAAAGAAAAGAGGAGATTCTGAAATTGGGAACTCAAAAAATTAATTAAATTCTGAATTTTCAGAATCTTATTTATGGACTAACAATCACTCTTTCACGAAGAGATACAACATTAAAGGCACTACTTCATAAAATGTTCTTTTTGGTGTCTTTCTAGAATTATTTCAAAATCACCAAATTATCAGTAAAAATAAATGACTGAAAGAAACAAGTCCAAAAATTGGTTCAAAATATGGGCCGTTAGATTATAAATCAACGTACCATACGCGCCCACGACAAGCATGCTAAGTGCACCCACTAAAGCGTCATACAGTGGACTGCACAATAGCATTCCTAACATTTCCACCAAAACATCTCAAAACAATTTAAATGTAAGTATCATGTGCTTACTTATAAGGAAATATAGTTTCTATTCTCTTCAGTGTGGGACAAAGAATAAGACCTTTTGGGTCTTGAACTTCGCTTACGATACAAACACACGATCATAGCAATGTATCACCAAGAAGTGGGAGCCTCAAGTCTTGCAGTGTTGGAAGCTCTATGCATTCTATTGTGCTGAAGTTGGGTTTTGTATTGTACATTCCAGCGGGCAATGCTCCTACCGACATTATTGCAAAGTGGGAGATACAAGAAAAGTGCTTCGAACGTCTTTGGGTTTGATTCTGACTGCATAAATGTTGTTTCTTGTACATCTTTGATCAATGGGTATGTAGAGATGGAACAGATTAATAAGGCATCAAGTATTTTTCTTAAGTTTCAGATGCATGGGATTGAACCTAGCGAATATAGTTTTAGTCTGATTAAGGCGTGTGCTAATCAAGCTGCACTTTGAGCAAGGAACTCAACTTCATGCCCAAGTGCGTAAGTTCAGTTGTGATTGCGACCCCTTTGTGTCTTCGATCCTTGTTGACATTTATGGAAATGTAGTTTACTTGATCACTCAGTACAAGTGTTTTGAGTGATCAATCTTTTAATTGGATGTAGCCACGCAGAATGGGCGGAAGAAGGACTAAAATATTTCTTCTCGATGGAGGAGACATATGGTGTAGCACCTAGATCTGAACATTACTCTTGTGTTATTGATTTGCTCAGCTGAGCTCGAAGGCTTCAAGAAACCGAAGAGTTTATAAACAGCATGCCTTTTACAAGCCATTTGGATGGTGGTCTTTTCTTGGGGCTTGCATGACACACACAGATAAGGATAGGGGCAAGCATGCGGCAGAACAACTAATGAAGCTTGAACCCGAAAAATGGATAATGTAAGGAGTGTCAGGAAGATGTTGAGGGACGAGAACTTGAAAAAAGTTCCTGGTTATAGTTGGGTTGATGTTGGTAATGAAACTCGTGCTTCTGGAGCTGAAGATTTTCGAGAAGCTCGATAGTGTTCTGGATCGATAGAAGTAGCAGGATATGTTCCTTTGACGCATTCAATCCCACTCGATATGGATGATAGTTTGAAGGCAAAGCTTCTTCATCGTCATGGTGAGGGAATAGCCATTGCATTTGCACTTTTAAGTATGCCGAATGGGAAGCCAATCATAGTGAAGAAGAATCTAATAGTATGCATAGATTGCCATTCTGCAATTAAGCACATCTCTAAAGTTGTGGGGAGAACAATTATTGTCAGGGATAGTAGTCGATTTCACCATTTTGTTGATGGATCCTGTTCTTGCGGAGGTCACTGGTCGACTTTGGGGATCAGTTGGGGAATCAAGCCATTCTTGCTACTGATTCCAGTTTCAAGAACACTAAAGATACGCTGGCCACTATTACTAGGAGCCTAGAGCTGACCATTGTGGTAGAGGCATTGCACTATCCATAAGCAAGAAGAGTTGGAAGAGAAGTGCATTACTCGACTACTTTCGAGCTGATAATGTAGAGATACTTGAAGATTAGACTGCTGGCGAGGAAAAAAGGAGCGCACAGTTGGTACAAGGTTGAGTTTCTCTCTCAGGAGATATCTAGGGACAGCCATGAGGTCTGATCCTGGTGTACATGTACAGAGAAAGAGACTTTGTATTGGGTGTTTACGTCCCAACCCTCAAGCTGATCTTCCCACAGAGGACCCAAAGATGTGTCCTCGTAGAACAAGTAAAGGGCGCATCTGAATTTGCAGTTTTACACTTCTTCCGTTTCTCTCTCTTTTTCTTTTTAGTAATAAATAATAGAGAATTGCATAGATAAGAACCAAGAGGCCTTATTTACATGTAATACATATCAGATTAGCTGATTCGCTCATTTTTCTTCTTCTTGCACTAAAGCCTAACAAAGATGTCTACACCGCTGACCCCAATATGTTCATCGTTAAGTTTCACCCTTCGAAGCATTATTCTTAGATGCGCTACAATAAGCAAGCGTGAGCCTTGTGCACATGGGCGCCCATTTGAACAATAACGCCAATTGAAATTAAAGACTGTTCAAGCGATACAGCCACATATACTACATCTATGACATCGTCCCATGAACTATATTGCCACTTCATTAGTCAAGGCACAAAACACACGTATAACCTTTATTAGGAAAGGCAGGATATACTACGTTCTCTCTGCTAAACACTACTGATGCATAACGAAAATTTTGTACCTACAGAGACATGCTATGTGTCCCCTGAAAATAGTGAAAGATTATATTACAAGAAGAAGGAAAAGGAAAAGTAAAGACCGATTCAAGCTCTTGGATAGCGTGAGCGTCCTTTCTTTCTCAGGAACTCTGGGATTTCCACTGAACCACCTTCTGTGAACGATGAAGGCCGTCGGTTGATTCCGAGGGTGGCATCTCCTTGTGCTAGTTGACTTGCCTGCATCCGTGGCAGAAGCCAGTAAGCTAAGAACAAGATTGAGGTAAGGATGGTGGGTAGGGAAAAGGAACATGGGGATGAAGTGATACCTGGAGTGGCCTTCCTTCACTATCTTCTTGGCGTTTGAATCCAGTGGCAATCAAAGTTATACTCACCTGAATGGAAATTATCATAGATATAAATACCGTCCCAGTACCATTTTGGTACCGTCTCCAACATTGCATGTGGGCAATAAATAGCCTTTTTCTTCTTCCTCTTAAAAGATAAACAAATGGTATCATTATTATCCACTTAAAACATATACCGAAAAAAGAAATAGCCCCCTCTTAAAAGATACACAAATGGTATCATTATTATCCACTTAACATATACCAAAAAAGAAATTCCACTAGCAATAAGAAGAATTATTAAACTGACGTTGGAACCAAAAAAATGAAAAACATGGGTAAAATGTAACCAAAAAAAAAGAATGTTTTGCTGCTCACTAGACACATGTTTTTGAAACTGCTTTTAAACTATTTTTTAAAGTAGGCCTAACTTTACAAAATCTCTTGCCATCTTTTCGAAACCAAATTGAACCAAACCTGGAAACGGTTTATACTGCACCTAGGTTAGTTCCACAGTCCCACCACTTATCACAAATATAATAATTTAGGCCAGAAGAACCGATTCCCTCCCATTCTAGCCAGATTTGCTTGCAAGAGGCTGTATGCCATCTCCCATTCAAACAGCAACCACCTGACGGCAACGGTTCCTCTAACCGGTAACCGTATTATGACTACTATCTTTCCTAATACTTCCACCACTATAGTAGATTACTAGCCAACCCTAACATCAACATTATTATCACCATTTAGTTTCTCACATGTGC
Source organism: Escallonia herrerae (assembly GCA_033070095.1). Classification (NCBI taxonomy): domain Eukaryota; kingdom Viridiplantae; phylum Streptophyta; class Magnoliopsida; order Escalloniales; family Escalloniaceae; genus Escallonia; species Escallonia herrerae. The sequence goes on from JAVXUP010001516.1 coordinate 101,591, forward strand.
CAGTCATGGGAAAGTAGTGGTCTTGGAGATAACGCCATAACGGCGACTGGAAGTGCCAGATTTGAAAATGTGGTGATGGGCAAGGGAAGGGCAAGGTGCTTACTGCATTAATGGGTCGCCGGCAATGATCCTAGAGGCCGAACCATGTTTATTAATTTTCTAACCAACACAGTACAAAGTGGCATATCTCGGCCGGTACTTAGTTTTGTCTAGTATAGTGCATATCGGCCGGTATTGGGCCTTGTGCGGAATGTATAGGTTTTCGTACTGGTATAAGGGGAAAATGGTAATATACCGGCTGGTATTCCCAGTACAGGTACCATATTTTTAACTATGGTTATAAAGTCAAATCAACCAGCGGCCTAGAAGTTTCTACGACTGAAAAGACGAAGTTGGTAGTGAAATGGACTTCTGAAGGTGGACATGCAACACCTACAACAATGAAAGTTCCCAAGTCCCTACATTTGCAGGAGTTTGCCATAAAAACTACTCGTTACGCCACCTTGTATAGACAACTAGACCAAATAGGCTGGCAACTAAAACATTGTAGCCAACTATGAAAAATGGACAGCCTGCAATGTCAGAGCATACTCAACTGGCTGTCAGTGCAGAGGCACAAGGATCTTATAGTGACCAAGTTCTGGGTGTGGGATGCGATGACCATAGGATTAAGAAGCATATACCTAAAAAAAAGTAGCAGTTTCATGGTTGGTCTGCCTATAGTTGTTAGCAACTATCCTGCAAACCTTGTACATCAAAAGTTGACCAACCGATGGCCAAAAGAAGTAGCTGTACGGAGATAAAATAAAGTATTTTTAAAAGTAGGTAGATTTCTTTTCACGTAAGAGATACTCCATCACAAATTTCCAATTTATCAGGTTCTTCCAAGCATGGATTGTGACCCTAGAAACAAAGCAAGATTGCCGTAACTACTTAATTAAAACCGCGGAGGTTTCAAATACTTCCTATCACAAGTCGCAATTGTTAGATTCTTATGCGCCCAGGTGTGCACGTGCACAGTACATCTTCAGATATCTTCTACGCGCTTGATCTTAATGTACCCTTCCCTTGGAAAAGCGTCTCACTCATACAACACAATGAACAAAGGACTGGTGCATATACACCTTGTACTCATGGGCACTCTAGGACACTTCATGATGCACACAGATGGCATATCAAAAAAGGACATGAAAAGAAGGAAATTCAAATGTCAGTAGAGTCTAGTTGATGAGTCTACATCTGGGTAAGATCCCATGGCTACTAGAAGAGTCGGCATTGATGAGTACAGGGAATTAATGTAACAATGTATCCAAACTAAGCAGCAGAAACATCTCTCTAGCAGGCTGTTGTTTCCAATAGCTTCAAGGAACATTCATCCATCAGGTAACTGAGGGCCCTGCTTTTGGTTCAGATCACGATCATATGGAACTAATAGTTTTTCTAACTGCGTACTTTCTGTTCCTCCCACACACCAACCCCACAAATAAGAAACAAGTACATTAGAGAGAACATAACCATAGACAGTAATACGAAGTGCTTGGCATTAACATGGCTCTGTTATTGATAAGGTATGCAGAAGCAAAGATCAAGTGGAAATTGGAATTGCACAGGGCCTCTACTTTCTATTTATTATGTAGGATTATTGTGACTTTCTAGTTACTAATACATTTAAGCTTATTAGTGGGGGCATATAACAGTTATAGTAAGTCATATTATCATGTGGTATATTGATACTTTTTTAGTTTATTAGTTAACTTTCTATAAAAGTTTAATATTCCCACTTATATTGATAGAAAGCGCAAGGTCCTAACAACTTAATATTGAGATCAAACTTGATTCATTGCACAAAAAGAGGTTGCTTTAAATATTTTTTGGTGTTTCTGATTCGTCAATCAAAGTCCCTTCCTCTTCAATTATCCAACCATGAACACTTTGGCTTGGTTTTGATTATGTCCCATCCTTGCTTAGAAAACCAAATGACTCCTTTCGTATCTGTCAGTTCTGCTCATAAGCATCCGAATAAACTTCCTCTCATTAAACGAGAAAGTATGTGGTGTTCCATAAAGTACCCACATCAAAAGTAAATGTGTAAAGCTCATGCATTGCATCTAACCATATTGAATCACAATCACAAGACAGAAAATTAAGTTGCTCTGGATCATTGGATGTAGGCACCATCTCTCGAAGAGGCGCTTAGCAAGGATGACACAAGACGTATGTTTGGAAGGTTCAGTCTGAACCTTGCCACCTCCAATCCGAAATAATGTTGTAGAGGTCGAATGCCGAGTCAATCAACTGCAGTCATCAGCGTATTTTTCTTCTAAAAACTCATCAACCACAAGATCTTTTCAAGCTCAGAAAACTGATGTAGGGTGCGTGCGGCAAACATTCTTTCTATAAAACCCAATTGAACTGTATGGAAAGCCAAGAAGAGGCCATATGGTTTTGCTGACTAAACAGTTGTTGAAGATATTCGGAATCTGAAGGCTTTTAAAAGCTTTGAACTGCCGAATAATGGAAGTGTTATATGCACTTCATGCCTAGAACCAGAGTTTCTATGCATTCAAAAAAATTTCAACACTCATGTGAAGTTAGAAAGACTATGTGGTAACATCATTGTATGTAGGGGCCAGAAAAAAAAAAAACCAATAACACAAATACACTTCGAAATATAAAACTCATCAGTCAACAATCCAACCCTTACTCAGTGCAAGAAAATTTTTGGAAATATCTTTAGGAGTTGAAACCTATATATGACACAGATCCTTCCAAAAAAAATTCTACGCATTTGTTTTTTTCCCTGTTCACGCCTAGGAATGGTGTGTGCCCAAGGGATCACAAGCTAAAATACATGAACTAAGATTCCCAATTTAAGCTAAAGAAAATGATGGTTGCAACTACCTGATACTCCTAAACTTATTATAGAGCTTAATATCTATTAAGGGTCCAAAGTTTGGAAAATAAAAAAACATGGTGGCAAGATAACTTCTATTCAACAAGTACTGAATGGGAAAACTACATATCTTGGTATGGTAGACATAGCATTACCAAAGAGAGAGCTTTATCCCGTCCATGTTAAAGGAGAAGCAACTTACTTGTCCACTAAGTGACGGGTCTACAACTGCTCCAAATATTAAATTGGCACTAGGATCCACCAGGTCATAAATAACCTCTGCTGCAGCATTTACCTATAGAAGTCTCGTATGAGAACAGACAAGCATGAGAAGAGATAGTAAGAATCAGTTTGACTTATGAAAAGATAACCATAATTGGCTTAGAATGCATCACGAAGTTGCAATAAATTCCGGAGAATTAGAACCCTAATATATAACTTTCTACACCAAACTAATTAGAGTGCTTAGGCCCGATCGAAGTGTTTGACTGACTTCAGAATATACTTTATGATGTCTGACTTGATGAATAGAATAAGTCACCTAAATTGCAACATCAACAATACCATTAATCGTAGAAGAGCATGAAGATAGATACAGACTATGCACTATTATAGAACATAAGTCGTGAAAAAGGAGCCAGTTAATTCATTTTCTTCATACAAACAGGATCAATAATGGTATATTAGCAGAAGAGGTGGAAAGAACTTTTTAGCTCAAAGATATCTGCTTTAAAGAAATATTATCTCCAAAAAAATTCATAAATCAGGCTTTAGGCTGCATTGCTGCAAAAGTTCTGTATATTGTAGGACTTTAGCTGTCACGTTAGCAGTTTCAGGAACAAGAAAATATTTGCAGTAGATACCTACAGAATGGGAACGAGATAGCTACCTCAAATAATGTTAAGTCACTACCCCCAGTTATGTTCCATACAATTCCAGTAGCCCTCTCTATACCAATATCCAATAAAGGGGATTGTATGGCGTTTAGTGCAGCATCTCTTGCCCTGGTTTTCCCTATACAAGAACATGAATTCTGTGACAAGCTCAATAAAGCGGTATCATATACTTAGCAGAAGAAAGTAAACCACGTTCAATCACCATCTGACTTATAAGCATTTGCTAAAAGAATGTGTCGGCAACTCATAAAACAAGTACGACAAAGAAAGGAACTCCTTAAAGGACATCAAGGAAAGGTTCTACCACCGTGTATAATGCTTAATACTCCCTCTAATGTTCAAAGCCCGATTTATAAGTGTAGGCAAAATCTAATAACAAACAAATTAAGGTGCACCCAGTGCACAATCATAACAGAGGGCAACCTGCACCAAAATAGCAGAAGACCAACTACAAGCAGGAAGAATTAAACCCACGACTTTACCACAATCGGAGTTTCGATGACATGTTTATAACTATTTATCCTAAAAGCTTAAGCTCTCGGGGGATGGGCCCAACATGTATATCATGTCAAACATAGCAAGTAAATGGAGGATATCATTATTGGAAAGAAGCACAGGGTTGCTTTAACTCTATTTGAAATCATCATAAACTGTCTGCAACCACCACCAATGGAATTTCAACAAAATATGTTTAAAGATTAAACTTATTCCATCACACAAGATGCATCATAAAAGGAAGGCTCATGAAAAAAATTGGAACTTATATACATAAATATACATAACACTTTCAGATTCTTTTTCTCTTGGAAAGTCTAAGGAAATATCATGACTTGCACAGGTCTTTTATTGCCCACTGAATACTCTAGTAAAATAATGGAAGAATCTCTTGCCATATGGTATATAAACCATGCCAAAATCATGTATTTAAAATTGTAGTCGAAACAGGGAGTGAAGCAAAAATTTGCTGAAAATGTATACAAACGAAGGCGTAGCTGCCCAAGGAAGAATCTCTTGCCATATGGTATATAAACCATGCCAAAATCAGGTAATGAAAATTTTAGTTGAAACAGGGAGTGAAGCAAAGATCTGCTGAAAATGTATAAAAATGAAGGCTTAGCTGCCCGAGGCGTGGGCAGGCGCAAAGTTCAGTAGAGGGGGTTGGTTTTGAGGTGGGCAAGGTGCAAGGTTTGGGAGTGGCATTAGAATTGGAGCATCTTTGCAACTAAGGTGGAATGCACCTCACTAGTACGAATCCACTTCTTCTACATTCACTTCTATGAAATATTCAAGTGAGGAATCATTTTCTGTTTGAAACGGAGCACCTCCAAACTATTTTTTCGAGTAGTGCAGGCAACAAGCTAAGCTAAATATGAATACGGAGAAACTACAGTTCTGCTAAAATACACATTGACTTCACCAGGTAGATAAGTGTCACCTTCCACTTTACAAAGGTGTTATTCCTGCTAAACAGCACACTATTGGGCAGAAAGGAAAGATTGTAGTGCTCTTCAAACAAAAGCATTAGAATCTTCTGCATTTGTTTGTGATAATAAATGTTTGAGATTGAACTGTGGTTTAAACTTTACAAAGTAACACCCATTGACGTGCATTCTCAAGGTTGTTTGGTCAGCGTCTGAAACTTTATTTAGGCAGTGCTTGTTGAGATATTCTGTGGAAAGGGGAAGCTTTTGATGGGTTAAAAGTATGGTGGCCGGAGTAAGTGGACAAAACTAGAATATTCCTGCCATACTTATTCTAGAAAAAATGCAGCCCAGGTCAGTCAGTCCTGCTGTTGTGATGCTCTTGTATACTCTTAATAGAACTCTTTTCCAAGCTAACTTGATAATACATAACCAATTACAAAGTAACAACAGGTGGCAAGGGATAATGATTCCTCTAAAAAGATGGGTAAAGCATCATACATGACAGCTTACATCCGTATGACTAAACAAATAGCTTATGGAATTACCAGTTGCAGTTCCTATCCCCATAAGTGAAGAGCCTGCATTCGCCATAATAGCTCGTACATCAGCAAAATCAACATTAACCAGACCAGGAATCTGCAATATAGGGTAACTTCTCATGAATTAGAAAACAGAAAATAACCTCCTAAAAGTTGCACGTTTTATTAAAGGGGAACATCAGTGTATGATGGAGAAATAGAAATCAACAAAGTGGCTGACAGAATCTGATGCAGGGATACTTGTATAGCATTCACTCTAGATAAACTGACATATACTGTTGCATTTGTTAACACAAAAAGAAAAAAGGAAACATATAGTTGCATTTGCTTATATATTCTCATCCAAAGTAAAGGATTATAGACTGAGAAAACAGTTTAGCACTGCTGAATTGGCTGCCCCATTTTACCTACTAAAGGCCTCTTATATAGATAGATGACCATCTGGTCCTATGAGAATTCTTTACCAAAAAATGGACCTGAGCCATCCAGAATAACGCCCGTGATAGAGATGAAATTAACTTATTCTCCAATTTTAAGGTTCTATCAAATTATTTAATATCATGATCATATATTTATGAGAAGTTCAAGTCGTAAATGAGAAGTTAGGCCTTCATACCGTTATGATATCAGAGATTCCGCGAACACCTTGTCGAAGAATATCATCAGCCAGATTGAATGCTTCTGTTACTGGGGTAGATGGGGAAACTGCAGTAAGTAACTTGTCATTTGGAATGACAATTAGTGTGTCGACATTTTCTCTGAGAGCTGCAATCCCTTCTTGGGCTTGAACTGCTCTCCTTCGTCCCTCGAAAGAGAAAGGGGTTGTAACAATACCAACAGTTAAAATACCCATCGCCTTTGCAACCCCTGCTATTATAGGGGCCCCACCAGTGCCTGTTCCTCCACCCATTCCAGCCTGCACATGATAATTTAAAGCTTAAGATTAAAGATAACCCAAGAAGTAGAGAAAGTGAAAAAAGAAAAGCAGTTGGCATGCCTTACTTCCACAGATGTAAATCTCTTTTAAGCCCCAACTCATAAGGTGGTGCCAGTGTTGGTATTTGCATACAGTAAGTTTGCATATATTTTATATTTGAGCCATTGAGAAATCTTAACAGATTTCTAGCATGCAGAAGATACAAAATGGGGATTACAGAGGGCAAAAACACGGCTTTGAATACCATTTATGCCCTAAGGGCTAAACACCTCCGTTGTTTCAGCATCAGCATAACTACAGTCAGAGGGTTGTACCTAGTAAATAATGGCAACTCAACCATTACCCAAATATCTCAACCTCATGCATGTTTCACTGATTAATTTGGAAATGGTAGCAACGTTGAAGTTTTCATTCAAACACTTGAACCTTGTCATAGATGTTTTACAATGGAGATGAAACTAATAGATAATAATACATCAAGATCTGGCATGGGACATAGCCTAAATTCCAGAAGCAACCATAAAGTTGTAACGACTGCCTACAGCATCTCGAAAATTTATATTCTTCTAAGTTACATTAGTGCAGTCTGCACCATTTTTGATCAAGTGAAGACTAGATAGAAGATACAAGAATATGGATTAGGACATGAAACAGCTATTACATAAAAGTTAATCCTAAAACATTTATAAAGGACATAGCTCCATGAAAGCAAACCCGCCCTTGTACTTCCGAGTAAAAAAAAGTTACACCAACAGCTCAATTGAGCCACCTCCTTTTGGCAATTGAGAAAAACTCACTTGCATAGAAACAAAATCTATCTGCACTTTTGGCATAGAGCCGTAGCTATACTCTACGTTCTTAGTGGCTTCTTCTCTTGATACAATATCATCACGAAGAAATAATAAACATAAATAAACGGAAGAATATGAGGATCATACACCAGCATACAAGATACAGATTATCACTTCAACAGGTACACGCTTTGAGACACTGTACAAATATATAATTCAACATAATAACCCAGTGTATACTGGAACAAAGTGATGCTGCAGAGAAGCTGAACTTACAGTAACAAAGACCATGTCTGCACCATAAACTGCATCTTCTATAGCTTCTTTGCTTTCTTTGGCAGCACTCATGCCGATGTCCGGATTCCCACCAGCACCAAGTCCTCTGGTGAGCTCCTGACCAATTTGCAATCGGTGCTCGGGGAACACAGGTGACATTCTCATGGCTTGAATGTCAGTGTTAACAATCCAGAACTCCACACCTTTCATTGCACTCTCTATCATACGGTTAACTGCATTTGACCCACCTCCTCCAACACCAATAACTTTGATCTTGGCCTCATTGTAGTTATTCGAGGTCGATACATCTCTCAAACTATCCGTGACGGTTCCACTCGGACTATCCTGTCTCGGGTTAATCAACGTACTATTCCCCTCACCTCTCAGCATTGAAATTTCCGGGTGTAAGTTCAGAAATGGGTCTTTATTGTTATACTGATTGACACTGTGAGAGTTGGCTGAACATTTAAGCTGAGACAAACTGGAAGCTGCCTTTTGTCCAGCACATAAAAACCCAAATTTTTCATCACACGCCTTCACGGGTCCTACTCTCGCCAAGTAATTCTCCATTGGAGATCTCCCTCCAAGGAAAGTTAGTGCCCCCACTGGGTTTCTAGTATCTAAAGGTGTATAATACGGCACTATCCACGTCGCCATCGTGGAATCCAGAATCATATTCCCGACTACTTCTCACTAGATAAAGAAACCCACTTCACTATATGTCAAAATTGAGAGTGAAATTTTCTTCAAACACCTGTTAACCACAGAAAAGGACAGATATCCAGAAAATTTTAGAAGCAGACTATCAACAAAAAGTCACATTGATATCGAATTATAAGCCAGAACACCAAAAAGCAACAATATGAACCGTGAACCAGTTTACAGCAAGAACCCAGATGGTGCACAGTACAGCAATTTTCAGAATCAGACGCAGAACTAATCAGACGAGATAATGCTGTAAGCACACAGCTAATAACAACTATAAATGAAATGTACAACAATAAGACTTTACATTAGAGCAAAAATCCAGAAGAAGAACCCTAAAAACAACATTTGCAAATGTGCTATAACAGATACGGGAAGGGCAAAATACCATCAGTGTGTATGTATATGTGCGTACGTGAGCAAGAAGGGAGAGAAACCTGTGAGGGTTTGTTGAATACAAAAAACATCAGCAGCAATGCCCGGAACAGTGTGCGTGTGGGTTGGTTGGGGGAGGGGGGGTAAAGGCCTAAAGGGGGTTTCTTTCGCTCTCAGGCGCTTCTGTTTAGAGGTAGCTACTTCACTCAAAGGTACAGGTGGAGTGTAGTTAATTTGACAAATGAAAATGTTTGTTTGTCAATACAGACTGGATTTTGGTGTTACCATCAAAAAAATCTACAACCTTATAAACCCCACCGTTCACACTCAAAGCTTAAGTGCATGTGCACTTTTGTTCTTGGTGGAGAGGGGACATGTGTGGGCTTAAACCAAATCAATGCAACACCCCCTTATCGCCGAGGGTTTGGCTTCTCTATCTCCCCCACTCTCTAGTCTCTATCGGGTTGACAGTTACATGAATGAAGTGTTAATTCTTAGTTTAAAAGTGTACCGAAGTCGTACGAGATTTTATTTTTGTTACGTGGGACTGATGAATAGCGTGAGCGAAATTTTTGTTAAAACCTTTTATAAATATTCTCGTATATGAGTCAAACATAAGTGCTAATTCATTCTAGATATGATCGTTCTTTACCTAGTCGAACAAAAATTAATGAAAATGATAGAGAGTTCACATGACAATCTTCGTATAGAAAAGGACAAACATGATTTCAAATACACATTAATAGTAGCTTTTTTTTTTTTCCCTTTCCTTAAAAGATAGACTTCTACGGTCAAGGAGTGTGGAATTAAAGTTACTGGTTGAGTTGAAGAGGATTGGAAATCAAGTCTAGGAACGACACTTTGGGTGCCCTACCCGCCTTCTTACTCTCACTCTTTGAGCTTTTGGTTTCTGAATTTTGTTCAGTTTAGTTTTACAAGTAGTCATTAGGCATAAAACTCCAATAGCTCCACATCAGCGATTTGTGTCTTCAAGCCATCCAACATAGACATATTATCGCTATGTTCCTTACATAATTGCCTTCCAATTGATTCTCCTAGATGCTTTCCATGGTAGATTATTGTTGTGTTTGTTAAAGTTTTCCTCGACCACATGGTGGATAAAATTGTTTCGCACCTCCGGAGACGGACCTATTAGACATAATTAGCAATATGTCATCAACAAAGGGATAGCATATCAGATGTATAAAGTATACAACAGACAGATACATCAAGCAAATAAAATCTAGAACTTTTCCAATAATTGGGTGACTCAGAAAATCCAATGGAGCAATGCTCAGCAATCAGATAGTCTTCCCCCATATTTGCCACTAAATTCACTCTTTTTGCCTAGATGCTTATACTTAAACTTAGCATTAAGGTAAAAAAGTTGAAAAATCCTATCATTTGTTTTGGGAAACCGATAATTTTTCTTGGAATACGAACTCTCATACTTCACTTTTCTCACTAAAAGTTGAAGTTATGTTATTAACATGTACCACTAAAAGCTACTTGGAGTTTAGAAGAGTTTATATTTAGTGTGTAATTATAAATTTCCCATTCAATCTCATATAAATAGATTTTGATTAACACTTTTTCTCTCTGATTGATCTCATATACAAAACTTTTTAGAACTTTTATGTATGTATACATGATAGTTACGACTTACAAGAAAGGAAGATTTTTCCGCACCACCTCATACTTTGGGGTCAATTACACCCAACACCCCGTGATTCGAATTTTGACATCCAGCATCAATATTTTGAAAATCTTGGTTTCCAGCACCAAATGACGGTCAAGATGGCCTTTGACCACATGTTTGTTAGTTTTTTAAGGCAAAATGGTCTTTTTGCCCTTAACAAAATCCCCCGCCCAATCTCTCCCCTAACTAATCATCTTTGAACCCTCACCCTTATCCACACCCCCACCCCATGTCAAACCCCCCACCTTACTGTGTTACCACCTCAACCTCGCCCACAACTCTTTCTTTAGCCCCTAGCGACACACACCAAGCAACCTTCTCCCCAAATTTTCCTTAAAACTTTCAATAGCTAATGCCACGTCGCTCCCCCTGTCCTAACAACACCAAGTTGCTCGACACCGCACCAACGTTGCTCCTCACCTTTCGTATACCACTCCGATATCTAACTACCATAACATTTTTAAAGGTCTAAGCAGACATTCATCAGAAAACACAAAATCACCAATTCCTATCTTTACGTGAAACCCAATTTGATAGGGTCATTAGCCAACTTAAAACCCAATTTTAATCCAAAACCTAGTAATTAGGCTTCTAACCCTAATATCAGCTTCACGTTGCTGCACACAAACACACACACACACACACACACAGCCATGTCAACCGGGTCTTGATTATGGATAAGGTGGAGGTCCCCGGCGGTTCGGTGGCTGTTGCAGGCTTATGGATGTGGTGGTCATTATGGGATTGTGTGGTGGTGATTATGGGATTGTGTGGTGATGGGATGACTTGTTCAGGTCGTGAGTTAGTGTTGCGGTAGTTGGTGCTGGTCGTGGGGTGCGATCGTTGATGAAATTCCAAAGTAATCTTGAGATTTTGAGATATGTGATTGTGGGTGTAATTGTTGGCTTAGGGTGGTCGTTGGAGGGAAATGACAAAGAAAGGGTAGATGTTGAAGGGAATGACGTGGAGGGTTTGCGACGTGTATTGTTGGTGCCATGTGGAGTTGACATGGATGCTATCTCAATTAAATATGCGAAGTAACCATTTTGTCCCTAAAAAACTAACAAACATGTGGTCAAAGGCCATCTTGACTGTAATCTAGTGTTGCAAACCAAGATTATCAAAATAATGGTGCTTGGTGTCAAAATTAAAACCACGAGGTGCTGGGTGCAATTGACCCCTAAGTATGAGGTTATGCTAGAATTTCTTTGTATGAGTGAATGGCAATGAATGACATTATTTCTAGTATATTATGCATGTCTGAAAATAAGAAGTAAATGAGGCTAGAATCTACATGTATATGTCAATCTGTTATCTCCTTATAAATGTGATACTAGTACTATTGCACATGGGATAAAATTCAATTTGTGTCCTATGAAATTGAAGACTAAACAAAAATGCTTCAAGTTTATTAAACGTCGCTTACTGCACATTCAATCAATTTTAGCAACTAAAACTTTTATAAATAACTTTTGGGCCCCTTAAAATGACATCATGAATCCACCCCCGTGCACCTCTATAGTGTCTAGCAAAAGAAAGTTTGGCGATGTACTGCAAATCAAAGAAAATTTATGTCCCATATGTTGGTCAATGGCTATAAGAATGCATTGTGTAAGGGTCCTTTAGATAGGTGTGTCAAGTTCCACGTCGACCATACATGGCTCTTGAGTTGATTCTTATACCTGGTGAGCTTCTTCTACTCTTGAGCATGCTTTTGGGTTGAAAAATAGGCTTCAATATGATATCAAAGTTAGGCCCATGCCACCCTATTCAAGTCATTTTTTTTATTGCAGCTTCTCTTGACTTAACGGGATCACCCCTTATTCCATGCTTTGCGTGAGGGCGAATGTCGAGTCACACACCGACCATACATGTAATTTGAGATTGGTTCTTATGTCTAGTAGGCTTCTCCTACTCTTGAGTATGCTCTTGGGTTGGACACCAGGTTTCAATAAGGTGGTGCAAGACGATTCAGGTCAACAGCGAATTCACTCTCCTTTTCAAGTGGAAGGCCACACAAGTCTACAGAAAACAAGTAAAAACTCAAAGAGAATAGAATGGAATAAGGACTTTATTTTAAATTCGTTGCACGAGTGTCATTTATATGAGCTAAATAACCTTTAAAATCCTTGTAAAGCATTTGCTTGGCTTATAGAGCATAAATAAAATATTTCTTAATGTCCTCGATCATTCTAACTCCCTAAATGCTTAACTCTATGGCTAATGATAAGTTTTTTAAATTTTAACTCTTTGTTCTAGCGATATATTATGGCATGATTGCAAGATGTCAAATTCATGCCAAAAATACTTTAAAGTTTTTCATGTCCATGTTAAATACCGCCGTTTCTGATGGGGCAGGATTCACACACGCTAGAGGCAATTGCCCATATTCGTACACCCTAGGGCAATTTCCCACCTTAACTTTTTGACAAATATTTACTTATACTAGTATTAAATGCATATAGGTTTCAAAGATCTTATGACTTAAATGTACCAAAGTGGACTTTTCCTATAATCATTTCAAATTTTGCGCAAGTTAGAATTTGCCATGTTAACACTAAAACCTAGCTCCGCGGCTACATGCAAAGATTTTACATAATGGCTTACCCGTATTTGAAACTTTAATCTGTAGTATGATGCATTTTGAAGTTAATAACCTTTTAATTTTGGTGTTATGTGTTTTCCATCAAAATTTGCCAATCACCATTGCTAACCTTTATTTGTACCTTAATTATGTTTTTGGCCTACAATAGTTCTCAAAGTCCGCTTCATGAACATTTGAGATGGCAACAATACTGCCAATTTTTTTTTCTTAATAACAGAGAAATGCAAAGCCCTTAAGGTAGCTGGTACGACAAGATAATCTAGCATTGTTTTGACATTATTATTGGCCTCAAAGGATGCACTAGTTATGAGATTATGTGCTTTCATATAGTTTAAAAGGGTGCCGCCACAACATACAAAAGATAATTAATATGGTTGTCTCACCATTTTTCTTCTAGGATGAGCTCAATTAAGTTGAAACCAAGTTGCATAAATGGACAATTAACAAAAAAATTCTTGGATATAAATGTGGAATAGCAACATACTATCATATATGCTCCACATTCGTTACTAAGATCTAGAAATGTTGCTAACGTGCATCAAAGAGTTTTTAGTGGCAAAAGACAACAAATATGTAGGGGAAGCCATGGTAGCTCTTATATAGGAGATATTTTCAATTTATTATCATAAATCTCACTTAGTCGCCCTAAGTGGACAGCGCCCTACTAGGATCCATATTGGCGGAATGTAATGGTAGATTTTGGCTTTAAACACCCATGTAACGATGAATATTTGTGGCTAAACATGTAGGTGACATTGTTTCAAAATATTTAGGGTCAGATTGGTTCGTGGTTTGAATCATTTGGCTACCTTTATAGGGATTGTAATCCTGATGGTAACCGTAACCATCTACTTAATAAGCGTACTGGTTCACAACTGGAGAATTTATCCTGAATCTAGTCACAAGTATGCTTGAGTGTTGGTTGAACAAAACAAATGAACATTGTAATGGAATAAAAATTATGATAAAAACTATGATGCCCCCCATAACGTGTTAAATTTATGTTTTGTGTACTATTATGGTCCTTTGATTGCAATGGCATTTGAAATTTTATTCTTACGTGTTTGACACGCTATTTTGATTCTTCTACAGGCATAAAGGTGAATATTAATTTTTTGTTAAGCAACCTAAAAAGCTCAAAATATAAATGTTATTAAATTTTTGGGTGGGGTTAGGTGGCGGGGTAGAGGGTGGGATTGTGAAAACTGTTAATTATGGTCTATTACCAATAATATTTTGAAAATATAGAAGACACTATATTTGGTAACACCTCTTACTGATTTTGTTTTGTATTTCAGATGCTTATAATAATAATGTTCAAGATAAGGATGAGCGTAAGATTACAACATCATTTCTATTACGGAGTTGGGTATGATGAAAACATAAGTAAAACGCCTCTGAGTGATGTAATGAAAAAGCACCTTTGGGCATGTTTGGGATTACGTTGTAATGCCATTACGGGCTAAATAGTGAGGCAAACACATTACAGTATATTTTTATTATGACACTAATTACTCTTGTTGTAACTAAAAACTGGATCGGGAACCACACCAAAAAATAGGCCTACAAAAGAGAACACGGAGTGACAGTCGGGTGGGGTTCCGGCAGGGGAACGCTCCGATGCTTAAGTCAGAGATGGCTAACAATGTAAAACTCTGAGAAGCAGTAATACACGGTGTATAACTGTTTATGTGTGTGAGCTTGTCCATACTTGCGGGGTTAGATCTCTTTATATAGTACTGGGAGGAAAAGCCTTAGTAGGACTGGGCTGTAAACAGATCTAATCAGAATCAAATTAGGATACTAGAGGATCCTATATCTATCTCAGACGATAGAGTTAAAGTCCTTTTAGGAATCCGTCTGATGATCAATATGGCAAGTGCCCAATCAGCAATAAGCTAGCAAGGGATACGTGTCATAATCGCCACGTGTCATTCTCGGACTCGAGGCGTATTTTTAGCTATATCATATGCCCCCTGCTTCTGCCAGCGTTAATGAAGCGGGTGGAAGCACACCTTTCCCATTGGAGATAGCTTAAATATGCCAAAACAGAAAGGCGAATATTTTTGGCATTTTCAAGTTCTGCTCGGGCAACATTCTGTTCGGACGGAGTTTTGCTCGGCAAAGGGCAAAGTGATCGGACATAATTCTGCCCGAGCAGAATTCTTGTTAGGCCAAAGGGCATTCTGCCCAGACAGAGAGCTCGGGCAAAGTGCTCCGACAGAATTCTGCTTGGGCAGAATTATGTTCGGTCGAAGGGCATTCTCCTCGGGTAAAGTGCTCGGATGGCCAAAGGGCATTCAGCTCGGGCAGAGTGCTCGGACATTTTGCTCTGGCAGAATTCTGTTCCGCCAAAGGGCACTTTGCTCGGGCAGAATGCTTGCACTAAATTTCGCTAGGGCATAATTCTATTTGGCCAAAGGGCATTCTGCTCAGGCAAAGTGCTTGGACAGAATTCTGCTCGGGCAAAATTCTATTCGGCTGAAGGGTATTCTGCTCGAGAAGAGTGCTCGAACAAAATTTTGCTTGAGCAAAATTCTATTTGGCCTAGATCACTCTGCTCGGGGTAGAATGCTCGGATGGAATTCTACTGGGGTAGAATTCTGTTCGGCCAAAGGGCACTCTGCTCACGCAAAATTTTTGGACGGAATTCTGCTCGGGTATAATTCTATTCGGCCAAGGTCACTCTGCTAGGGCAGAATGTTCGGACAAAATTCTACTTGAGCAGAATTCTTTTCGGCCAAGATCACTCTGCTTGGCAGAGTGTTCGGATAGAATTATGCTCGGCCAAAGGGCACTCTGCTCGGGCAGAGTGTCCGGATGGAATTCTGCTCTGGCAGAATTTTGTTCGGCCAAGATCACACTGCTCGGGTAGTGTTCGGATGGAATTCTGCTCGGACAAGGTACTCAGCTTGGGCAGAGTGTTCAGACAGAATTCTACTCAGGCAGAATTCTGTTCGGCAAAGATCACTCTGCTTGGGCACAGTGTTCGGACAGAATTTTACTCAAGCAGAATTCTATTCGGCTAAGAACACTCTGCTTGGACAGAGTGTTCAGAAAGATTTATGCTCAGGCAGAATTCTGTTGGGCCAAAGGGCACTCTGCTCGGGCAGAGTGTTCAGACGAAATTCTGCTCAGGCATAATTCTGTTCGGGCAAGGTCACTCTACTAGGGCAGAGTGTTCGGACATAATTTTACTTGGGTAGAATTCTGTTTGGCCAAGATCACCCTGCTTGGGCAGAGTGTTCGGATAGAATTCTACTCAGGCAGAATTCTGTTCAGCCAAAGGGCACTCTACTCTGGCAGAGTGTTCGGACGGAATTCTGTTCAGATAGAATTTTGTTCGGCCAAGATCACTCTGCTCAGGCAGTGTTCGGATAGAATTCTACTCAGGAAAAATTTTATTTTCTTTACTGCCACGTGTTTTTCTTACTATTAAAGCCTTTGAGCGGGAATTTTCAAATTTCAAACTCCTCATCTCTTGGTTGTTGACATGTAAGGGGTAAATGAACCGTTGAGCTCCTCGATTGGCGGTTACTCAGAGTTGTCCAATAAAAGGAGATCTTCACTTCATTTTTACCTCACTTGAATCATTTGGAAGCATTCTTCTCTTCAAGTAAGTCTCTTTTCTCTCCTCTTTAGGTTTGGTACTTTTAGTTTCATAGTTTCAAATAGCAGTAGCAACTATGTACGAGTCTTCATAGAATCTTTCTTCTTTCGAAGAAAATATAATTATAAGTAGTTCGTCTTTGGAACGAGTTCTAACTTCGGGAAGCGAAGTTGGTACTTCAAATCCACAACCACCACAGCCTTCAACTTCACAATTGTATCCTCCTTCGTCTTCCAAACCATCACACTCTTTACCTGCTAAGAATGCCTTAGGAGATGTGAAGGATCAAGCCGAGGATAAAGCAAATCCTAATCCTTGGTATACTGCTTATGAGAATTTGAATAAGATATTTTTCGAGGATTTGACGGCATTGGTTCAGGAATATCCGATCCCTGACTGTTACTATGCTTGAGTCCCAGGTCTGCAAGAGCCAGCCAACTATGGAACTAAGTTTGAGATGGGAATTTACGAGGAGAAAGTTAAGTCTAGATATAGACTTCCTCTTCACCCCTTTCGCACTTAGTTTTTTCAAGTATTATCATATGGCTCCCGGACAACTTATTCCTAACGGTTGGACGAAGTTGGTTAGGCTCATTTATCTTGTGGAGACTTCGGGTTATAAGGAAGACTCAACAGATTTTATGAGGGTCTTCTTCGAGATCTGTTTGGTTAAAGGAGTTGCCAACTGTCCTGGATGGTACTACATTCATAGCAGGCAACGACTTCTGAAGGGCGGCCCAAAGTCCAACAAGGGTTAGCATTCCAGATACTTCTTTGTTGGGCATCAAGATAAAAGAGATCCACCCTTCGATAGAGACTGGAATCCTTATTGTAAGAATTTTGAAACCCTGGCAAGCCTACTCCCAACAACCTTACAAAGCATATACTTAGCCATATCAAACTCTGAGATGGTCTTTCCATAGACGAACCCCTTACAGAATAGCAATTAGAGTATGGAAAGATTATTCCCCACAAACCCGTTCTAGCGGGTCTTTTAGTTCTCCCTCCACCACCTGCCATTCCTAGCGCATCATCTACTGAGGTAGTTCCTCTATGTGTGCTTCACATAGGTTTTTGGTTTCGATGTTTATTTCTATATTGATTCCTGTCTTTGTGAAGAAATGGCAAGTGGAAGTGGGAAATCACCACAAGGAGGCTTTCTTGGCGTGCTCCAAAAATCAAAAGGAAAAAGAAAAGAAAAGCAGCCAAGTGTGGAGCTGCCCCCCATTCCAAAGAAAGTGAAGACCACTCCTCCTGACCAGTCTCCACGGGTTGTTGAAGGAGTGTCCATTGATGAGGACCGCATCTTTCGACCTAGATGGACCCTCAAGCATGACAATATTGGGATGCCAGCTAGTCAGATTTCAGAACATCATCTTCTTCATGGAGTTCTTCCTCAGGACAAGGAGGTTTTCCGAAACAAGACCCATGAGACTTTTGCCTGTTCTTTTGCTCAGGCCGTATACACGGTAACATCCTTTTCTCCCAACTAGTTTTTTGTTTTTGTCTTCAACTTTCATTTTGATAATTGTTCCAACCTTTACTCCCAAATGTATGTCAGCGGGTCTACAATGTTGTCTCGCTCTGAGATGGTGAGGCAAGTGGCAGCTGAAGAAGCTCAACTAAAAAGGGATGCCCTTAAAGAAGCAGAGGAGCCTACCCGTCATTCTGAAGAACTGAGCAAGCGAGAGGCTGACTGTCGTGCCCACATTGAGACATTGGAGAGGCGACTAGAACGGGCAAGGAAGAGAGCAACGAAAGAAGCGAAGAAGGTAGATGAGGCTCGGGACCAAGGTATCCGTAATTTTCTTGACCGGAATGCTGGGGACAAATGGCTGAAGAAGCAGACAGATGACTGCTTGGAGATTTATGAGATGAGCTTCACGAAGGTCAAGGAGATGTTCACTGAGCACTTCTCCCACATCCATTTGGATGACTTTTTCATGCCTGCAGTTGTGTCTCCCTCTGGGGAGACTGCCATGCCTTCAAAAGCAGGAGATACTACAGCTTCCCATCCTCTAGAAGAATGTCCTTCTGGTGATGCCCCCGAGGCTTAGACTTGGTCTTGTATCTAGGCTCTTTATTTTTAGACTGAGCTACTTTTGATGCCCTTACAAGGGCTTTTGTAAAACTCTATCTCTTTATTTACTTGGTTTCGCTATGTGTTTCTTGTGGTTTTATTTTACCATTTACACAGCCTTGTTTATTTTTTTATTTTATCTTGAACTCTTTATTCATCACTTAAAGAGTTGGCAAAGCAGTCGAGCACCCTCGCTCAGCTAAATTTTGAAGGAACAAAAGTTGGATAGAGTGACGATGTCCCCATTAACTTTTGCCTCTTCACAGTTTTAGATCTATAGCTAAACCGTTTGGCCTTTTCTCACTTGTGTTTTTGTAAAGAAGCAAGAGTTCAACACTCTGCTCGGGCAGAGTGTTTGGCCATCATTCTGCTCAAGCAGAATATTTTGTCTAAGTTCTCCACTTTGCTCGGGCAGAGTGTTCGGCGAGTATTCTGCTCGGGCAAAATGTTTTTGTCGAAGTTTGCCATATTACAACAATGCTAAAAAATAACTTTATTGCTTGAGAAAAAGATAAAGTTTACACTGGATTGCTTAACAACCCATTTATTCAAAAAATCTACTAAAGACTATTCTAGAAAATTGGGGGTTTGACAAGGTCTGAGCCCCTTATCCCCAAAAGAAGATTCTTACCTAGGGGCAAGATGTTATTGGTAGTACTTTTGCAAGTTCTCAGCATTCCAAGTACGAGGGATAGGATCTCCAGAAAGTGTTCATAATGTATAGGCACCTGGTTTGAGTACCTTTATAACATGATAAGGTCCTGCCCAATTTGGAGATAACTTTCCCGTCGCGGCCTTTGGATCAGATACTTCTAACTTACGAAGAACCAAATCTCCCTCTCGAAACTGTCTGGATAGAACCCTTGGATTGTAATAGCGTGCGAGCCATTGTTTTATGACAATAGATCGTCCATGGGCTTGAGTTCAAACATCTTTTAGTAGATCAAGATTTTCTCAGAGTCCAACTTCGTTGTCTGCTTCACTGAAGTGCAAAGCTCGTATTGTTAGAACTCTCATCTCAACAGGTAACATTGCTTCTATCCCATAGCAGAGCAAAATGGGTGTTTCTCCTGTAATCGAATGTGGAGTCATTCAATAAGCCCATAATACCTTTGGGAGTTCATCAACCCAACCCTCATTTGCCTCATCCAATTTCTTTTTTAAGCCTTATAGGATGCTTCGATTCATGTTTTCGGTTTTACCATTGGATTGTGGATGGGCAATAGAAGTGAAACGCAAGTCAATCGAAATATTTGTAAAGAAGTTTCTGAAGTTACCGTTGTCGAACTTCCTCTCGTTGTCAACAACAAGATCCTTGGGTACTCCAAAATGGCAGACGACATTCTTCTAAAAGAAATCTTCACATTTGACTGATCTAATGGTTGCCAAGGCTTCTGCCTCAGTCCATTTTGTGAATAATCTATTGCCATGATCACGAATTGTTGTTAACAAAATTCCAATGGAAAGGGGCCCAGTAAATCCATGCCCTATATAGCAAAGGGAATCAGAGAAACAACTAAAGTTAAATGGGTGACTGGTGTATGCGTCACTGGGGCAAACTTCTGACATTTGTCACACCTTCGTGTGAACTCGATGGCGTCCTTTTGCATCGTAGGCCAATAATATCCTTGCTTTAAGATTTTTTGGGCTAATGTTCTTCTTCCCAGATGTTGACCACATATCCCTTCCTGTACTTCTTGTAGAGCGTATAAGGATTCCGATGGGCGTAAACATCTTAGGTAAGGAAGGCTGAAGGACTTCTTGTACAACACTTCTTCCATTAATGCATATCGAGCAGATTTAACGCGAATATTCCGTACTTCATGTCTTTCACTTGGCAATTCACCCGTATTCAAATACTTGATGATCGGGTCCATCCAGGAAGGTTCTTAATCTACCATTCCGATTTCAGTTTTAGAACTGATACTACGCTCTTTAAGGAATTCGAGGTAGACCGAGCGTCAGACATTTGTGACTTCGGCTGAAGACAGCCTCGACAGTGTATCAGCTTGAGTATTCTGATCTCGAGGAATTTGACGAATGGTGAAGTTTTTGAACTTCGATGCCAAAGTCTTGACTAGCTGGAGATATTGAGCCATTCTTTCGTCCCTGGCCTCATAGTCTCCTAAGACATGGTTGACTACTAATTGAGAATCACTATACACTGAAAGAGAATCTACCCTCAGAGTATGTGCTAGCCATATTCCCGCAAGAAAGGCCTCATACTCTACTTCATTGTTTGAGCCTGAAATCCAAAGCGAAGTGCATACTCAACAACAAAACCTTCTGGGCTGATGAGAATGAGTCCTACTTCACTACTATCAACAACTGAAGAACCGTCTACATAAAGATTCCAAAGATTTGGAACTTCAGTAATTACCAACTGAGGGGGGGTCTTCAGGTAAGGTACACTGACGATGAAATCTGCTAAGGCTTGAGCCTTGATGGAAGTGCGAGGTTTATACTAGATATCAAATTCCCCCAACTCGACAGACTAATTGACTAATCTTCCTGACGCCTCAGGCCTCAGCAAAACTTTTCTAAGTGGTTGACCCGTTAAAACTACGATAATATGAAAGTGAAAATATGGTCAGAGACGCCTAGCTGATATGATAAGAGGTAGTGTTATCTTATTGATCTTCGGGTATCTCGTCTCTAAATCTTGTAAGACCTTACTGACATAATAGATCGGCTTTTGGACTTCATCTTCTTCTCTAACTAGAACGGTGCTGACTGCAACTTCAGTGATGGAGAGGTATAGAAACAAGTCTTCTCCAGGAAGTGGTTTTGAGAGCAGAGGAGGAGAGCCCAAGTATGCCTTAAGTTCCTCGAACAATTTCTGAGAATCGTCTGTCCAAGTAAAAGTCTTTCGATTTCCTGATGGCTATGAATAATGTTAGACAACGTTCAGCTGATCGAGCCATGAACCTTCCTAAGGCAACAACCCTGCCTGTTAACTCTTGCACTTTGTTTAATGGTTTTCGAGGATGTCATGGTTTAGATGGCCTTTATTTTCTCTGGGTTTGCCTCTATTCCTCGTTAAGAAACCATGAATCCCAAAAACTTCCCCGATGCAACCCCGAAAGTGCACTTGAATGGGTTCAGCTTCATCTTGTACTTTCGAAGTATGTTGAAAGTTTCCTTCAAGTCCTTGACATGGAATTCAGATTTAATACTCTTGACGAGCATATCGTCTACGTATACTTCCATGTTCTTCCCAATCAAGTCTTAAAAGATCATGTTCACCAAGCTTTGATAAGTTGCCCCGACATTCTTGAGTCCGAAGGGCATTACCTTATAACAGTATAGCCCTCTCTCTGTGATATGAATTCTTAGAAACATCGTCCTTCTGCATCATGATCTGGTTATAACCAAAATACGCATCCATAAAACTGAGCAGTTCATGACCCGAAGTAGCATCGATAAGAAGATCGATCCTTGAGAGTGGGTAACTGTCCTTCGGGCAGGCCTTACTGAGATCTGTGTAATCAATACATATTCGCCATCTATCGCCTGGTTTAGGAATCATGACAACATTGGCAATCCAATCGGGGTAAGAGATCTCTTCAATGAAGTCGACGATTAAGAGTGTTTCCACCTCTTCTTCAATATTCTCATGTCTTTTCAGCGCGAAGGTTCTCTTCTTCTGTATGACAGGTTTCTTGGATCAATATTTAGCCTATGTGTGATGACCTCAGGGTCAATCCCGGGCATGTCTGCAGCTGTCCATGCAAAGATGTTCGTGTAGGTTTCGTAATATGTCCACTAGCTCGAGCTTAGTGTCTTCCTTAGATTTGAACCCATCCGAACCGTCTTATCTTTCTCTCTGAGATAAACTTCGATACTCATATGATCTTCGATTGGTTCGCCCCTTTGCATCTTCTATCTTCCCGGAGGTCTTCGATAATAAGTGCTTTTTTGTTCTTCGATTGACATGAAGTTACGTAGCACTGACGAGCCGTACTCTGATCTCCTTTCACCTCCCCAATCCAGTGCTCTGTGGGGAACTTCATCTTGAGGTGGTAGGTTGATACCACCGCCTGTAGATAGTTAAGTGCTGGTCAGCTAAGTATGGCATTGTATGCAGAGGGGACCTTCACCACCACAAAATCAAGCATCAAGTTTGCTTGTGTTGGAGGTGTACCTATCGCAACTGGGAGTGCGATAACGCTTTCGACTGTAACTGGATGATTGGAGAATCCATACAACGATGTATCCATCTTTTGAAGACGGTCCGTTGGGATATTCATCTTCTGGAAGGCATCATAAAATAAAACTTTTGCTCAACTCCCATTATCAACCAAAACACGCTTCACATTGAAGTTCCCGGCCTTGATGGCGATGACTAATGGGTTATCATGAGGGGTATTTACGTCTTTTAAGTCATCATCGAAAAAAGATATAGTAGGCAAAGGCACAGTCTTCTATTTCTTGTTTGGGGGTTGGGTCATTATACACACTTCCCTGGCATATGCTTTTCGAGCTTGTCCTCATAAGCTTCCCGCGGCTAATCCCCCAGAGATAGTGTTGATTATACCCGCGTTCTCTTCCCGTTCTTCTCTTTCTTCAATATCCAGGGGTGTCGGGTGTTGTCCTTCCTTGTGTGCTATGAACTTTCTCAACTGGCCATGCTTGATAAGGGTTTCGATTGCTCGTTTAAGTGAGCCACAATTATCAGTCGTATGGCCATAATCGTTGTGAAAGTGGCACCGTAGGTCTTTATTCCTTTTGTTGGCTAGAGATCTCATCTTTTTTGGCCACTAGAAAGCTTTGTTGTCTTTGATCTCGTGTAATATCTAAGATGGTCTGGCATTAAGGGGTGTTAGGTTCTCCAGAGCAAACGGGTCCTTGGGACGCTGTTCATCATGCTTAGAATGTTTCGTTGTCTTGCCTCCTCAGGGAGTCAATTCTCTAGACCATTTTTTCTGTTCTTCTTTATCTTCTCCTCGTCATCCTTTATGTGTCTCCAGGTATTCTTCAGCTTGTATGTACTTGTTAGCCTTCTCGAGAAGGGCTTTCATATTCCCTGGAGGACTTTTATTGACCGAAAATGCGAACTTGGAGGTCTGTCGGAGCCCTCAGAGGAATGCAGTATATTTCACAGATTCAGCTAGGTTATCGATTTTCAATGTGGCTGCATTGAATCTGTGACACCCCTAACCCTAGTGATGTCACCAGAGCAGGGTTGTCAGTCATGACTGCATTATAAACCCTATCGATGCAGAGCAATTCTAAAAACATCCTTGAACATACATAAGGTTTCACAAAAAGCCATCCTTACAAAAAAATTTCATTGTAAAGCTCAACATGAGCACAACAGAAATATTTACACAAAATGTCTAGTTCCCAAAATGCGCATATCGCCGTCTTACTTTTCAGTCTATTGATTAAGCGCCTTCTCCTTCCCTTTTCTCAAAGTTTTCCCTACTTCGCCCTGACTGCCTGAAACATTATAGGTAAGGAATGAGCACAAATTGCCCAGTAAAGATAATACGAGGAACAACGCAGACAACAAAGTAACAGCCTTGGGAGAAATGATAATCAATCTCAACGATATCAAGAATCTAGAATTTCAAAGGATGACACAACATCAATTCAATGGATCAAGCAACATATTTTCTTTTAGTTAGACTGAGCGGCTTTAAGGCCCAACAGAAAAACATTATCACCACATTTAATGGATTGGACCGAGCGAACTGACTGACCGACTACAATGCACGTGAACACTAAATCGCCAAATTAAACATCAATGAAATATAAGCCATTAAAATCACAATGTCATAATAAAATAAAATGTAATGCAGACACCAACTGGACTAACGAGACTCAATCGACACGACTGACTCGAACCGCACGCCCTACATCCTGTTTGTCGGTGATTATATTTCACTGACCCTCCTTTCACATAATGTCCCGTGCTCCGGGATGTTCATCTCAGTCTCAGACAAATAAAAGAGACAGCAAGCATAAGAAGGGAACTCACGAAGAGTTGTTCGTCCCCAAACCACGTTATCGTCAAAGCACATAATACAACAACTGAACGGACTAAGGGAACTGAGTTCGCCCCATGTCCTCGATTTAACAAACCACTCAACAAGAAAATTCAGTCAAGTATACGACCGAGGTTCAACAAGATAACTCGAAATCATCACTAACGCACACAAAGTAGACTAGGAAACAAGCTAGTCGAAAACCACAACAATATTTCAAGTACGAAAGGCACAGGCACAACAACCACCGATACCTCATATTCACCATAAAACGTTCATCATACTTCACCCTAACAATGATGGGTATAACACGAGAAACAATTTTGTAGCATGCAAAGAGCCGTACTATCCTTACCTGGTTGGCTTTTAGCCGACGAGCTTAATAATTTCAAACTGCCACGAGCAGGGTCACCTATTCAAATAAGATTTTACTCGTTAGCCACTAACCATCATAATATAAAATTATTCTACTTTTATCTTATGTTATTTATCGTGTTCTATAGCGGTCGGTCACTCCGACCTAACAATCAGGTCTTTAACCTAGCCGAGCTCAACGCTAGTGCTGATACCCTTCATTGAGGGATTTTCATCTCATTCCCCGCTTCTTGTTATTTTAGAATTCTCAATTAAGGCATTCATGAAGTTCGAAGTTTCGCGCAGTAAAATTACCAAAATACCCTCCGTCTAGTGACAAATTACCAAAATGACCCCGGGGTCCACTATCACTCACATCACCTCAAATCAACTTCAAAACAACCTTACATGTGTTTTACCTCCCTTTTCAGACTAAAAGTCATTTGAAAAATTCTACTGGAAAACTTACCAAAATACCCCTCTCTAGTGGTAATTTACTAAAATGCCCCCACGAGTGTTCCCGGCACCAAACAAATCTAAAAAATGATTAAAAACGTTATTTTTACCCTCTCAAAGTCATTCTCAAGCTAAAAAGTATTTTAGAAAAAATTTTGCCCGAAAATCCCTGATTAGTGCCCGGATCGAGCGCTTAAAAACCCGTTCGGCAAAAAAAATAGTAAACGACCTCAGAATGGCCTAAAATCTTGGGAAACAAAACTTCTCAACATCCTAAAGTCCCCATAAAAGTTTTCCCCAAAATGCGCTTGTTTGGTATTTTAAATTGTACTGTAAAGTTTCACGGTTTTCCGTATCGGTTAACCCCTTTCTAGCCCTCGAAAAAATTTGAAAATTTTCCCTAATATAGATCTCCTAAAAATAACTAGGGTCCTTTTTCTGTACTTTGGTTAAATCTAGTTCTAGCCATTTTTTTAAAACTTGTGAAAATCTGCTTAATTGAATTTCTAGTATTGGCGACGATTTCAGTCACTATTTGGATCAAACCACACACTAAAACATATTTTTCACACATAGACTTCATCTTCTTCATTTGACCGAGACACGGCCATCCCACATACTCACTTCCTTCCACTGCTACCCATTCATATACCCTCTAATTCCTCTAATAAACTCACTACAACACTTTAACACACATATTAACATCTATACATGCTCTTACAACATGCATGATCACGCGCAGACTTACTCGAACACACACACACGCACGCACGCAGTCTGCACACACCCACTATCAACACACACTTGCACCCAAAAACACCCACCAATCCCTCGACAACCCACTGAAACTCAGCCTCCTTTATTCTTATTCAATTTAACACAATCAACCTTCAGATTATACATACAAACACCCTGTCGCAACCATGAACCAAAACCCAGCAACCCACTTTTCACATATCTGCCTACCTAAACACGCGAGTTAACCCACTTTTGCCCACACCCAAAGCTCTTAAACCCACTATAATATGCCAGTATACACACACACAGAACCCCACAAGCTATACCGCACCCAAACACACACACACATGAACCCACACACTGCCGTAAACTCTCACACATACCCCTAAATTTTTACACCCAAAATTGAAACGCATCCAGTTTATGGCAACTAGTTAAAGATTCACCTTAAGAGAATCTAGGTCAGATTCTTCCCGCGTGCCTTCTCTCTGTGCTCAGTTTCTATTTCTTCCCTTCTTTTGTTTCCTCTGTTTTTTCTTTCTTCTTCTCTGTTCTTGGTTTTGCTTTTGCTTTTTGTTCTTTTTTCCCTCTCTTTGTGCACCCAAAATTCAACCACCCATTATTTAAATTTTTCACATTCACTTAGTCACCACCCTAGCATGAGGTGGCAACCGGAAACCAATTCCCTTGAACACTTGGCAGATGGGAAAGGTTTCAAAATTTATGAATTGACCCCAATGGTTTTTCATATTTATAAAATGACCCCTAAACTATTAAAAATTTACGCTTAAGCCCCAAAACTACACTAACACCTCTTCCCACTTCCTGCCACTTAATTAACGCCAATATGGCGTTACTCAATAAAATAATTCCTGTTAACAAATTAACTTAGCGCTAAATTTTATTATTATTTGTATACTTTTGGGGTATCGCAGAATCGTCCGAGGTAGCAGGCTAAGGACTCATTTTTTTCTTGCACAATGTTAAGCAGGCTTCCCGAGTTCTTCCTTCGGGAGCGACTGCTTACAAAGTATTTCTGAAAGAGATCTGAGACTTAGGCGAAGGAGTGTATGGACCTTGGTTCTAAGGACATAAACCATGTATGTGCAGCCTTTCGTAAAGTGGTAGGGAAGGCTCTGCACTTGACAGCATCTGATACTTGGAGGAGCAACATATTTGTTTTGAACTGATAAACATGTTCTCCAGGATCTCCAGTTCCATCATAGAGGTCGCATTGAGGCATTCTGAAGTTAGGAGGTAATTTGGCTCTCTATTGCCTTAGACAATGGGTATCCAGATTCTTTCCTAGGGGAAGATCGTTCCTGGGAATGATACTTGGGGACATCATTCCATAAGTTTTATTCTTGGGAACAATATTCAGGTGTCCTCTTTATGTGGATAGATCTCCTAGGCGTCTCAGTTCTAGTGACTTGTTCGAGAGAGCAATTGGTACTGTCTTCGACTGATGGATCGCGACGGTAGCATGATCCACTCTTGGTTATGTGTTCTATGCTCTTCTCTTTGGGATTGAATGTTAGATCAGCCGCAGATCTGTATTTACGGTCGTAGCTTGATCTGGAGGTGAGATAGAGACGAAGGTCGCTAGGGTCAAGATAAGAATTATGGGTAGTCAGTGGATCCACTGCCATGTCAAGCTTTCTTTGAAGAGATTTTATGACATCTTTCAGTTCATGGATCTCTTTTGTAAGGTCGGCATGGGGTGTTTTGAATAGCTGACGGTTTAAACGATGACGAAGGTCACTATTTTTTAGAGTAGATGTTGGAGATTGGTTTCTCCGAGATCTTGTCCCTGATTCAGGAATGGTAAATGTCACATTAATATGAACATCTTCTGCAGAACCGACATGACAATATGAAGGTGTCGACCGTTGGTCGCGAGAATGTCTGAGCTGACGAGAGCTGCTAGTTTGGTTGTGACGGTTTTGAGAACAACTGCGTGAAGAGTCACTAGAAGAAGAATGATTAGTCATGTTCCATGAGGGTCCCACGAATGGCGCCAATCTGTTGCAGCTAAAAACTGGATCGGGAACCACACCAGAAAATAGGCCTATAAAAGAGAACACGGAGTAATCGTCGGGTGGGGTTCCGACGGGGGAACGCTCCGATGCTTAAGTTAGAGATGGCTAACAATGTAGAACTCTGAGAAACAGTAATACATATTGTATATGTGTGTGAGCTTGTCCATACCTGGGGGCTAGACTTCTTTCTATAGTAATGGGAGGAAGAGCCTAGTAGGACTGGGCTGTAAACAGATCTAATCAGAATTGAATTAGGATCCTAGAGGATCCTATATCTATCTCAGACGATAGAGCTAAAGTCCTTTTAGGAATCCGTCTGATGTTCAATATGGCAAGTGTCCAATCAGCAATAAGCTAGCAAAATATACTTGTCATAATTGCCACGTGTCATTCTCAGACTGGAGGCGTATTTTTAGCTATATCAACTCCTATAATGATCTCCAAACGATGAACCAAAAAGGCCCTTAACAATAACAACTATTAGCAGCACATTTTCAGCCTTGCAAGTTTAATGACACTAACCATATGTAATGACCTTTAATTACGGCTAATTAGAGTGGTTGCAGCATGGTTAAGCCTACCTTTTTTGTGAACTTTAGTAAAGCCAATAGTTCATTCCTACATTTGTTCTATAAACCTCATCGTACACCTAATCTTTGCAGTGTATCATGTGAACCAGAAACTATGTTCATTAAATATGCTTTATCTCTCTGCGTCTCTCTCACTCTATATATATACATACATATATCTATGGGGAAAACGGATGAGGTTCACCTTAGACAGTTTGCCTAAGGCTAGGGACCAAAACTACGTAGTCTTGGATAAAAAACACATTTTTTTTCAATCAATTTTATTTCAAACCAGTTTTCATTCCTCTGCTTCCACCCTTTGAACTTCCATATTCCGACCCACACCTTCACCTTTATCCTTTAGCCACCAACCTCCTACCTTCGCCCTCCACCTTTAACCTCCACATGCACCTCTAACTTTGTCCCCTCCGACCAACACCCTAAGCACCATGATCAAAATAATTTGCATATCAAAAACCCACTATGTTATGCCTCTACTTGAATCTTGAATTGTGCAGTAGTTGAATTGAGTTCTAGGGTTTTCTAATGATGAAACCCTTTGATTCAGCATCTTTATGGTGTGTAAAACAAAATTGTCATGGTTAATTATAATGGGACTAACGACCAATAGCATCATGTACTTGATTTTATGTATAGATTGGACTATTTGGGTCACAATTAATTAATGGTAATTGGGGCAGGGACAGAGGTTAGAAACAGAGGTGGGATGTTGTCAGTGTGGTGGGGAGGTGACGAGGTGAATAAAGGTGTGTATGGGGGTATGCATATGTCTGAGACAGGTGGGTGGCTGTGTTGGGGGCAGGGGGATGGATTATAGCAGTGTGTGATGGGTGTGTGTGCTCGCATGTGTGTGTGTGTCTATGGATGGTTGTGCAGTGGTAGGTGGAGTCATGTCGTGGCTGATAGAGGTTGGTGGTGGTGGCTGTTATAAGTTTGGGGTTGTATGTGGTGGTGGTTTGAAGGTGGCTAATAGGCTAGTACATGAGTAAAGAATCTTCTATTCAAAACTACATAGTTTTGGTCCTAGCCTTTAGCAACTTAATTAAGGCTAGCCTCATATTCGCTTTCTCCTATACATACATATATAGGTATCTCAAAGATGCACAGCTATGACGATGTACCTAGGCTTTTAAAAGAATAATTCTTGAGACGAATTCCTTTGAAAAAATACTGATTGGGAGAATACTCGCTCTAACTTGGCGGCCTAAATCTTACTGGTGAAGAATTTCTGAGGAAGAAGAAGCCTTGTAATTGCTTGTGTTTATTGAAGGTGATGGAGTTCAATAAATCAAGTTACTTGTAGAAGAATTCGAAGAAGATCCTAAGCCCATTAACGATGCCAATTTTGGAGTAGGTTTTGCAAATGAATGCCAAAGAATTGTTGGCATTTTCAATAGTAACACGAGAAATTTCTAGCTTTGTGGTCATGCCAGGTTTTATTTGTGTGAGGATCTTGGATCAAGATTTAGACCCAAACTCTGGTCGTGGCCGTAGAGCTTTGACAATTACAACTCTACCCCAACCGTGAGGCTCATAGGCGACTCACCCTTATTGAAGCCTAAGTTAGCTTTACTTTCCTACTTACACATCTCAACAAGTCCTACATCAACCCCTATTTGCCCTCACACTAGGTGTGTCAGCCAATCAATTCTAGCTCAAGCCTTTAGGCACTCAAACACTCCCTATATGTAAATGTTGGCAGAAGGGAAAGAAAAGGGAATATGTGAGGCAATCTCTTGGTGAATGAATACAATTGAAGACATACTCCCTATTTAAACTACTCCACCTCATCAATGGATGAAGGTTTATCAACCCTATCTAATGGTTATCATTATAGTTCTAGTATGCTTCCTAGAAATATCTAAAATCTTACAAGCTGCCTTACTGTTCTAGATTATTTCACTAGAATGTACCATTACAGGATAATATAAGATAGCCCTAAATTATCTTATATTCCGGAGTACTTCCATGCAAGCATCCCCTTAAGTGCAAGCATGTCATTTTAATGAGTGTCTGTATGGACAAGCCTCCAAAGCTGGGCAAATTTTAACATTCTTCCCTAACAAATTTGGTGACACCCTCATCATGCCTTCCATGCCTTCCTTTCATAATGGATGCATATGATCGACTATCTCAAGTACTTGAGCATGCAAAGGATTAGCTGCTATCATAAGTTGTCCATTGCTGCTTTGACATGTGATGGACTCCAGTTCTCCCACCTAATAGCTTGTATACTCCTTTTGCACAAGTGGGGTAAGTTGATCATGCCCTCATCTGAAACAACAATTGGCAAATAAAACTACTCCACTACTGCTAGACCCATCATGTTTACTCTTGTTGCTAAAGAGGCTTTATGTAGTAAGAAGTATTGGATGGTTTGAGCTTAGTGGTTCCAACTATCTATGAGCGCTGGATGTCTTGTAAAATATCAGTCGCATTCTTAGCCCCTTCTCTTATCACAACTATCAACCCAAGTCCAAAGATCTAAGATAGTCGGAGAAAATGATCCATGTAGATGCAATATTTACTCCTTAAATAAGGTTTTTTCTAAGAATTCTATTAAGGAAGGTGAAATTTTTTTCGATTCCCCTGTAAGACTTTGAAGATGCATGGATCAAAAGTTTTGTTTCGAGGAATAGTTGATAAGAAATCTTTTTTGGAGACATTTTTGACCACTTTGGTTGTTTTAGGTGCTTTAAACTATTCTAAGTTATTTTATGGAAAAAAAGGAGTCAGTTATTGTTTCAGTACTCTTGAAGCATAAACACTTCAGTCGGTTTAAGAGTTTCATCAAAATACTTAGCAAGATGTATGGCAAGCTCTCAAAAATTTAATCCATGAAAAGATTATACTCTCAAAATGGAAGGCAGTAAACAACATATGGGCTTTATCATGTTGCTTTGCAATTTTGGTAACCCATTTTGGCTACACAGGTGGCTGCATTTGGAACCTGTTTTTTGCGATACTTCACTAAAACTCAGTGTCAACCCGTTTGAATTGGAGCATGAGATTCATGTCATGTGCTATAAAGATGCATAAAAAATGACAAAGGCACAAAGAACATGCAACGATTGATGCCCATATCCAAGGGTGGCCGTCGTGCCAGGTTGACCCTAGCATAGAGTTGTCGCATAAGAATTCTTCTAGGCTATGATAGTCTTCCCTCTTGTTCCCTCGTCCACTGCCATCCTTTATGACAGCCACTCCTTTGGAGTCTTCCGGACTATGAAAGGATCTCTTGTTAGCTGGTAGAACAAAACCTTTTGTCAAACACCCCATACTCAAAAAAAGTTTAAAGAAGGTTTTTTTACTATGGAAAATTCACAAGGGACTTTGTCAAAGTTATAAGAAACTCTGTTCAACATGTGATACACAGAATATAAAGTTTAAACACATAAACTTTTATCCTTTCAAGTAGACTTGAGAGGCTTTTTACTTTGTCCAGGTCGAATGCAATCTGACACTTTTTATTCATAATAACATTAGACTTAGGAATTAAATCCAAGTTCATCATCATTTTATTATTTATCATATTTATATGTCCAAACCTACCATGCCAAGTATAGAACAATACATCATTTGTCTTGACAAAGAAACATGACCACTAAGCTTATGATCATCAAATTTCATAATATTAAGACAACAAAAGACCGTTAAGTACGTATTCTTTTTACCAATAAAGCAGTCACTCTTAGTATTTATAACTTTATTAGGTTAAAAACTAACCTTAAAGCCATATTGAACAAACCAGTACAAATCAATCTTTTTCTAATTTCATGGCCAAGTTTCCCTTTCCCATGCTTACAGTTTTTATCGAGTTAACGATAACATTCAACTCTGGGCAAGTGACAGAATATCGGTTAGTAGGAATAGAGGAGCTGAACCCTATAGTCACCGCATTGGCTTGTGGTCAAAGGGCTACTGGATGACCATTAAGATTAAAAACTTGACCTGGCGATTGCAACAATCCTTAGCCTTATGATTTGTCTTCCTATACAGCCAACAAGAAACAACTTCTTGTTGATGAATACCATTACCATCCGTCTTACTATTATTGTTATTCTGGTCATTTTATTTATTCTTATTATTCAAGTTATTCATGTTGTTCCAACATGATTCTTATAAATTAGTAGTGTTTGTATTGTGAAGACTTTCAAGAAATTGAGCCTCAGAGTGAACATCAGAATTTAAAAGTTCCTTTTGTTTTTCTCGATATTTTTTTTAATAAGAGACACTAACAGTTTAATCTGACGAAAAAATATCTGGCCTTTGCTTCAACATTGTAGTAATATAAAACCAAGAAGGTGCCAACTATTTAATACTGGAACTTACGATAAAAGAATAATGAACTTCATTCATTTCCCTTTTAGATGACAAAGAATTTTTTTTGAGAACATGAGCCTGTTTCTATCACAAATTTTCGACCAGCTATTTGAAAATCTAAAAACTATTCAACTCGTATTTATTTAAACTAGCATCTTCAAACCCATGTTTCAGTTGAAATCTTTCCCACAATTTAATGGTAGATTTAGTAGTGCAAAAAATTATAAATTACACTAGCAAATGCACTTAAAATTCACCATGACATAAGTAATATATTTTCTACCAAAGTATCATCAGTCATTAATAAACAGTGGCGAAGTCAAGAGTAAAGGTCTGACTAGAATTTTAGGAGAAAATTTGTTTACACCAAATTAATAGAATTTTAAAGGGCAACTTACTCCCAACACTCCTGAGGTTTATCATAACTAGACTCAACATCGACTAGCAATTTTTGTTACATGGCACCCACTTCCCTAAGGCAAACGTCAAAAAATTAGGCCGCCATATATTTAATCTAATATACCAAAAATGCCCTTTAGGTCTTTTCTTCTTCTTAGAGGCCAATACCCAGCCACCGCCTTTAATTCCTAGCCACTAGCGCCGAATTTTCCTTCTACCCATAATACACATATATACACACCAACAAATACCATTGATGACCATCATCAGGAACCACAACGTTGCAAAACACAATCCCACCATTCCCTTCCCCACTCCCCGTTCCATCACACACGTGCGCGTACACACACATAAACAACTTTCCCCTGTCGTGTCAAATTGTGTTTTCATTATCTTTGCAATGGCAGAGTAGTAACAGCGGAGGAGTTTTCAGACTCGCTCTTTATCACACATGTGCGTGTGCGCGCGCACACACCCCTCGTCGTATGCCCCTTACCACACATAAGTCCCCGAGCGATACACACATTCACATGACTATCACTTACTCACTCGCACACACACAAACAAACACACCTATCGGCAATAATTAGGAGTGGCAATGAAAACCCAAACCCATTTACCCGCCCAAATCTGTCCACTTAAAATTTACCCAAACCTACCCACTTAATAAATGGATCATAAATGGGTCATTCATTTTACAACCCAATGAATCGTGAGTTTAAGCGTGTTGTAAATGGATGCCCATTTAACCGTATATGTATCTGACTTTTTAGCGGTGCATTAACAAATAAGTGAGAATAAACTTGCACGATTACACAGACTCTCTCTCTCTTCTCTCTTAACCAACACCACCAGCACTAATGGAATCCCTTTCATCGTCCTCACCATTCATATTCAGCCACCAATCGCCTCCAGTCGCACCGATAACCACCAATCGCCTCGACCATAGACCCACACACACACGCATCAACGCGCACACACATATGCCGCACTTCTATCTCTGACCTAGTCACGCCGGCAGCCACATCCCACAGCGCAACCACTAATCTGGTGCTGAAAGCCACCACTACTGCCCAACAATCGCCTCCGATCACTTTCAGTCATAGACCCATGGCCACCAAGTAGTTTTCACCTAGATTGATTTACTTTCACCATATCGATCTACAATCGCCTCCGATCACTTCCAGTCTTAAACCCAACACCAAAAAAAAGCAGATATAGGTATTGGTGGTTGTACGATATATGAAGGAGGTGGGCTGGGGTAAAATTTAAAGAGGCCGTGGTGGTTGTGACCTTGGGTATTGGCGATAGTCGTGAGTACTTTGGGTATCGGCGGTGGTTAGTTTGGGTTTTTGTAGAGGAGCCACGACCGTGGGTAATGACAATTGTGTAGCGGTGGTTTCAGATGAAGGATAGGGGGCTTGTTGTAGTTATTGGTTTTGGTGTGGGTGTGGTGGCATGATGCGGTGGTTGTGAGTATTTAGAAGGGTGAGAGCGTGGCGGCAAAGATAGGTATGGGCGGTGGCGACGATAGAGGTGGATAAGGGCTGTGGTCTCGGCTGTAGCATGTGAATTGGTGGCGGTGGTTTCAGACGAAGGAGAGAGATGAGAATTTTGTAATGTAAAGGGTTCATTATTGGATAAATGGGTGTAAATGGGTGAAACCAACCCATATAAAGGATAACCCATTTAATCCATTACTAAATGGGTTAAATGGGTTGGTGATCCATTTAGATCCAACCCAATTAATTAACACCCAAACCCAACCCACCCACCCCTTTTGCCACCCCTAGCAATAATGATAGCGCAGCCTACTGCTCCTAATCCCCCTCCCCCTACCCCCTATCCGTAACCTAACCTCATCTTATGGTATTGATGAAGAAGCAAAATCCGTGCCCCCTCCTCCAGTAGATAGATAAAGCCTTTCAATCAATTCGCGATGCATCCCTTCTTGCCAATCTGATCTCGAGAGCACTGTTGGGTTTTCGTGGTGGCGGTGGTTATTGAATGATCGATTTATAACATGGGCACTGTTGGGTTTTCGTGGTTTCGATGATTAAAAAAATCAATGGTAGTGGCGGGTGGTAAAAATGAATGGTGATGGTGGGGCAGCTGTGGTTGTGGTGAAGATCGGAGGTGGTCGGTTTGTTTTAGGTGGTTGGTTGGGGGGGGGGGGGGGGGAAGAGGCAGTAGTGTACATTGACAATGATGAGTTTGTTTTTTGTGGTGATGGAAGGACTGTGGTGGTTGTGATGTGATTTGGCCGAAGTAAAGGCGATAAACTTATCAGATCTTGGTTGTGGTGGATTGTATAAAAAAAAATTGGTGAGGGGTATTACTATTTTTTACATAGATTCTATTAACTCTATCAACTGAAAAATAAAAAATGTAGTAATAAAAAAAATTAGTAGGCACTGAATATAGTTATGATAAATAATTTTCTCAATTTCAAT
This sequence comes from Escallonia herrerae, assembly GCA_033070095.1. NCBI lineage: Eukaryota > Viridiplantae > Streptophyta > Magnoliopsida > Escalloniales > Escalloniaceae > Escallonia > Escallonia herrerae. The sequence continues at coordinate 137,763 of JAVXUP010001516.1, forward strand.
CAATATTAGAGAATTTTATGGTCCAACGGCTAGAGATTGCAAGAACTAAAAAAGAGAAAAGATAATTTGGGCTAAGATTCTTTCTAGGGGGAGGCTTTTGTGTTGCTATGTTCTAAAAAAAAAAATCTCTGGCAAGTAATCAATAAGGCTATATGATCCTTATTTCAAGCTTACATCTATTAATTCATTAAAAGTTTTTTTTCTTGGAATTTTAATTCATTAAGAGTAAATATGTTTGTTTATTTGAAATGTACGACCCTAATTGAAACTCTAATTCTCTTCAATTTCTCCCCCATCCCCCTCGTCACCACAATTTCCCCACCGTCACCACCATCGCATGGCGCGGCCGCACCCACGACGGCAGCCCCCATGGTTGCCTTACCCACAACCACAAAAATGAACCACCGACGGGATCTAATGAACCGTAGGTGGAATTCAAGGGCAATTGGGGGGGGGGGGGGGGGGGGGGAAGGGGGAGGGCATTGATATTTACGCCATCTCGCTTCCTTACGCACCAGGCACTGCAACTGTCGGGACTATCATGCATCGCGAGTGATATTGACGGCGGGAGAAGAAGGTGGACAGTTAGGGTTTGTAAAATCTAATACAAAAGTTACCTATTTACCCGTAATAAATTAATGCGTTTAGAATTAAGATAAGGCCAAAGTTGTCTTTTTGCTGCTAGGCTTCTCTGGCATAGCAACACATCAGTTTTTCCCAACTGTGGAAAAAAAATTGCATTTATTCGTCCCCAATCATCTCAAAGCATCAACACATCTTTCTTGGTTGGCAAACGCATTGCTGAAGAATCCAGGAGGCACGGGAGCCTTGCAAATACGTAGAGGTGTAAAAGTTCACGCCATAAAACCAAATTCTGCTATATTAAAAATAGAACAAGAAACGCTGTTCATTTATAGGGTTCCCCCATACATGTGTACATTACATGAAATAAATGAAGAAGTATATATCCACAGCTGACGGAAGACTCGGAAGGCTTTAATTGATTTTTATGTCCCTACAATACAATAAGAACATCCGCCAACTAAATTGGCAAGAATATATACCTAAAAGATCTTCAAAGACATCAGAAGACCACCTTTGAAGCCAAGTGTAGCACTGATGGCCGCAAAAGCTCCTTTGACAATTCTGAAATTCTTGGGAGAAGCTTATAGTCAGCAACTCGGCTTGGTCACTGATAAATAGAATAATCATCTTACTTCGCTGCTGTCTTACTGGCTGTCGTCATGAAAGATTCACCGCAACCACATTGTCCTGTAGAGTTTGGATTGATAAATATGAATTCAGACCTGCCACCCAAAATAAGAAAATCATGTGAGAGAGAGAGCTTTGGTTGTTAAGAGCAGAGTTTATAACACAGGACAGTAGCAATGTTTCAGAATTTACCAAAATCTAACTTATCCTGCAGAGTATCAATCAATGTAAATTATAACATAGACAAGGAAGGGGCCGTTATTATTGCTTTTCCTCCCCCTCACAAATACATAACTTGAGATTAGACTTTTTGGACCAATTGCATTTGTCATCCAAATTCCAATCTTTAGGATCTCTCCCACTTCACACCTCGTTCAATCCATCTGCCAGCCAATACCCACTTCTAAATAGGCTTCATGGGAAACCCAAGTCAAATCATGTATAACCACGCCCAGATGTCCTCCATAAGGACGAAAGTGGTAATTATAGCAGTGCCTTCAGGTTTGCGTGTAATTACAGCCAAGGACAATTGGGAAATGCACAGTTTGTGACAAGAAGTACAAAACATACAGTGCTGTATGTTAGTCTCCCGTCCAAAAATGCACGGATGTCGCAAAATATATTTTCAAAATTCGACAAATCCTTCTATCTTTATACATACTCTATATCAAACCTCAAAGCCCTCTCTTCGCTCCAACCGGAAACTACTCAACAACCCTTACCACCAATACCACTCACCCGCAGCAGCAGCTTCATTCCCAACCTTGGATTTCCGGAAATTATGGTGGTGCAAGAGCAAGTTGCTGAGCAAAGAAGAATAATTGAGATTAATCTCTTGGGCATGGGGTTTAGATGTGGCTGACAGAGTGTGGAGGTGATTGTGATTGGTACAAATGTACGATCTTCGTCAAGTTGGGATTTCGGCGGAGGTGAGTCACGATGGAGAAATGGTGGTAAACAGGTGGTAAAGCCGACTCTAGAGATTTGGGGTAGGCGATTTTGATTGTGGGATCGAATCTTCAACTTTTTCTTGTTAGTGGGTTTCTTACAAACATTTGTCTGTTTATTCTATATAGTGGGCGAAAGAAGGTGAAGGGCAAGAACTTTAGTAACTTTAGCTTAGTTAATATCCAGTGGAGGAAAGAACCGAAAGGAGATAGGAGCTAGGTAGTAAATCCGTAATGTCATTGTTGTTCCACTTTATTTAGCTAGATTAGTCAGTTGCAGAAATTGAGATGCGAGACTATGAAGCTCAACTGTGATCGTGGTTGTTGATTGAGGGCAGTAAGATTGAAGGAACAGTAGACGGCGGTGGCTGCAGAACATTCGTAAAGAATTCATGTCGGTGTGGGCAAAATAGACTTTTTGCCACCAACGTCACAGCCATTTTTCTTCCATCTGGTCGATCAACATCGGCAATATTACTTGAAGATTGTTCATTTCAGTGTAATTACACACCAACCTCAGGGATACTGCTATAATTAACCCACGAGGAAACAATGCTAAAACCATATTCGAGCGTGTATATGTAAACTTCAAAGATATACTTCTAGTTATTACATAGTCTAAGCCAAATAAACAGAAAAAAGGTCCTACTTAGAGTGCAGAAGAAAGGGAACATGGAGTCCATGTTTGTGGCGGTGCGTAGACCATTGAATCCAAAGGTGACTCTTACTGGTCTAGACATCCTTAAAAATGGTCCCCTCCTTAAACGACACTGAGAAATGCAAATTTCTAACTAAGAACAAAAGGGAATCAAATAACTTAGATTTCCACTCCAACTTGCACGATGGTATCATAAACTAAGCCTCTTCAACTATTAATATCCACTGGGCAACCATATCAACTATTCCGTTTGATATGAATTTATCAAACAGGTACATATAGAGACTAGGGTTAGACCCCTTGGCAATTTAAGGCAACAAGTCTCTATGTGTCAAATTTTGACTGGACAATAAGTCATGTCTTGGTGAGTGATAATGGTTTTGGATTGGTTATCATAAATTAGAGGCGGTGAGGGAGAAGCCTGTTGGATCAGCGAAGAGCGAGAGAAGTAAGAAGAGTAACAGATGTATACATAGTATTGTAACCCATTTCGTTTAAACCATCAATTAACTTAAAAGCATACAAGGGGGTGGAGCATAGCCCCTCCCTGTGAAAAAGCTATATCAACAAAAAGTCAAATGTTTATTGAAGCAACCAAGTCTTTCATAGTATTACCAAATAACCCGTCATAAAGCTATAAAACAAACTGAAAGTAGTAATTAACAGAGTTCAACTTTTTTAACAATGATTGCCCCGCCAGTTCTATTCCCCTCCTAGGCGCTTTTTGAATTTTATCAATCACGACATTTATATCTGTTCGACTGTTAGTAATATAACCAAATTTGGTATTTTTCATTTTTTTTCTTACGCAAATCCAAACAAGGTAATACTATCACATCTTTTCATGGATGATTTACAATTAACAATCCTAAACCAACCCCTACAAGCAAGCAGATATACCAGATATCTCCTCCTGAAGAACTTGAAGCAAAATTTGCAGGCTTATATCTCATCCTTTTCACCAGGAAATACAAATTTCCAGTTGCCACCATTTGGTGCGTGATCAAAAAACAAACGAGGGAATATAAAGATTGGAGTCCCTATTTTAAGCTAGTACCCTGTCATTAGACATATATGTGCCAACTTCTTCTAGCTAACTAAACTTGCCCTTGAAGCAATAAAGTGCAGTATATTGCAATTGCGAAATGTCACTGTACCTTAACTTGTCATCAACAAAATCCATCGTGGTCCCAATGACATGCATGAGAGCTTTTGGATCAATCACTATCTTTACACCCTTGTCCTCAACCAACTCGTCAAATTTTCCTTTTTCATCTTCAGAGGAAACACAACTTTCAAGTTAGCTAAAAAAACAGATAACCCACAATAATTATTTAAATTACCAAGTAGTTGAAAGTAGAAAGTAAAAAAATTCTACATGACAAACAAAGAATTTGGAAAGACATTCACTTTCTCATTAATATTTCTAGCTTAACATGTTATCTACAACAAAGCAAGGAGTGGCAGTGGGCACCTGTAAAGTTAGCATCACACAAATGTGCAATGACTGACCTGTTACATCACAACTTTTGGCAGCTGATATTACTCACAAATGCCAGGAAAAAACGAGCAGAGCCAGTGCTCAAGGCTCCCGCCATTGCAGAGTCTGGGAAGGGTTAATGTAGGCAGCCTTACCCCCATTATTTTGGAGGGGCTGATTCCGTGTTTAAAACCCGTGACCTCCAGGTCACAAATGAGCAACCTTATCGTTGCGCCAAGACGCACAAACACCAGAACTGCCAATCTAGTAAGGAAACTGATAATACCATGTCATCTGGAACTACACAGAGTCCGGTATGAGGGGGGATGATAGTTATGGGAAAAAGGACTTAAGAAGAGTATTTCAGGCCAAGGTGAAGTCGAGTGGTAGGGTCTCTTCTCACCTCTGCTTCGTGGCAGGTCCCTGCTACCCGACCCCACCCCACCCACAATCTGAGCATCAAACTACATTTTGGCAGTAGGGTGGAAATGCACTTAATCTAAACTTAGCCTTTTATCCTTTACCTGCTCACTTATTATTTCTAAGAACACCAGTTAGCATGGAATGAGATCCATCTTTTGTTTACTTTTTCGATGTACATGGTTTACCATGTATAAATCTTATACAATTAAAAAACGTTCCCATGGGGGATATGCAGCAGTACATAATTACAACTTCCCCCCTAGCCCTTACAGACGAAACGACACACACATCCACCCTCAATTTCATTGTATTTTCCCTCTCGACATCATGTGGATTCCTAGGATAGATTGACTACATGCCAAACATTGAATTGAACTCTAATAGCAATTATATGCCAAGCCAGTATAAAAACACCGAGGAAAGTCAAAGTTTACAGGTGCTAAATCTATCCTAGCACACAAAGTCAAATGGGGAAAATCAAATGAAGCGGACGGTGTACTACCCATCAAAACACACTATCTAACCGCTTCCAAGCCAAAGAATTTCACTCTCAGTCCATCCTTATTTAACATGCGATCACTGATTGAAGTTCAATCCAATGTTTAGATGTGTTCGAATTCTATCCTAGGAATCAGAAAAAAGTTGAAGCCACGAATAATGAAACGGAGGGAGAATAATATCATATGCATGTTATAGCACTTATGTTGGAATGGAAAAAAGTGACAGATGGGAATGCGCACCGGCGTAATTGAGGGTGTAGGATAGGCCGTTGCAGCCGCGAGCCTTGACGCCGAGCTTGAGGTAGGAGCGCTGGCGGTGCTGGAGGAGGTGGCGTATCCTGGCCGCGGCGGCGTCCGTCACGGTCAGGGCTTGCCGGCGGAGGGCGGCGCCGACCTTCTGCGCTGCCTTCGCCGCAACGGGAGAGGCCATGGATCGCAAATGAACGAGAAAAATGCCAAGAATGGTATGGAGTTTGAACCGGATTATTGATTGGATACCTTTTGTTAATATATACTTGAAAAAGCATTTTCAAGTTCATTTTCATTTTCATATTTTGTAAAAAAAAAAAAAACTTAAAATGATGCCTCTTTTGGTACCCATTTTTTAAAAACGAAAGACTCGTTTTTTGGTCTTTGAATTGATTTTAGAAAATGCCCTCTGAACCTAACTATTCTTGTAATTGGCGTACCTACCCCTACATGCATACCACTCTACCATATCAGTCTTACTCCGCCATTAACTTTATGTACACATTTTTTTTTTATTGGACCAATTTCGCAAACCACTCTAATATCGCGCTTTTTAATATTTAAAAAAAAAGTTTCTCCTTCTACCGACTACTACAAGCCCGCTATTAGCGCTATGGTTTGAAACAACAATCAAATGCAGTAATGGTTTTAACTTTTTATTTTTTTAATTTGAAGAAAAATAAGCGCAACAAACAAGTAAACAAACCCATTATTTACAAAATAGAAGGGCAAATCACACATATGTTCCTGAGGTTAGGGTATAATTAAAGGTAAGGACAATAGTTTGGACAAATTACACTTATGTCCGTTGACCAAACAGAATCTTAAAAATCCTAACATTTTAATGAAAAGACTTTATTGTCCCTAAGTTAGAACCTTATTTTTTTTTAATGTCATTACTTTATCTTAAAAAAAGAAAAAGAAATACTAATGCCATTAACTCTTCCTCTCCCCCTCGTTACCAACCCCATTTCTATCTCTCAAACAGCTGCCCAACCGCAGTCCCCCTTCGCTGTCCCCGCGGCCCTTGATTAGATTCATATCTGGGTCCATTTACTATGCGCTGTCGATTGCAAGAGGGCGCTGTTGCTGGATTTCAAGAGGGCGTTGAGCTTGGCGACTACGAAGGCGCCGGTGGAGCCTGTGTCGAGGCCGAGGACCATGTTGGACTTGACGTACTTGACGACGGTGAGTTTCTTGAGGTCGTCTTGGGTCAAGGTGGGGGTAGGCGTGGAGGCTCGGATGGAGAAACGGATGTGAGGGGGAAGGGAGGGGGTGCGTAAGAAGAGGCGGGTGGTGGGGTTGTGGTGGTGGAGGTAGGAGGAGAAGGAGGCAGGAGGGGAGATGAAGGATAAGGCTGCTGGCATGGGACGAAGGAGAAGGCTGTCGGCACGTGGGGAGGATTTCAGTGAGGTTTAATTTACAGATTGAGAATTAGGGTTTCAACAAAACCCTTGAAACCCTAATTTGCAAATTGAGAAATTTTGATAAAATAAAATTGCAAAGATAGAGAACAAATCAATTTTAGGGTTTTAAAACCCTAATCTTTAATCAAGGCTTGAAATCTTAATTTAAAATTTTTAAAAATATTCAGTATATACAATACAGGGGTAGTAAAGTCATTTTAAAAATACGTATTGATGACATCATAAAAAAGTACACTTTTTGGACGGAACCCTGACGGATGGACACGGCTGATACATTTTAAAAGTGTTTGGTCACGGTATGTTACATTTTAAAAAACTTTATGTCCTTCACTGTAATTATATCCTAACTTCAGGGACATATGTGTAATTTGTCCAAAATAAAATTCTAATTGCAATCAAGTAACAACATCTTCGGTATGCTCACACACCCGTAGGAGTAATTCTAAATAAAATATTGAGTTGAAGGATGAAGGGATTTTTTTTTTTGTGTGCGTGCGCGTACCAATATGAAGCAGTCATGTCAAATCTAATCACATTTAAAGATGAAGTTAGTTTGTTAGTTAATAGTAAGAAGCTAACAAAAGTAAAAAAATTTAATCACACATATACAGATACTAATGTGCATCAAACGTACATTTGAATTTCTAGTTATTCAGATAAATAAGATTTCGTGCATATATCTATAAGCATAAACATGAAGAAAAAAAATTGGCCCTTAAAATAAATTGAGTTGAAATGATATGAAAAGTGAATTAAGGCAAATGGTTTTGCAAAAGGGTTTCCAAACATAAAAGATGCATTTCATGTGATTTGCAAATGAAAAGGAAAAAGATGGTATCTAAGGCTCTGTGTGTAATGTTTATTTTTTCAGTTTTTCTCTAATTTTGTAGACTGAAGAAAATAAACGCTTTTAGCACACAATTTTTATTTTCTTTTTCTTCAGTTTTGAAAATCAGTTTTTAAAACAAGACTATTTTTGAAAACTTTATTTAAGAGTTTTGGGTTTTCAGTTTTCAGTTTTGAGACCACCACCACCTCCCACCACCACAGCCATCGCCGGCGACCACCACAACCCGCCAACAACCGGCGACCACCACTGGCCGCCGCCGGCCACTGCCATGCCCCACCGCAAACCACCACCAAAGAAAAAACTCAAAATAAAAACTAGGTAATCAAACACCTACTTGTTTTTGTTAAAAAAAAATACTAAACTCATTTTATTTTTTTTTGGAAATAGAAAACCAAAACTGGAAGTGCTTTCAAATGCTACATAAACTTCCAGCAAGTCTAAAACACCATTTTTTGAAATTCTTGTTCTCAAAAGGGATGTCACTTTCTAAACCGCGAAAATAGACGATTTTCTTTAGTTCGGTCCGTCAGAGTTTTGATGCTCTAAATTTTCAAATGTTAACAAAGCTAAAAAAATGTTTCAATGATATGATAACATGTAAACCTTAAAAACATGTAAAAAAGGAAAGGAAATGGTGTACATTTTTTCTTTTTCTTTTTTCTTTTTGTGGCGCGCCTACACGAGACTTGAACATATTAAACAACTTGGTCCTGATACATTGACTTTCCAGGGAAAAACCCATATATCCTTTGTGAGTAAGGCTGTAAATGAACTAGGCCGTTCACGAACGGCTCGTGATTCATTCACTTGGGAATTCGTTCATGTTCGTTTGTATAATATACGAACTGAACATGAACAACTTTTTCAAGCTAGTTTATTAAACGAGCCGAACATGAACACTTCAAAGTGTTCACGAAATTGTTCATGAATAGATCGTTTGCATAGTAAATTCATATTTTAAGATAGGCTTAAATTTAGTTTACTTAAAACTCAAGCCTAATAACACATACCAAAAAAATTCTCACATGTAGCCCAAGCCATAAACATAATGGGTGGAAAGCCCAAATGTGCAGCCTAACTCCTCTCCCAATCCATTTTGTAAACCATAACATCCATCATTATTTTCACAGCGGCACTCTCTTTTTCCCCATCCCTTCTTCTGACTTCCCTCTTCCAGACATACTTCCCACACACAGATCCTACATAGCTGCACAACTTCTACACACTCGTCCACACACACACACACTCTATAGATATATATATATATATATATATATATATATATATATATATATATATATATATATATATATATATCTCCATAGATACATACACAGAAATCACCACAGACCAGATTTAGGATATCTCCGAATATTGGGTCTTCTCTGAATCTCTGATCTTCGTGAAGATACAAAAGTCTGTTGGCGGCACTCTCTTCTCTGGTCGTTGCTTCAGTTTGCATTTATTGATAAATGAGCCGAGCCCGAGTATTGTGTTGATGACTCGAATCGAGTTCAAACATCCATACTTGATTCTTATCAAACACGACCCCGTACTTAAACTTCCCTAAAGGTATAAGAACCAATTTTGAACGCACCCCTGTTTGGCTCGAACTCTGTTCGTATACAGCCCTATTTGTGAGTACATGATCCATGACAGATATAGATACTTTGGATTGATTGCAACTTTTTCTCCATATTTGATAGGGTTAGAAATCTTAAAATTTATGCTTAGATTTGGGAAGGTGATTATTCTAAAACAACTGTGAATCTAAGTGTCGCCGGATGAATCTAGGTAGACCAGTGTTATCAAAGGCACGCCAAGGCACAACGCGCACTCCATATGCCTCGACTAGGGCTAGGCATAGCCCCTTCAAAAAGGCACATGTCCAGGCACAAGACGACAGCAGAGGCACAAAGAAAAGCCCAAAAATATTAAATTTTTTATTTTTGTATCATGGCACGTCTTAACCATTCATTATTTTTTATTCTTTATTTCATAACAAAATAAACTAATATCTAAACCACAAAAAAAACCTAAAATCCCAAATCCCTTATCAATCGATTGTAATATTGTTGTTCATTGTGCTAGCATCTCGTCTATAATTGTTACTCTTTTTTGAAGTAAATATACTCCTTCACTGCACCTTGTAGACAAAGAATATGAAATTGAGGAGAAATTCTACCAGACTTGGAGCCTATGGTTCTCTTTCTAGGAAAACATTATTGCTTTAACGTTCACTAATAATGAGGATGACATCGTAATATTCAATTAGGATCAACTACTTCTAATTAGATCTGAATCTTTTCTAGGATTCAAAGTTTGTTAATTGCCAAGTTCTGAAATTTTTTACGTGATTAATGTACTAATATCTATTTATTTTTATTTTGTGCCTCACTTCAAATAGGCGCGCGCCTGTGCCTTGTGCTTTGCGCTTAAGTTCCAAGGACCCTTTGCGTCTTAAGTGTACTTGCGCCTTTAATAACTATGTGGTAGACCCATTTGATCGAAGAGATCGGGTCAAGTCACTTGCAAGACAAGACTTGGGTCGATTTTGGGGGCAAAGAACTATGATGCTAAAGTGAGAAAGGTTAGGAGTTTAGGAAAAGAAAATCCATAGTTATCAATACTACATCAATATCGACAGTACCAACGATAGTATGCAAGTTTTCGGACCCAATAGAGATTGTTTTTTGGGGGGTTTAGCCTTAATGAGCATTGCCATACATATGAAGAATTTTTCCTCAACGACTTTCTGACCAATGGATATTATACTTCCTTAATGCGACTCCTTCAAGTTACAGCTGAGCGTGCCAAATCTTTCATAAGGAGCACTGATATCCTTCTTGTTCTGGGAGTATTTGAGGCCGATCCCCATAATCATAACAAAAGATATGCTAACAGTTGAATCGCAGCTCTTGCATTATCCATCACTACAAAATTTCTCACTGTTACTGGCATCAGAGTTGGTGATAGGACGTTGTTCGATATCTTATTTCAAGTAGCTCTCCCAAAATCGAGTCTGACTCATGTAGTTGTTGCAATGACCATGGATGCCATAACTAAAGTTCACAATGATCCAACCGACAATTCAAAGGTAGTCATCGGCTCCTCGACCTTTGGTTACTTGATTACGTAAGATTGGTGGCTTACCTAGGAATATAGAAGATATCAGCCTCAATTGTTTAAAACTTGTGCTTTTAGATTCAATAGTCATTCTAAAATTGACGGCTTAAGTCAATTTTTCAGTACAAAAGAGCTAGGGGATATCCATTGGTTTGCAACTAATGGAGGCCCCATGGTCCTGTTTTGAGAACACCTAGTTATTAATGCGTCATAGGATTGAGATTTCATCCTATTATATGACATCTCGGGTTCTCTGACAGATCAAAAATGGGCAAATTATGCGGGTGTCATATAACATCTTTTTTCATGTACGAGAGCGTACTTTTACCATGAGTGAGACAATATCTCAAGGATGAGAGACTCATTCTCATAAACAACGTTATATTGATGTCGTGGTTGAGACCATAACCTTATTTGTCCACAAAAGTTTTTCAGCAGCATTATACGCTTTAATCAATCCCAAGCAAAAAAGACCAAAGTTATCTACATATGCAAAGGGATGGGCTCCAAAGTCATCAAAGAGAAACCATATCTACTGTCGATAAGGAAATTCAAGAGACTATAGCCAATATAGGGACAAGGACCGAGCCAAAAGATGGGATAGATGCCTATATTTCATGTGCTTTTTACTGAAATAAGAGCAAAAAGAACTTTGACAACAACAAAAAGACTTCAACCAAAGGGATAAATGCCTATCTAGAGGGAATATATGACGGGCAGGGAGTAAATAAAGTATGCCATCCTCATCTATTCATGGCAATCATTTTCCCCCCTCAGATTTTTCTTTTACTGACCCACACCCTTATCGAGAAGAACGTGTTCGGATCTTTTAGTGACCTACACCTTTTGACTTGTTTCAACATCCCAGGACAAATATTAGTACATATAACACTTAAACTCAAAATTTGATAATGTTATACATAAGTATCGTTTGACAAATCAAACTAGGTAAAATCAACGAGTAAAGTTCATGTTTACTTCTGCTATATCTATCCTCAAAAAAAAGTTGAAAAAAATCAATAATAGAAAGTCCAATGTAACGCTAGAGAATGTGTCAAGAATCAAATGCTCCCCGTTAAAACAAGGATAATAATGAGACAGAGCAAAGTGAAGTTTCAATTATTTCCTACAAGATGCGTATGTAGTAAACTATGCTTTCTCACAACTTACGTGACCGAAATGCAACTTTTCACTTAGAAGTACATGCATACTTCCGCACCATATTATGCTTTTTCACAACCTTAATTGTTGCTTAAAACTACATTACAAATAAACTACTAAAATTATAAGCAACAAATGAGATGTTAACAAGCATACGAGGGTGCGAAAACATAAATTTCCAACCACTTCAGAGACTTCATTACTAAAACTACATTAGCCGGAAAGTTGATCATAGGGGAATTTTGGATTATTTATTTGGGTACGGTTGGGTTGGGTTGGGGTGGGGTGGGGGAGGGAGCCCAAGAAATATGCCCTAGTGGGGCGAAGTATTTCTCTTGAAAACTTAAGAAGGGAATACTATGATCACCCCTATTACTACGTTCACCAAGGGCTAGTCCTTATGCTGTATAATTTGGTCCTTTCTTGTTCAAATATGTACTAAATTTCTCCTTACTTTAAAAAATTGTGCATTTTAACCAAAATTGTTACAAAACTTTTGAAAATATATTACACTCACAAGACCCGTTCATTTGCCTTATGAAAACCACACTTTAGCTTCATTTACTTTAAATAATGCAAAAGCTTCACTTTTATCTAACCTTTTTCTTTCACATTTAGTTGTTAGTTCGTTGACATTCAATTCATTTTTTCTTCAGTTAAGGTTCAAAGTGATACTTCGGGAAAAAAATTGATTTAAATAGTAGAATTGCATCATTAGAAACGTACTATATAATTCGGTCTTAACATCAATACAAACTGAACAAAACCATGTTTTTTGAAATTAAAGTTGGGTTGAATAGTAGAATTGTATTATAATAAAGGTATTATATATTTCAGTCTTAAAATCGTAAAAGATACAAAACTGCAAAAGCTAAAAATTTACATTATTTTTTTAATTACTACTTTAATTTTAGAAATTGATCAGGTAGATGATTATCATGTCATTTTTTAGTTTATTTCGATCAGCTTAAACTTGTAACGCTTCTTCTGTTGTCATCCTCCCTTACCGCCCTAGCTGCCACCACCCTGCCACCTCAACCATGCACCCCCACCACCCTACCTCCTTAGCCATTTACCCCCACCACCATAACCTATAAACCCATCACTACACCAATGTGCAAACCCACTATCAACTCTTCTTGCTAACCACCAATTCTACCCACTTTTAGACCCACAACATTCACGCCTATTAACCCCCACAATAACATATCCTACTAACACTATCGCTACCACCCTGCCACCTCAACCATATACCCCTACCACCAAACCAACACGCAAACCCACCACCGCCTCAACCTATTAGGCACCAATATCACCCACCTTCAGACCCACCATAATTACACCAATAACAACCATGATACAGACCCAACCAGAATTATCTAACCACACCACCATAGCGCCCCCACCACCTTGCCACCCAGCCATCCACCCCTACAGTTGCATCCCATATTTTCCACAACAGAATCTCCTTACCACCACAGGATATTGCCGCCACACCACTAGACAAAATCGTCACTACACCAACACCAGACACCGCTGCATCACCCACCATAAATCAACCACTGACCACCATACTAGTAACCCACTACCACCCACCTACGTGACACTGCCTTTACCCCCCACCACACTACCACACCACCACACGAACCTTCTTCATACCCACTGCCTACCATCGACCACCACATAATCACCCACCCGCTGCCACCTACCTCAATCCCCCACCACAATCCATTGCTACTCCAATCCACAAATGCAACCAAAACAAACCCAAATGGCTTATTCTGTATTACAAATCGATAAAAGTAAGTGACTGATCTTTTAAGTTTGTTAACTAATAGGGAGTGTTTGTATAAGTAAAAGCAATGTCAGAACTATCTTTTCCAATCCATAGTTGTCATCCATTCCCCCAATAATTTTGACTTTCTTCTTTTAATGTGCACATTTTGTAAAAGTGAGGATAGATTTAGTACACACTTGTGGACTATGAAAGGGCTAAATCCCATATTGGTATAATACATAGAGGCAAAGTGCAGTTTCTAAATTATTAAGGGTTAAATACAAAACTGTCTCCTATAATATATATGCTTTTGCAGGTCTCTTACCGTAATTGCAAAATTTTTATAATGTCCCCTGTAATTGACAACACCATTAAGAGCCACTCAAATACGTAAAACCTAAGTTTGGCCCTAAATTGTGCACGTCCAAAGCACATGTGCTATATCTGTGAACATATTGGTTCGTTCCCTTAACCTCAATGTCTTCACTCTTTTAACACCTATTGCTCAATTAGCAACAACACCTATTACACAATAACCACTACCACTGACACCATCCCAACCACCACCTAACCCAACCCCACCCCGTACAGACATAAAGTAACCACCACCAATAGCAATACAAGCACCACCCAAAAATTATAGCCACCTTTGAGCAACCGTCAACCACTGCACAATCGTCACAACCACCATAATAGCCCAATAACCATTTTCCAACCATCTGAACAACCACGCCCACCATTAAAGAATCACTACCTCATAACTAATCAACTACATCAACCATTGCGCCACCGCAGACAAATCCTTCAGACACTACCAACCATATCACAGCCACCTCCACCACCAATTAACTATTGTAGCACCAACAAGCAAAGAACAATAACCAACCACTCCTAATCGACATTCACAGCACCATCCCACCACCAATCAACTGAAACAACATCACCCCACATAAACCATTGGGACACCACCAACCATTCTTCGCCACCACTAACAATCATAAGCACTATCCACCATCACAATCACCAGCCCACCAGCTAGCCATCATCTTTGCTACCAATTGAATAGGTGATGAATAGAAAAATAATTGATAAATAGGTTTGTAATTTTGGGTTCTTAAACTTGGAACCTCTTGCAGGTACCTGTTGATTTACCCTCTCGATGGTGATCTTGATCATAAAAAGGTAATCAATCACTCCATGATAATTGGCATGGTGCAACGGGCTCATCCAAATCACGATAATGGCAGAGACATGTGTGGATGTGTGTGATTTTGTGTATGTGTCATGTGAGGAGGTTTAAGGGTGCAGTGATGTGTGTATGGGGCAGATGGTCATGGCTGCTGTATGGGTAAATATGTGTGGGCAGTGGAGCGATGAGCTCAGCTGAATCCTCAACAACGACATGGACGTGTGTGATGGGTTTGTTTGAGTGTGAGTGTCGTGTGAGGAAGGGTGTGTGTATAACGCTACGTGTGTGGGTAGAGTTGTCAAACGGGCCGGGCGGCCCGTGGGCTGGCCCGGCCCGGCCCGGTTCTGGCCCGGGCTGGCCCGGCCCCATCCATGAACAGTAGTGGCCCAGCACAAGCGGGCTTGGGGCCTGGGCCTGGACCAGGCCTTCAGTTTCTGCGAAAAAGCCCGGCCCGGCCCGGCCCGAAAACGGCCCGGTTTGGCCCGGCCCGAAGTCGGCCCGGTTCTGGCCCGGTTTTGGCCCCACCACTTGTTTGAATATTTTGCTTTTCCCCCCCTTTCTTCCACCCCTTTTCCAAAATTCCACTTTTATCCCCCCCCCCAACAGCATTGTTATGTGTTAAGATTTTATTAATAAAGCTCACCAAGAAGAGTATGAAAATGTTTAACATATAATAAAAAATATAATGGCTAACAAATAAATATGTATATACATACATACATATATATGTATATTACTTATAATGAAATAAAAGGATAAAGATTAGGTTCGTTAAATTGTGAATATTGCCTAGAGATGAAATTTAAAATTGAATAACAAGAAAAAAAAAAAAAAGGGCCCGGGCCCGGCCCTAGATATTGGGCCTAGGGCCAGGGCCTGGACTGGGCCTAGGTTTGCCTTCGGCAGGCCCGGCCCGGCCCGGCCCGGTTGGCAGCCCCATTGGCCCGGCCCCACAGCAGGCCCGATGGGCTTGGGCTGGGCCGGCCCAAGCCCGGCCCTTTGACATCTCTATGTGTGGGCTATGGTGCAACAGGCTCAGCCGAATCCCCAACGATATGGATCTGTGCTTATGTGTCATGTTTGGATGGTGTATGCGACAGGTGTTGGTCAGCTGCTTTGAGCTTGGCCAGTATATTGGAAAAGGTAAGGTGAATGGCCTGGATCAAATAATCGATGAAAAAAGAGCAAGTATTGTGCACGTGCATACTTACCGCTTAAAATTAGACGGACGTCGTATTTTGGAATGATTGCGATGATCTTGTCAACTACATGAAACATTATAGTTGTTAATAAATTAGATCAATGGACCCATTATCTGCCCACTAACAGATAATATTTATTTGTTACTCAAGATATTACATTTGATTAGACGATATTCACCTCTAAAGTGTTTGAGATAAATATTGTCTTTTATCTCCTAAGTGTTTGAGGTAAAGTCAGTTTCTAATACTATTTCTGTATAGATGTTAGAGATATTCTAAGACAAATAACAAGTCACAAGACAGAAGTCTTCTCTGTAAATAAAAATCGCTCCTTCCTATTGCACTCTCTCTAGAGCATCACTAAGCTCTAGGATTTGTAGACGAAGAACTTGACTCTAGTAGCCATTTTCGTACATGTGAATAAGATCAAGCGTGTTAGAGGCTCGTACCAATAATGACCTTTCGTCACAATTTTTGAAATATTTTGTACAGTATATTCCCAAACCCACTACATATTACGTGGTAGGCTTATTTAATTATTAACAATAGTATCAGAGTGTGATTATTTGTTGATTCGCCTTCTAACATGGTAGTATAAATTATGTGCATGTTAGATTTTTTTCGCGGTCACGGACGACGGACGTCGCGAGGTTCATGCGCGACGGACGTCGCGAGGTTCATGCGCGACAGACGTCTCAAGGTTCATGAGCGACGGATGTCTCTAGGTTCATGGACGATGGACGTCGCGAGGTTCATGCACGACGGACGTCGCGTGGTTGATGACCGACGGACGTCGCTAGGTTGATGCGTGACAGACGTCGTGAGGTTGATGGAGGACGGACGTTGCGAGGTTGATGTTCGAACGTCTGTAAACATCGCGGAGGTGCAAAGACTTGAGAAAACAAGTGCGCGCGGAAGGGGAGGCCATAGGCCAAAGATTGGGGGAAGGCCAAGGCCACCACCCCTGGGGAGGCCGAGTCTGACCCCTTGGTGAGGCCGAGGCCGACCCTAAGAGGTGGCCAAGGCTAATGGCCAACTCTCATGAAGGGAGGCCAAGGCCACTCCCCCTTTGGGTGAACTTCGGGCGCGCTAACGGTAGGTGCTTTGATGAGCGATGACGAATCCGAAAGTTGCGTTACGACGATCGTGTCGACGTGAATCATACCCATGTGACAAACAAGGTGCTAAAGTCACATACAAAGCGTACGCAACGAACAAAGTGCAAAAAAGGACCTTGTACGAAAAGTGAAGAACCAAGGGGGAAGGCCAAAGCCAACCTCCCATGGGAGGCCGAGGCTGACCCCATGGCCTTGGGTGAGGCTGAGGCTGACCCCATGGCCTTGGGTAAGGCCGAGGCTGACCCCATGGCCTTGGGTAAGGCCGAGGCTGACCCCATGGGGTTGGCCAAGGCTTTGCCCCTTGACCCCGTTGCCCTGGTTGCGCCGTCGGTCGATATTTTTGGTGAAGAAGTTCTCGGGTGGTTTTGGTGTGACGAACGTGCTACCATGAGTGACGTTGATGTAAAATAATTGGTGACTAAGTCGAACGTGAGGCGTGTGAAGCAAAGAATGCACGTGACTTGGCTCCTGCACTTTGACCGGTTCGAAGCGTTGAAGAATTGACTGTTGAATCCGTTAACGTGTTCGCTTGAAATGGGACCTTTATTGGGCCCTTGGGTACGACCAGAATAGGTTGGGAACATAAGCCCCTGCGTGGGGTGTGTGCGGAGTGGCAACCCGAGTGGGCACCACACGCATAAACACTTAGCAAGATTTTGATATTGTTTGGCCGGCGAGCTGTTGAGGTCGTCAAAGCATGATGATGATGAAGAGTAGGTGGCTCGAGCCACCTTGTGCACCACCTACAAAAGCGTGGAATGCTTGGGGGTTAAGACAAAGCACGATGATAGGACGCAGAGGCGCGAGCATGTAAACGGCGTCCGAGTGATGGACAACACCCTGGCGGAGATAGTGTCCCGGAGGAGTCGCCTATCCCGCGGGTGAGTCCTTGTGCCGGAGCACTCAGAGCACGTCAAGGTAGGATCTCGGAGGAGCCGTCTACCTGACGGGCCAAGTAGCATCCCGAAGAAGCCGTCTACCTGGCAGAAGGGGAGTTTAAGAGCTCCCTGACAGAGATAGTGTCCCGGAGGAGTCGCCTATTCCGTAGGCCAAGGTAGCATCCCGAAGGAGCGATCTACCTGGCCGGCCGAGATAGCATCCCGGAGGAGCCGTCTACCTTGCGGAAGGGGAGTTGAAGAGCTCCCTGACGGAGATAGTGTCCCGGAGGAGTCGCCTATTCCGTAGGCTGAGGTAGCATCCCGAAGGAGCCGTCTATTTGGCCGGCCGAGGTAGCATCCTGGAGGAGCCATCTACCTGGCGGAAGGGGAGTTGAAGAGCTCCCTGATGGAGATAGTGTCCCGGAGGAGTCGCCTATTCCGTAGGCCGAGGTAGCATCCCGAAGGAGCCGTCTACCTGGCCGGCCGAGGTAGCATCCTGGAGGAGCCGTCTACCTAGCGGAAGGGGAGTTGAAGAGCTCCCTGACGGAGATAGTGTTCCGGAGGAGTCACCTATCCCCGCGGTGAGTCCTTGTGCCGGAGCACTCGGAGCGAGTCAGGGTAGCATCCTGGAGGAGCCGTCTACCCGACTGGCAGAGGTAGCATCCCCGAGGAGCCATCTACCTAGCGGAAGGGGAGTTGAAGAGCTCCCTGGCAGAGATAGTGTCCCGGAGGAGTCGCCTATCCCCGCGGTGAGTCCTTGTGCCGGAGCACTTGGGCGCGTCAAAGTAGCATCCCGGAGGAGCCGTCTACCCGATTGGCAGAGGTAGCATCTCGGAGGAGCCGTCTACCTGGTGGAAGGGGAGTTAAAGAGCTCCCTGGCAGAGATAGTGTCCCGGGGGAGTCGCCTATCCCCGCATCATGTTGCACACTCCGGAGAGTGGGTTGAAGCATGTTCCACGACCAAGGCAAGGTGCGCATGGTGTGGTGAAAGGATGGACCGATGCAAGGAGCATGGTAGTGTGATAGGGAGCCAGAGGGCGTGACTGTGTCAGTGGCACGGCGCATGGGGGCGGCGGAGTGACGTCCGGGCGATGGGAGTCGCGGAGATGATGTCCGGGCGACGGGCGTCGCAGAGATGATGTCCGAGGCGACGGGTGTCCCTGAGATGAGGTCCGGGAGATGGGGGTCACGGAGATGATGTCAGGGGCGACGGGGGTCGCGGAGATGATGTCCGGGCGACGGGCGTCGCGGAGATGATGTCCTGGCGACGGGGGTCGCAGAGATGATGTTCCGGGCGATGGGGGTCACGGAGATGATGTCCGGGCGACGGGGGGTCACAGAGATGATGTCCGGGCGACGGGCGTTGCGGAGATGATGTTCGGGCGATGGGGGTCGTGGAGATGATGTCTGGGGTGACGGGGGTCGCGGAGATGATGTCCGGGCGACGGGCGTCGCGGAGATAATGTCCGGGCGATGGGGGTCGCGGAGATGATGTCTGGGGCGACGGGGGTCGCGGAGATGATGTCCGGGCAATGGGCGTCGCGGAGATGAAGTCTGGGCAACGGGCGTCGTGGAGATGAAGTCCGGGCGACGGGCGTCGCGGAGTCGGTGCTTGGGCGACAGGCGATGCACGACCGTCAATGTTGCAATTTTTTTTTTTTGAAGTGTTTGGCCTTGGTTGTCGGTGTTCGGTCATTGGATGAATGTGGGCAAGCCGGAGTATGTATAGGTTACGTCGGCTTCGGTGTGGTGGTGGAGGCCGAACTGGGGAGAAGGTGAAGGCCAAGTGAAAATGGCTTAGGGAAGGCCAAAATGCATGGAAGATGGCCATGGCTTTGGAAATTTTGGGAAGAAGGAAAAAAAGTGGAAGAAGAAAGAAGATGGAGAGGAAGAAGGCGCGGCGGCAGCGGGGTTGTTGCGGCCGGCCAAGGCCGAGGTGTGGGTGCGGGTGCGGTGTGGGGGAAGGGAAGAGAGGGAAGGGGGAAGAGGGGTGGGCCGAGGCCGAGGGGGAAGGGGGCTGAGGCCGAGGGGTGGGCGGGGAAGGAAGGGGGAAAGGAGAAAGGAAGGGGGAGGCGGGGTCGACCTAGGTGAGGGGGGTGGGGAGGCCGAGGGGGGAGAGGGAGGGGTGGCCGAGCTTGTGTCGGCAATGGAGGAAAATGGGAAGGGAAGGGGAAGAAGGGGGCGGCGGCGGCGGGGTGCCGAGGGGGGAAGGAGGGGCGGGGGAGAGAAGGGATGAGAGAGTGGAGAGAAGGTGGGTGGGGGGGTCGGCGTCGGCGTCGGCGTCTGCGAGGGGGGGCTGCCGGCCGAGGCCGAGGTTTGGCGCCGCAAGGAGAAGAGGCGGCGACGTCTGCGCATAAAGAAGGAGAAAGAGAAGGAAATTAGGGTTAGGGTAGGGACGCGGGTCGGTTTTCGGGTGGGTCGGGTTTCGGGGTGGCCAGGAGGCTGGGCGAGTGATTGAGAGAAGAGAAAGGGCACGCGGGTCGGGCAAGCGGGCGGGTCGCACGGGGCGGGCTCTGCCCAGATCTGAAATGAAATTTGAAATTCAAAATTGAATAATTAATTAATTAATTAATGATTTTTTTTTGACAAACCTAAAGAGTTAGCCCCCAAGAGAAGCTTCACATTTACAAGATGAGAATGGGAGGAGTGGAATGGTGGGAGTGAAAAGAGAAAAATGTTAGAGGGAGAGTGATGAGAACATGTATGTTGGGAGTAAGTGAAGGAGATGAAAATTTTGAAAAAAATTTCTGAGTGTAGAACGAGGGTGAGAGGGTAGTGCCCGACCACGAGCAGGTAGGGTGAGAGGGAGGAGTGCGAAGGGGGTGTGAAAAATTTCTAAGTGCTGAGAAAATTTTTTGAGTGTTGGAAGGAGCATGGGGTATAGGGGTGAAAATTTGTTCTAAGTGTTGAGCTCGGACAAGGGTGCCGAGGGAGACCGCAGAGGGTGATCATAGATGACCGGCTGCGAAAAAAAATGAAATTTTTTTTAAGTGTCAAGAATTTTTTTTTTGATAAAGGGGTGGTCATGCGACCGCAAGCACGAGAGGTTGAAATGAGTGGGATGAGGGACTTAGGGTGATGGGCTGACATCGATGACCGACTGAGTGGCGGAGGTAGGGGGGGTTGGTGAGGTGTGTTGTATGTATACCTGGCAGAGGCGGTCGCGAGACCTGGGGGGTGTCAACTGACAGAGTTGAGACTTAGTAACGTGGCTCGAGCCACCCCGCGCACCACGCACCAAGTTGGTATGGTATGTGAGGCTGAAGGGGTTGGGAAGGGGTGAAGCCCCCAAGGTAGTTGATGATGGCATCAAGAGTGGTGTCAGTAGGCCTGTGCAAGAGTGATGTAGCTTGAAAATTTTCTAAGTCTGGAAAATGTAACTTCATTGATAATGAAGGATAGGCGACATGCCTTGATACATAGGTATGACGTACATGGAAACTTGCAAAATGAACGAAAAAATTACAAGTGTGGAGAATGCAGTAAGGCATGCCAAGGCTTGGTCAGTTGGGTCATATGTCCGGCACTTAGGGTTTGAGCTCTCCGGACGCAATCTTGTCAACGAAGACAAACTTGAGGCCCCTGCACCACTTGAGGCCGTGACCGACCTTCTGATGATAAGGGCAGTAGTTGAGATGGGCCAAGTCTTTCGAGGTAGGTTCAGCGTTGGCATTGGGCAGGACTATGGCATTGTCGTTGACCCATGTCTCGAGGAGAGCTCTGACAGTCTTCAAGTCACATGGGTATTCTGGGGTAGGCGTCGGCTGCCCTCTCTTGTCAGGGCGCCCGTCCCTTCCTTGAGACTGACGCTTGCAGTTGTTGTTGTCGCTACTGGCTGCTTCCACCGTCGCGGCCAAGGCAATATGTGGTTGGGGCTTTGGGGTCTTTGACGGACCGACAGAGTCATAGGTGCATCGCGCGGCTTCTTTGAGATGTCCCCATGATCGCAGCTGGAGGTTTTCAAGGTAGACCCTGTAGGTGTCCTTCATGTTCTTGATGCAAATGGGTACAAAGGTTTCATCCTTGCTAAAGTCTGTGCATTCCAAGCACTTGTGATGAAATCGCGTGACATAGGTGTTGAGATCTTCCCCGGGGTTCTGGCGGATTCCAGCAATGTCAACGATGGTCACACTCTCCGTCTCATAGTGAAGCTTGTCAAGAAAAAGCTGAACCATGTTGGACTAGGAGTGGATAGTATCGTCAGGAATCTGATGATACCAAGAATAGGCAAGGCCAATCAGGGACTTGTGGAATTCACGAAGCTTCAAAGTGTCGTCCTCCCTATAGTGCTCTAGAGAGCCAACAAAACTGGTGATGTGCTTGCGGGCATTGCCTTCTTTTCCGTTGAATAAGGTGAATGATGGTTGCTTGTACTTGACAGGGTAGGGCTTGGTAGCGAGGCTGCCAGAGTAGGGAGCATGGCCTGACAACTTAGAGGGGGAGTGGGGTAAGGATGACTGCTTGAGACGATGAAGGAGGGCATCAAAGTCATGCTTGGTGACGAACGGTGCATGTGAGGGTTTGTGCCCTGTCGGGATGATTCGGGCACCAGAGCCCCCAGATGATGCAACCTGAGGCATCGAGGGGATGACGATGGTCGAGAGGTGTTGGTGGTGGGGAGCAACTTGTTGGTGTACGGTTTGTATATGGGCAGTCTCAGCGGCTAGAGGTCGGTCGATAGGAAAGGTTGACTGGAGTAAGCAGGGAGAATGAATTGTGTTTAGGTCTTGGTTGGTTATGTTTGGGTTAGGCTCCATCTCAATTGATTCGTGAGTCTCCGAAGTGCTTTGAGCAAGGGTAATGCATGTCGCCGCGGGCTGAGGTGCCGTGAGTCCTACTGTCGAGGGCCCAGAGGACCAAGGCAGCGGTGGTCACGACACTGGGACCTGAGCAGTGTCCAAAACTAGCCTAGGCCCTGAAGGTTGAATCTGAGGGGAATGGGCCAACCCTAGAGCTTGGGATGGCAAGGGGTGAGCAGCGGACACAGGGTGGGGAGCTCTAAGGCCTTGAGAAGTCGATGTTTGTGAAGTCAAGATTTGGATGGATTTTTGCATTTCTAAGATGATAGCCATGAGAGCAGATTGAGAGTCTTGGAGGTCGGTGATGGTAGGAGTAAGGTGTTGGATTGTGGCGTCGACGATCGCGGTCACATCAGGTGCCTCCGTTGTAGGGGGAGCCTGGAGTTGGTTGTGACTGGTCTCCTCTTGGTCCTCAAGGTGATGCTCCTCTTGGACGACTGGGTTGAGTCTTTAGCTGGAAGGCCTGGTAGTCCTGCGTTGCTGACGCATGGTTGCTTGGGTGTGTCAGGCACTGGATGAACTGCACTGCGATGCTCACCTCCCCAGCGGAGTCGCCAAAATGATGCCTAGGAATGTGGGTTCGCAGTCGACGTGGAGGTGCCACAAGGAATGCAGTCTGACTCGGATGCCAAGTGTGATGATGTGAGACACAGCAAGGGAGAAGCAAGGGCAGAGACCAAGGGCTTCCCAGACAGAGCTTGAGGGTGGCAGTGCTGTGAGGGCGATGGCGCAGAGTGAATACACGACGACAGTCACAGTCTGATGCTTATGTCCGAAGTCAGGGTCCTGTATGTTTCTCTCTCTAGGATTCTGGAGTGAGAAAGTCAAAGTGTTCTGAAAATGTCCCAAAAATTCCCCCCTAAATGAATTCTCAAGACCTCTATTTATAGAGGTTGAGATGATGATGTCATCACGCAACATGTGGCACTCCCCTAGAGTGACACATCACCGAGGGGTCCACAGCTGTTGGTGCTCCACGGATTGTCGAATTGCATATTCACCCGGTCTGCCCCACACAGCGTCGCTCTGTCTGTCTGGAAAGACTAGCTCCCACAGCGTCGGTGTGGCCAGAGAAACCTCTTGATCTAGCCTTAAATCCAAGCCCTTGCAGAGTCCCACAGGCCTGACAGTGGTGGTGAAGACCCGACGCCTAACTGCCAGGCAGACTAGGCGCGATGCCCTCTGAAGACCTGCTCCCGTCTCGGAGTGACCCGGGGGTCATAGTCCATAGGGGTGCCAACGCAAGCCCCCAGTGTCGGAGCACATGTCATGAGAGTGGTGCGGCGACGAATGTCACAAACAATACTTGGTGCTGGGGGCACGCATGATGAGGATGGCGCACGGGCGCGGCGACGAAGGTCGCGAAGCTATAGTTGGTGCCAGGGGCACGCATGATGAGAATGGCACACGGGCGCGGCGACGAACGTCGCGGAGCTATACTTGGTGCCAGGGGCACGTATCATGAAGATGGCGTACGGACGCGGCGACGAACGTCGCGGAGCTATAGTTGGTGCCGTGGGCACGTATCATGAAGATGGCGCACGGGCGCGGCGATGAACGTCGCGGAGCTATACTTAGTGCCGAGGGCACGTATCTTGGGCACGAGCACGGCGACGAAGGTCGCGAAGCATATACTTGGTGCCGAGGCACACGTCATAAGAATGACGCATGGGCGGGGCGACGAATGTCGCGGAGACAGTGCACGGGCACGCGTCGGGTGTCCCGAAGATGGGATTTGAGCTGAGTGTACCTGTCATAACAAGATGATGAATGCAACATGTAGTAATGACAAAGTTGGAAGTATGGTACGCGGTCGTCAGTGACGGGTCATTCGGTGGTAGTGCGCGACTTTGGGTGACGGGCATCGCGGGAGAGATGCGCGGTCGCGGACGACGGACGTTGCGAGGTTCATGCGTGACGGACGTCGCGAGGTTGATGGACGACGGACGTCGCGAGGTTCATACACGATGGACGTCGTGAGGTTGATGGCCCACGGATGTCGCTAGGTTGATGCGTGACGGACGTCGCGAGGTTGATGTTTGAACGTCCGTAAACATCGCGGAGGTGCAAAGACTTGAGAAAACAAGTGCGCGCAGGAGGGGAGGCCATAGGCCAAAGATTGGGGGAAGGCCAAGGCCACCACCCCTGGGGAGGCCGAGGCCGACCCTAAGGGGTGGCCAAGGCCAATGGCCAACTCTCATGAAGGGAGGCCAAGGCCACTCCCCCTTTGGGTGAACTTCGGGCTCGCCGACGGTAGGTGCTTTGATGAGCGATGACGAATCCAAAAGTTGCGTTGTGACGATCGTGTCGACGTGAATCATACCCATGTGACAAACAAGGTGCTAAAGTCACATACAAAGCGTACGCAATGAACAAAGTGCAAAAAAAGACCTTGTGCGAAAAGTGAAGAACCGGGGGGGAAGGCCAAAGCCAACTTGGGAGGTTGAGGCCGACCCCATGGCCTTGGGTGAGGCCGAAGCCGACCCCATGGGGTTGGCCAAGGCCTTTGCCCCTTGACCCCGTTGCCCCGGTGGCGCCGTCGGTCGATGTTTTTGGTGAAGAAGTTCTCGGGTGGTTTTTGTGTGATGAACGTGCTACCGTGAGTGACGTTGATGTAAAATAATTGGTGACTAAGTCGAACATGAGGCGTGTGAAGCAAAGAATGCACGTGACTTGGGCTCCCGCACTTTGACCGGTTCGAAGCGTTGAAGAATTGACTGTTGAATCCGTTGACGTGTTCGCGTGAAATGGGACCCTTATTGGGCCCTTGGGTACGACCAGAATAGGTTGGGAACAATATGTAAGATCCATCAAGAAAAATTTTAAATTTTGGAGCATGTTATTCTGAAAAATAATTATATTATTTTGTTCTCCTATAGTTGAGGATGAACTCCATAAAATTTTGTGATCATTGAATGCATAGTTTGTGAGAAAGCAAATTTTATTTTTCAAAAAACGTAATTTTTTTTTGAGTTTGCAGGGCTCAAATTTGGAGCACAATATTAATTTTTTGTCATAATTGATTGTTACAGAGTTAATCTATGTTACATAAGCTTTTCAACGATATATGGCACACATTATTTGTCTTGAGAGAGAGAGAGAGAGAGAGAGAGATATGGCTTCCAGAATTTGGCTTTGTGGTATTGTGGCCGTTGAAAAATTAGGGTTTCTAACAAAGAAGATGAACACGCGAGCCACGTGCCGAACCAGAAGCCCATGCATTGCATGCGCGTGAAGCCGTGCCACCACGCGTGCACACGCACCAGCCAAGGCTGCACCACGAGAGAAGAAGAACAGCTCACGTGCGCCACGTCGAGCTGCCTCCACGTGAACCTAGGCACGCGCATGCTCCATACATGCGTGCTCCAGAAGCTCTAGATGTTGTCCCACGTGCACGGTGGCACATGAGGGCTATTTTTGGGCCATGTTTCCTCACTGTTGTCGAGTGGAGAATCTGTTTGGCTTTCTTATTTTTTGTAGGGAGTCAAAAATTACCTCTATACACTATGTGTGTATTCTGTTTAATTTTTAAAGGACTTTTCTAAAGAAATTAGTTTAAAAGAATAAGTTTTGTACACCCATAATTTTTTCTTTAATTCCAGACGGTATATAGGGTTAAATTTACTGTTAGTCATCTTTTAAAAATTCATTATTAGGCTATTTGTGAGTATGGTATTTTTGTGATCCAAAAAATATGAATAATGTGCAAATATTATTATTTTCTCTTCGTGGACAGAAATAAATATTTTGGAGAGTTATATGACATAGATGAATTGTGTTTATTTGCTTGCCTTGATTTGCATTATAGTTTAATTATGCTTTTGTTGAGGTATAGTTGTTTGGCTTTGGTAAGCTCACTTTTTAAACCAATTTTTTCAAGGTCTTGTTGCCCGTATCCTTGGAAGGAAAATACAGCCTATTTATCTATTTAATTGCCTTTTAACTTGTTATTTAAGCATGCTAATTTTAGGTTAAATGGATGGATATTAGATTGACATTCGAAATGAACTTATATTTATGTGTTTACTTTTACTTTAAAGAAGTTCTTTTGAGAATAATGTGCTGTGCGGCATCTCTATTTGTTTTTATTGGAGTAGTTTATAGTAGGATCCTCAGAGATATTGTATTCTACTATTCCCTACACATTTTCAAAAAGCCTTGTATGAAGATGTAATTTCGCATGCACATTATTCAAGCTAGAACTTTCTTAGCTTAAGTTATTAGAATGCCAAAGGGCTCAATAGAGTCCTTGCACACTTTATTGTTTGGTATGATTATGTTGTTCTAAATTATCATGCAGATGATTTATTACTTTATTTGTATATTATATGATGAAATTTATTGCAAAAATTACTTGAAATTTTTTTTCTCAACTCATATACATGAGAAATGATTATGTGTTTAGTAAATTTTCGGGTTCATGATGTGAGAAAAAATAATATTTTTCATTTGAATTTTTTGAAATAAATAGAATGATGTATAATTTATGTCTTTTTATTTGCACAAACTGATGTAGTGAATAGAATGGTCACCAAGAATGTTATAGTTGATCTAGTTAAGGGTGAGAAACTTAACGACAATCACTATGACGTTTGACATAAAAAAATGAAATTTATGCTGAACGAACAAGAGTTTGAAGAGCATTTGACCAAAGAGATGGTCGCGCCCACTGAGGGGACAACCGCTAAGAAACCACGCTGCCTACCAAAAATGGCATGAGAAAGATTGTAGTGCATGCTACACGTTGTTGAGCAGCTTGCAAAATGATCTAATCGAGCAGCTTGAAGAACTTCCAACTTACAAAGCTTTATGGGATCAGCTCAAGTTTTCTTTTGGTGGAACCTCAACTACGCAACTTCGTAGCCGTGTGATTAAGTTTGAGGAATAAAAAAAAGACCCTAAGCATACCACGAATGAACATCTAAGGGTGATATCCAATATGATTGGTAAGTTAAGGGATACTGGCCATGCGCTCATAGATGACCAACAAGTCAGGG
The DNA here is from genome assembly GCA_033070095.1 of Escallonia herrerae. Lineage (NCBI taxonomy): Eukaryota > Viridiplantae > Streptophyta > Magnoliopsida > Escalloniales > Escalloniaceae > Escallonia > Escallonia herrerae. The sequence goes on from JAVXUP010001516.1 coordinate 165,756, forward strand.
CTGTTATAAGGTCTCTTCCTGCCTCATGGGCCAATATGAAACATATATTGACTCATAGTGAAAACATCAAGAACTTTTCTGATGTTTCAAAGTATGTCATCTTTAAGGCTGAGACTTGAGATGCTAACAAGACCCTTACTTATCTTGGCCAAAGGGGATTGCACAATGCAAAATGGCAAATGCGGAGGACAAGGTAAGAAAGGCAAGAATGGTGAGGCTAGTAGTTCTGCGCCAAAGGAAGGGAAAATAAAGAAATACAAGAGATGAATCGTGGTGGGAAAAAGACTTTTTCTAAAATCAAATGCTACAATTGTCAACAGCAAGGCACTAGTGATTGTGCTGAGTTGAAGAGGATAATTTCTGAATCTCTCTCTCAGTTATATGTTTCCTCACATATGATGGTTATTGATTCCCAACCTGTGTGATTTATGGATACAAGTGCAATAAAACATATAGCACGTAACCGAGAGAGAAAATGACAGAAGTAAGAAAATGACGGTAATATCCCTCGCAGGAATATAAATTTACCCAACCACCAGTATCTGACCAATTCTCTACTACCCATCATTGCCACTACCCTATGTCTAGCTCCACCACTGTCTGACTTTATCCTCTCAGGCAAAAACCTGAAGTACTTGAGGTACGTCCTCTGCATGACGTCGTCGCTTAGAGAAAAGAGTTCACTGGTAAAAGCCGATCTAGACATCAACGTTAGTGGTGGTTATGGGTCACTGCCGGCAATGGATGGTGCTTGGTTTTGAGGTAGACTATAAGGGGTACTCACTGTCGACGATGGATGGTGCTTGGTTTTGAGGTAGATTGCCAGGGGTACTCACTGCAGGCGATGGATGGTGCTTGGCTTAAAGGTAGACTGCCGGGGTACGTATTGATCTAGACATCGATGGTGGTGGTGGTTTTAGGTGGATGATCGACGGTGGTGATTGTGGTGATTTGGTGGTGCAGCCAGTGTAATGATGGTGACAGGGACGCCGGGCAAAATATGATGAGACCAGCGCTGACGATTGATGGCAGGTGGTTAATCAGGACGTCGTGACGGCTATGCCGATATGGCCGTGTAACTCACCGATCTAGATCTAGATTTGACTCCCAATCGGGTTCCACATCCAATTCCAATCAGAATGGTTACACTGAGGGGGTTTACGGGCAGTAGATGGCAGGAGCAGCTGGCATAGTAGCCCCAATTGGCAATGATGGGTGATGAAGGACGGTGGTGGACATTGTAGACAGTGTGCGGGTTGGTTTCAATGGTTGAGACACATTGGGAGGGTGTATGTGTGTGTGTGAAACGTATATAACAGTGGTGGTGGGGCATCGGCGGCGGTGGGGCGACGACGGCCATTAAACATTGGCTTTGGTAAGGAAGAAAAAGATCTAAGGGTAATTTGGGAATACCATAACTTCTAAAATGTGCCCTAACTTTTTTTGACGATTCCTTAACGGAAGTGGGTTTTATGTACTACAATGACAAAGCACAGGGGACTAAGGGTAATTAAAAAGATATGGGGTCTGTGTGTAGTTTAGGGCAAACCTCAGGGGTGCCGTTTGTAATTTACCCATGATTCTACCACTTGGCATGCAAGACTGGGCCACATAGGCCAAGATAGAATGACTCGTTTGGCTAGAGAAGGCATTTTGGGCCCACTTGCAGAAGTCAATGTACAAAACATGTGAGTGTAAAGGCACTTGAGCTGGTTCACTCTGACATATGCAGACTTGAGTGTAAAGGCACGCCATGTCGCCTCTTATTTTCTTACATTGATAGACGATTATATGCAATACGGTTACGTGTATCTGATATCTCACTGCTATGAAGCTTTGGACAATTTTAAATACTTTTGTAGCAGAGGTTGAGAATCACAAAGATAAAAGTTTAAAAACTTTTTTCACTGACCGGGGACGCGAATAATTGTTCGATCACTTCAAAATGTTTTATGAGGAAAATGGGATACGTAGGCAACTTACTATTCCTAATACTTTACAACAAAATGGTGTTGAGGAAATAAGGAGTAGAACATTGTTAAATATGGTTAGGTCTATGATGGCGCCACCAAAGCTCCCAGTATCCTTTTGAGGGTTGCACTTTTGACTACAGCCTATATACTTAATCGTGTGCCTTCACAATCAGTCAAATCCACCCTATATGAGATTTAGAATGACCAAAAGTCAAATTCGGATAAATTGCACTCATGAGGCTCAGTAGGTTATGTTCACAGTACTTCTCATAAGTACAGGAAACTAGGGCCTAGAGCTAAAAAGAATATCTTCTTAAGGTATTCTAAAAACTCTAAAGGCTACGTGATGTTTGGTGAACATCTAAATGGTGAAAAGAATGAAATAGAGTCTCGTAATGTCGATTTCATAGAGAGTGATATCCTAGCATTAGATACATGAGTAAGAATCTTGACCTCTATGAGTTAGATGAGGTTGAAGCCACTTTACCATCTCCAAGCAAATGAGGGAAATTAATTTTTCATCCGGTTGTCACTGAAGAAAGTATTAATGACCCTTAACCTAATGGGAGCATCCTAGACAGTGAGAGCACACCACCAGGACCATCAAATCAACAAGACCCTCAGCTACGTAGAGGTGCACGAGGAAGAGTTTCACATCTAAGATTAACAGAGAAATTCTTATGTGCACTCCAACTGATGAAAATGAGCCCACTTATATGAGATAAGCCTTATCTTCATCTGTTAGTAAAGAGTGGATGGTTGCAATGAAGAGTGAGTTGAGCTCATGGAGAAGAATCAGGTCAGAGAGTTGGTTGACCTTCTGTTAGGGAGCAAGATTGTTGAACAAGTGGGTTTTAAAAAGTCAAGCACAAGGTAGATGGGTCAATTGACAAGTATAAGGCACGTCTTGTGGTGAAAGGCTATACCCAATAACAAGATATAGACTATGAAGATACATTTTTTCCGGTGGTGAGATTTGCTTCAATTTGATTGATCCTAGCTATTGTCGCCTAGCAAGATTTAGAACTTTTTCACATGGATGTTAAAGCTGCGTTTCTTAATGGAGAATTAGATGAAGAGATTTATATGGCTCGACCTGAAGGTTTTAAAGTCAAGGGACATGAGCGCAAAGTTTGCCGACTCAAATATTCTATATATGGTCTCAAACAGTCGTCTAGCCAGTGGTACTTTACGTTTCATCATGCCATTACCTCCATAGGTTTTGAGATGATTGAGCAAGACCATTGCGTTTATGTAAAACGATCCAAGAAAAATATTCTGATCCTTTCTTTGCATGTGGCGACATTCTTTTATTTGAGAATGACATGAGTTTCATCGTCGCTACCAAGCAGTGACTGTCCTTAACTTTTAAGATGAAGGATATGGGATAAGCTAATTATGTGCTCGGGGTTAAAATCATATGTGATCGTCCAAAGAGACTTCTTGATTTATCTTAAGAGACCTACATAAAAAATGTCATTAAACGATTCCGTATGCATAACTCAAAATCGATAGACACTCTAATGGATAAAGTGTGTACTTTAAGCATATACCAATGTCCAAAGAATGATGAGGAATAGAATTATGCCTTACGCGATTGCAGTAAGGAGTCTGATGTACGCTATGTTGTGTACTCGTCCAGATACCTGTTATGTAGTTAGAATGTGGAGTCATTATCAGAGTGATCCTGGTGTAACGCCCCCAGAATTTCGGAGCTTCGCCGCCCCAAACTCCCGGGTCGTTAACCTACCGGATCACATCAAACCTGTCAAATCCTGTACACAACCACATACTTCAAAGCATCTAATCCGATATCAACTCGAATTCTCCAAAATACAAGATTACAACAAAACCTGCTTGAACTCAAACCATTAAAACCTATGTTCTTTTCAAACTTGAATCCCTAAAGGATGAATCAACACTACAGACCCACGCAGGGGTCTTACTATACCGTGGTGATGGGCTCATCGAAATCTCACTCAGACTTTAAACCATTCCCGAACCTGCTACAACTTATCATCACCTGCAGAAGGGAGCCAAACTGAGGGTGAGCTTTTGAGAGCTCAGTAAGGTCACACAGGGACTACCAACAGGATTAGAAAACGATTACAAGAATCCAACTGACAAAAATTTTCAGAATACTTCAAACGGTCAGAAAACTCAATGATTCTCAAAATGATCAAAATTCACAGAAACAGATACCAAAATAAACAATAATACCCATGATGGGTTCCAGAACGATTAATAAAAGATCATCTTCAAAACACAACAGAGTTTTCTCAAGATCTTTCAAACGTATACAGATCATCTGGGACAGTTCTTTCCAAAATACACTGAAGGTTTTCCCAAAGAATTTCAACAGAAGTACAGATCATTTCAGATACTACTTTTCAGACATTTCCGTAATAGTCACGGCATTGTACAGAGCAGATAAAATAAAAAATCAACGTTGATCCTAGGCGATTGCAATGCCATTCCGGCACGCTAACAAAATGTACACATGCATGATGTACCAGAATAATTACTAGTCCATTTAAGTACTAGCCTGCATTCCATGCAGGATTCAGACCAGCCTTATAACGCATGCCTCAGAACAGAACAGATAACCCAGGTCAACATAGAAAAATTAACAATATCAATGAGCATTAACATAAGCTCAATCACGGAGATTAATTCAGATTCCAATAACAATAATCATACTGACACAAGTCAGCATTCAAAATTTTCAGAAGAAATCGGATTTTCAGAAGAAATCAGAATGTCAGAGGAAATCAGAATTTTCAGAAGAAAAATCACAGATAAACAACAAAACGATTACGAATAATTATCGAGTTTTAAGCACAACAATCCGGAAGAACGGATACAGACAATTGTCAAATCTGCTCAGCACACAATAACAGGCGAGCATCAAAAGATTTCCAAACAATCGATTCAGGTTCAATATTGGGGTTTTCAGGGCAATAACATGCTGATAGCCATACAAAATTCAGAGTTCGGCATTAGCCGTAAGTAAATCAAATGAGTACTTACGAGTACGAGCAATCGAAATAAGGGTTCGGACAAGTCCTTTCCTAGGGTTCAGATAGAATCCCTTACCTGGATCCGCAGCTAAATTATCCTAACTGGAAGTCTTTAGCTTTAACCTAAACGGAATAATCGAACCATTAGAATACAGCCTACAGAACAAAAGTATAACTTAATACGAACTCACAAAATGAACCTCCCCTCACCGGGTATGTAAAATTATTGAAACGCCCCTAGGGTGTAAAATTACCGAAATGCTCCTCTCGGACTTAAATTAGCCAAACGGCCTTCCCGTAAGTAGAATCACTGAAATAAACTTCCCATATATAAATTTATGCAAAAATACCTTTCTTAGGTCAAATTACCAAAATACTCCTCTGGGGTGGCAAATTACCAAAATACCCCCGTTACACTTTAAGTCTCAAAATGACTTTTCCATAAGCGAAGTCACTGAAATAATCTTACCGTATGTAAATTTACTTCAAAATATCTCTTATAGGTAAAATTACCAAAATACCCCTTCGGGGTGGTAAATTACCAAAACACCCCTGGGGGTTTCCGGCACCAGAAAATCTCAAAAATATCTTAAACCGCTATTTGAAGTATTTCGGTGTTATTTTTGGCCTAAAAAGTATTTTATAAAATTTTCGTCTGAAAATTTTGAACCGGTGTCCGGATCGAGCGCTAAAAGGCCAGTTTCGCAAAAAATACCTACCGGCGTCAGAATGGCACAAAATTTTAGATACTGAATCACATATATAAAATAGGGCTTCCATAAAATTTTCAAGTTAAAATAACTTGGTTTGATTTGCTAAATAAATCAATAAAGTTCTTCAATCAGTGCCCTAATTTAGGGCCCTTTGCGGACTTCGAAAATTCCCAAAAGTTTCCAGAGGGTAGATCTCGTAAAAACATTGGGGGTTACTGTTTTGAGTTTTGTCTAATTTTGGCTCTAACTATTTATTAAAATTCAATCAAAAACTGCCTAAATGAATTTCACCTTTAGCGACAATAACACACACTATTCAATCAAACACACACACTATTGCACCCTGAAACACACACTTCATCTTCCTTGTTCGAACACACACACAACTCACTGATGGTCTTCGAAATTCACTGAAACCCACCATTAAAACACACATAAACACTTGCAACACTTTCATATTCTCACAAATCACACACTAACACACCTATATACACTCAATACCCAAAATCTCACACCCACGTACACCCACTCTCAAGAACACTCAAGAACACACACTTCAACCACCCTGAAACTCACGAATTCCACTCATTATCTTCCTAACACACACACACACACAAATTCAAAGCTCATTAACATGACTACCCGTATACATGTATAATTTCCCACCCGAAATTCTCACGCAACATAAACGCACACCCAATAACCGTAGGCACACTCGGCACTCACGGTGACACATGCACGGTTTCACACACCTGAGTTCACACACACACAATGAAATTTCATACACATGAGGGATAAGGATTACCCTTAGAAAATCTCTCAGTTTCTCTCTAGCTCTGTCCGAGCTCCCTCCTTTCTTCTTCCCTCTCTGTTTTCCTTCTGTTCTTCTTCACTGTTTCTGGGTTCCTGTTTCTTCTTCCTTTCCCGAAAGGGAAAGGTTTCCCCTTTTATCTTTCTATTTTTTTTATTTAGGATAAAATCAAACTCACAAAATGAATAAATAAAAAAAATCAATCAGATGATTCATCCTAGGAGGTGGCACTCCCACAATTTTTCTCAAAATTCCAAATTAACCCCCAAGATTTTCTAAAATTTCAAAAATTACATTTTTGCCCCAAAATTCTTTTAAGCTTCCACAAGCTTCTAATGCTCGAGTATTGCTCAAAATTAGCGACCGTTTATTTTTTGGAGCCCGATGGTTATTTTAATCGGTTCCCGAAGTTCAGGATATTACACCTGGACCCGCTCATTGGAATGCAGTGAAAATGATTCTTCAATACCTACGTGGAACCACTAATCTCGTCAGGTGTTATCATGACGGGGACTTGGGACTGAGAGGATACATCAATGCTGATTGGGATAGTGATAGAGATGAGCAAAGATCCACTTTCAGGTTATGCATTCATATTAGGAGGTGGAACTATCTCTTGATGAAGCAAGAAACAGACTTGCATGGCCCATCCACGATGGAGCTGGAGTATGTTGCTTGTTCAGCAGTAGTCCAAGAACCTGTTTACTTGAGGTCATTCTTACAGGCTCTAAGGGCTATAGGTCATGCAGATGAGGCTGTCACTGTTCATTGTGACAGCACATTTACCCTAGAGTTTGTAAAGGGCTCCAAATATCATGGGAAGGCAACCACATAGGCCTTCGTTATCATTTCATTAGAACTTTAGTTGTCCAAAGACAAGTGACCATGAAGCATATACCTACTGGCAGAATGGTGGCTGATCCTTTGACCAAGTCTATTGCTAGAGATGTTTTTCTTTCTCACACTAGGAGCATGGGACTACGTAGGGTTTGATATGTTTTATAGCATCTTGTGTACTTGACATTATTTATTATATTTTCATTCCTTGATTTGAGTTTATTTTGGAATGAGCAGATAATCTTTGTGATTACATATACATCCTTGTTGAGAGTGTCACCAGGCTTGAATTGACCCACTCACACAGTTAATTCACCTTTGTGCTAAGTTAGCGAGCAATGAGACATAATCGTCTTAGACGCCGAGAAGGCGAATAAGATGATACAGCTAGTGATGCAAACATGTCGCCTTCATCAGAGCTAAGATGAGACCTAAAAAGGTAAGTCGATCATAGAGTATCTCCATAACTCTATGTAGCCTATTTACAGCCGAATGTGAGATTTTAGACATGCATTATGAGAGTGACTGGACTGAAAAACTCAGGTTAGGAGCTTATACATGGACTAACTCAGATTCATATGGCGTATTTTATTGTACACTAATGTGACACGCCCTCGTAGATTATGCCATAACATGTAAATCATATTGTATGTGCTAAATACAGACTGATAGTGAAAGTGATGAATGAATCCCTGCTTCATCACTATGTGAGCCACTTGGATCGAAATATTTTTGATCATATATAGTACCCTTTTCACCTTAGATTATGTCATGTAGAAGATAACCAATGTCGCTACTTTAGCATGTACCCTTTAATCATTGATGATGCGGTCTCGCAGTACATGTCTAGGAAAGCAGTTGAGTCTAATTGAAATGACACGAGGGCTTTGGGAAGAAAGTCCAATATTACACCATGTTATGTGATTCATAGCTCGGGCGACTTTGTCGATTTTCGTTTCGATATGAGTCATGAATACATAACATATGAGAGGTTTAACACTACTCGCTATGAGGGATTTGAGAGTATTTAATCAGGTGTAGTTGAACTATCTGGAGTACATACAAGATTTTTTAGAGTGATATATTGTTTTAATTTTGTGATAATTTAATACAATACTCTTCAATATTGGACATCCTTTCTTGTAGGTCGCACGTTCCATTTTCGATATGAGGAGATGAGTGAACAAGAGGTAAGGAGGGACTACAAGATTTATTTGCCCTGTGTGGGCGAGTGGGAGCTGTCAATAAATTGAGTTGTCAATAAATTGAGTTAGTAGATCCATTATCCGCCCACTAACAGATGATGTTTATTTATCAGTCAAGATTATTACAGTTAATCAGATGATATTTTTCGTGTTTGATATAAAACCACTATCTATTACTATATCTATATATAAATGCTAGTGATATCTCAAGACAAATAATAATCATAAATCACAAGACAGAAGTCTCCCTTGTCCTTTGTTGCAGTCTCTCTAGGTATCACGAAGCTTTAGAATTTGATTCGTAGACGAAGAACTCGACTCTAGTAGCCGTCTTTCGTACCTGCAAATAAAGATCAAGCGTGTTGGAGGTTCGTAACAACAAAGATCTTTCGTCGGAATTTTTTGAGATACTTTGTACGATATGTTCTCGAGCCTACTACGTGTTACGTGACAGACATCTTTAATTATTAATAATATTAAAAATTATAATTACGGAGAATGACTTACAAATTCGGGTATATATATATATATATATATATATATATATATATATATATATATATATATATATATATATATATATATATATATATATATATATATGAGAGGGTAATCTTGTATTTAATCTATTACTAATCATGCCTATGCGGCCAGATATTACCCTCCGGCTGCAACCCAACTATAGTTTCCAATCAAATATGACAGGTCATATTTTTTGCAAATAATAGGCGATATTGTAGTCTCCTCGAAATTGAAATAAAGGTGCTGAATGCACGTCGACCAAAATACAAGGCTTTTCGTGCGATTGATCGACTCAACGAACCGGATTCAATCCCTTCTCGGCCATTGTTTTCCAAACTCCTCAATTTCATCGATTCTTCTATGCATCCCCATAAATCGGCCTATGGCATTTGCTTAATGCAATTAACAATAAACGCCAGAGGGACCATTTTGATCGGTTTTACCCTCTGATTCTCCTGGGAAGCCCAACCCCATATTTTGAGATTCACCATTCTTTCCTCTTCTCGCTTGAATCTGTATGTTTTGTTACGTGAGTGTGTTTGACCAGATTACTGTGTTTACTCCTGATGCAGAATCCAAACTCAACTGAAAGCTTGCTTTTCGTGTGGTACTCAATGCACTGGGTATGACTTCGAGAGGTGGGTCTTGATTCTTTTGTTGATTGCGTTGGTATAGTGTCTTGTTTGTATTGAAAAACACAAGCACCTCATTGATTGATAACACCCAGAAGCCTGGTAAAAACTGACTGTATAAGCAGTCAAAATTGATTCAGTTTGGTTAAAAGCAGCGGTTGTTATCTTTTCCTGGATTCAAGATGATTTCCTGGCAAGTTGGAAGAGTCTTGGATCTAATGGGTTTTGATGGATCTTTGAGTTTCTTGGATTTATTATGATATAACAGTCAGATTGTTAATTCAAACTGCTTTTATGTGAACTGCACTTTTTTAGAGAATCTCGTAGTGGGTTTTTTGAATTTTCGGTGTTTGAGTTGAATTTGGGGAGTTGTAGCTAATTTGCGCCTTTTCTTTTGGACTGGCCGACTGGGGATGGAGCACCTTCCTGTTGAAGTAATTGGAAACATACTGTCTTGCCTTGGGGCTGCGCGAGATGTTGTAATTGCATCTGCTACTTGCCGGAAATGGAGAGAGGCATGGCGGAGTCACCTCCACACGCTTTCTTTTAATTCCAAACACTGGCCCGTATATGATGATATAAGCACAAGTAGACTAGAGATTATTATTACTCAAACAATATTCCAAACAACTGGACTGCAGTCTCTATCTATAGTCATGGATGAGGTTGATGAGTTCTCTGCTGCCCCTGTGATTGCTTGGCTCATGTACACGAGAGAAACCTTGCGCTACTTAAATTATAACGTGAGGACAAATCCAAACATCAATATTCTTGACAAGTGCAGTCGACAGAAGCTGGAAGAGTTGGTATTGGCTTATAATACCATCACGGGCGTTGAACCCAGTTATCAGAGATTTCCTTGCTTGAGATCTCTGTCTCTGAGTCACGTCAGTATCTCAGCATTGGATTTGAGTCTTCTGCTCACTGCCTGCCCGAAAGTTGAGGTCTTGAGTCTTATCAGTCTTGATATTGCCATGGCAGATGCACAGGCGACAATGGAGTTAATTAGCCCCTCACTGAAAGATGCTTGTGTTCAAGGGATCAGTTTGGACAAGTTTATATTGGAGGCTGATAGCCTTGAGAAGTTGCAGTTAAAAGATTGTACTCTCGATGTTTTTGAGCTTGTTGGCAAGGGAACATTGAGGATACTCAAGATTAATGATGTTAGCGTCATCCATCTTGACATTGGTGAGAGTACTGACAATCTTGAGGTTGTGGATGTTAGCAATTTCACGATCATGTGGGCCAAGTTCCATCATATGATATCCAAATCGGCAAGATTGAGAAGATTCAGGCTTTGGGGGGTTGTGTTTGATGACGACGAGGAGCTAGTCGATATGGAGGCAGTTTCAGCGTGCTTCCCTCTGTTAAGACATCTGTCTTTGAGTTACGATCTAAGAGAGGAAGCACTTCAGTATTGCTTGCAAGGTTCATTTCAACTAGTAAATGTGGTTGTGTTGGAACTTGGATGGGTAGTAATAAACGATCTTTTCTCACACTGGGTTGCAGGGCTCCTAGAAAGGTGCCCTAATCTCAGGAAGTTGGTCATACATGGGGTGGTTTCAGAAGCCAAAAGCCCTGAAGAGTGCCATATGTTGGCGAACTTTACTGCATCCATTGTAAGGCTCATGAGAAAGTATTTGCATGTAGAGGTTGAGTTTGAATATGAATAGAAAACTTGAAGATCACTAAGTGCGATAAATTGTGGTCAAGTATCGGTTGCAATAGCAGGTACATGATACTTTCTTCTTTGCTCCTTATTTTATTGTAACACGTCCAGATGATTGCTGACCCTGAATTACTGTAAATTGATCCTATTCATGTGTAGAATGTTGTGCCTCAGTTCATTGTTATAATTCTTTTCTTGGGTTGTTCTTCTGGTGTGCAAAATGTTATATTCTGGTTCTCAAATTCAGAACTCTCTACCTTTTCTTTTCGATCTTGTCCATGTGCTGTTGAAAGTGTTTTGGTTTCTCTTTGACTTGCTGAGAATCAGTTATAATTTTGATGCTGATGTTGATTAAGTTATAATCTAGGTCCATATGGTCAAAAACGTTCCAGTAAACGGCTGAATTATCAAGGAGATATATTTTGAAGCACAGATATGAAGATAATTGGGAATTGAGGTGTTTATTGCTTATTAAGGGCGTGATAATATAAGATGGTCCTTCCGTTGCTAATTGAAGACAGGATCAGCTTGAGTATCTCATTGTGATACAAAATTGTAGGACTTCTTATTTATCTGTACTTTTAGTTAGTGGCTTAACAGTATACTCTTAACCATTCAATTATATGCCTCTGCAGAATAATGACCAGATGTCCAATTTGCTCCCTTTTTAATTGTTCCTGCTCTTTTACCTGCAACAAGACAGTGTGCAAAGTGTTTTCGTTTAACATCTACATCATTATCTTTTGTATCAGGATCCCTTTATCACATATAAGGATCATTTTCGATACCCATGATACCATGCGATTACTACCGTTTGTAACCCGAACTACTACGTGGACTAAGTTCAGGCTCACTCGCACATTCACACTTTCATTATGCAAAGATATTCAACATTGACAGTGGTAAAACAACATTTTGCCCAGTAAAAGCATGAGAAGAGATCATTACTCCAAATGACACCCAAACCTTAGTTTGAAGTGGATCCCTTTTCCTGTTTATCCAAGAACTAAAGCAATGTCCCCTTCGCTGTGTCAACTTAACACGCCTTGCTGATGTAAGAAATCTGGATTCTGATGCACAAGCTAAATCCAAGCAAGTATGTCTATAAGGGATACCATTATTCGCTAGGAACTCCCGTTTCAAATCAAGTTTGGTGCATGTAATGGAGATAGCTCTAAGCTTTGCCCGTGGTCGGCTGCAGATTGGGCTTTAGCAATGAGCTGGTTTTAGTCTATGTAAGGAAGGTTTTCAGGTTTCGGTAAACAGAAATTATGGGGATTAGTTGGTTTAGAAGTGTTAGTCTTTTAGTTATTTGGATCGATATATGGTTGTTGGAAATGTCAGGCAGCTTATCATTTGGGTTAGTTTGTTTAAATACGTAGTTCATGTGTAAAGGATATGATTATGCTTTGTGTGGAAATTAGTAGCAAGTTACAGAAACAAAGTAGAACAGCATTCTCATCTGGGATTTCTTAGGGCTTGCCTCCAACAGTTCAGTTGTACCACATGACAGCACATTAATATCATGTGGCTCTTCATATTGAAGTAAAAGTTTGCTGCAATTATTTATTCAAGAAATCCTGCTTATGAGCTTTAAGGTAAAGGGTCCACTAGATTATCTGTAAACATGAAAGAATTTACAAGAAGTGAGAAAAATCCTTATTTCCTGCTCGAGTATCTGATCTCTGAAGAGCGTCCCGCTTCCATGCTTACGTCCGGTGATGTAGCCCAAAATTCTGCTCCTTAAAATTTCTTCCACTCTCCCTGCATCTCTAGAGGTTGCGAAAGCTCTCTCTCTCTCTCTCTCTCTCACACACACACACACACGCGCACACACACACACAAAGACCAGACAATGAACTCGCACAACCTTACACATCTGCACACGAATTCGCGAGGCTCGACCCTCAATGAATCAACTAGGGAGAACCGTTTATTGCTTTGCTAACGTTCATTCCTTTTTTGTAAGTATTATGGATGCTCCTTATGCAAAAGGAAAACCTTGACTATCAGAGTCATTTCTAAAATTTGAATCAGGAACTTGATATAGTGTTTGGAGTGTGAAGAAGATGTCACAAAATTCGGATGGTTTCAGAGTAGTGGAGGGAAATTTAGCACTTTGGGTTTTCTGTCCTGTATTAGGTGCATAGTTATTGAAGGCGCGCCAAGGCACGAGTCGTAGCCAGGCGCAAGGTTAGTGCCTCCCCTGGCCCTAGTCGTAGCCCCTTTAAAAAGTCGTGCGTCTAGGCATAGTGCAGTAGGCCCTCTCAGAGCAAGCTCCGTCTATTTTACTTAGAACACATGTTCTCAACGAGTTGTTTTAGTTGGACTCCATAGATGTGTAGTACTAACGAGAAATCACATAAGATCTTGATTGAAAAGAAGGTAAGTCAATAAAGAAAGCGGTAAACAACAAAGTGTACGCGAAAAGACTTTGTGTGTGTCAACCCACTTTTAGCAGATTCGAATTCTGAAATTTGAGTAACATGTATAAGAATTGAAGTTTCACTTTGGACAAGCGAAGTACTGAGTTACTCAATTTGGATAAGTGACTTCCTAAACTAGAAGTGTCATGTTTTAGGACTTCAATGCATTATACAATTGGTTTTGATGCTATAGGAATTTGCTTGTATTCTTTTTGTACTATGAGCGTTCCTTCAGTTAGTGGCGCGCTTGCGCCTTGCTCCTAGGCACTAGGAGACTGTTGCGCCATTTGTGCACCTGTGCCTTTAATAGCAATGACCAAGTGATGAAAATTACTCAGATGCGCTGTTAATTAAGTAATGCTACATGAAAGTAAATTATAGTTTAGATCTCCTTATTTTCCTTTGGTCCAGTGGAGGGGAGAAATTTTCACTTTGAAGTGTAAAAAAGCCAATAAAGGTTAATGGCATTGTGAGTCGCACCATAATTTTTTTGGCTTCAGGCGCTTAAACCTAGAATTCATGCCAGTACTTTTTGATTCTTTAAGAGGAATTGCCATCTCTCTCTTTATTTAACTTCTTTGGGATGGAGTTTCTTTTCCTCTCTCCATGGGAATCTGGAGGTAGGAGATTGCGTTGTTGGGTTCTGAGTACTACTATAATTCGCGAGTGACTACAGCATCCAAACACTAATTTGATACTTGAGTTTTTGTCTATGAACATTAAGGATGGATGGTGCACTTCACTTGTACGCGTGGTAGCATTGGTAAAGCTCGTTGTATTCCTTGATTCCTAGTTAGAGGCTCTCTCTTGCACCATTCACAAATGAGTTTTACTTTCTTCTTACATACTTGCACATGGGGAAGGGGTTAGGAAGATAATTACCCAGCCATGACCCCCCGGGTCATGGGTTGTGTGTATAAGTGTGTGTTCAGAGACGACGTCTAGATGAAATGATAAAAACTCGAGAAAAAAGACAAGTATATACAAAATAGATGATCACAGAGACAGTGATAAATGTGTAGGTTTAATATTTACTACTTCTACCTGCACGGAGTTTAACTTCGATTAGAAGGTACTAGCAGAAGAGATAAAGAGTAGCGACGGCAAGTTGATTGCGTTTGCTATTGCAAGCGTGCGTAACTCTTATAGATGTAAAGTAATATTGAAGTTCTAATTACTAGATTTTTGGACTAGATATTTTACTACTTCTCAGAGTGAAGCAAACACGTTTGACAAATTTCTTTCCGACTGCGTGATAGAATAATAATAATTTGCAATCCAGTTATTAGAAGAACACTAGTGCTTTGTTTGATTAGCAAATTCATTGCATTTGTTTCCATATTTCTCAATTTGTTGAAAAGATTCCATGTTGGACATTACATAGTAACTCAGTTTTTATTGTTTGGTTAGCAACCTTGGGTTTAACATTCAAACAAAGTTGTGTTTGGATATCAAATCCAGATATGCACATATTTTTTATGAACAAAAAAAATAAAAAAAAAATGATCGGATAGTCATCAAATGTAAAATAATTGACTACAGTTCTTAATATGAAAAGTAATACAGACCCGCTATATTACTAAGGAAAGAAGAGGGAGAGGAGGGTATGGTAGGCTTGAGAGAGGAGTTGTGAGGTTTATTGTTTGGTTTTGAAAATGTGGTACGATTTTGGGTATAAAAAGGAGATTGTGAAAACTATGTGAAATTGGATAAATAAACAAAAAATTTCACCTACCCTAAAACCAAATCACCTTGTAGTTAGATGCATTGGGCAACCAAACAGAGTGCTGCCCTGGTTCCTTGCTTTTGAGAACATAAATCATGTAATGCCACCCACAAGGATGAGAACAAAAATCTTATAGTGCCACCTATAACAAGAACACTAAGTCTGCCCTAGTTCCTTGCTTTTGAGTATCGTTCATGATTTAACATTTCGTTTGGTATTCCATTTGCTTTACTGCTTTTATGATGATATAAACATGTTACTATGGTAGTCATTTTTTGTTTATTTAAGCGTGCATCTTACAGTTGAAGTATCCAATCTGTTACTGGTATTCATGTAGTCGCCCCCCCTAAGTAATTGGCAAGGCCGTGTGGAAGCTCTTCCTTTTAATCTCTGTTTCTGGGGACTTAAGATGGCAAGCTATTTGTGTGATTGATCAACGTTGTGGGGAGTATTAATTTGTATATGTTTACGTAAGAGTAGCACTTAATTGTCACATGTGATGGTTGTCGACAATCTGGACCTTGCTAACATCTGAAGGTTGAACACCTTGTCCAGGTAGTAGAATATAGGATCCACAGTGTCTTTTCACTGTGACAATTATTTTATTCTGTGTATGAATCTTTCTTTTTGGATTAGTTTTGATATGTTAGAGCAGGATAGACGTTGTTGGACCATTCTCTAACATCTTAAGTTTCTACAGTAAATTGTAACTTAACGTGTCAGAGTTCTGGTTTGGCAAGCTCTTTTGGTCGATCCTTCCCGCTTGCATATTTGGTCTGCCTTTATGGTAGTGCAATTTGCACTTTTGATTATTTGTGCATTGGCGGTGGTGCACCTTAATTTGTCTCTCCACGTGCAATCAGGAGCTTGCACGTGAGGAGGGTGTTAAAGCATGATATATATACATTGTTGGGCTCGTTCTCTAACAGCTTAAGCTTTTACAGTAAATGGTAACGTCACATGTTAAAGTATCTAACCCAAAACCAATTGACTGTGAGGGGAGAGACCCGCAAGGCTTATATATTGAATTATTACTCCTTATTTACCCTCAACACGCCCCCTCACATGTGGCCAAACTTCTTTTTGATTGTGCCAAACACGTGGATGAATTGGCGGTGGATTTTAATTTTGAAATGTCTGCGGGGCCTGGAATGACATGTTCTGATACCATGTGATCCAACTCAAGACTAATTAGCAACGAGGGGAGAGACTCACATGACTTATATATCGAGTTGTTAATCATTATTACTCTCAACATGATTTTCTGGAACTTATATAGTTTATACGGCACATAATGATCTTGAAGATGTGCGATTGTGATATCTTAGTTTGATTTTCATCTCTATGTTCCTGTAATTTTCTTTGAATGTCCTTTGCTCCTGATCTTTTCTCTGATTGGCAGCTTTCGAAATGGTAACTTGTTATGATATTAGACGTTTATCTCTAAAGTTCAGAATGCTAGCCAAAGGCTGGAATAGTTTCATCTATAGAGGATTTTGAGGTTTATGTACCCTCTTTGTACTATTTTGTCTTTTGATTTGAAGAGATCTTTAAAAAAAGCATTTAATGTATGAAACATCCTCCAGTAGCTCCTACTAGTCTGCCCCTGCTCTTTCTTTCTTTATTACACATGGAAGGACACTGTCTACTAATAGGGTCACATGCACCAACATAACATAAGAGGGAGACTCAGACATGAAGCGCGCACACACACACTAAGATCTATCTTCTACTTGCATGTTATACTCTTTAGGAATTTTTGTCAGTATGACGGATACACACAACCTTATTGTTCCTATTGCTTGGTTTCTTTTATGGATCTTTGGAATATTCTCAGTTTTGGTAATGCAGGAATTACATGCGCGTCATTATGAGATGTGGCTGGAGTACGAAGTCAATTGATGTCTGCTCCTTCTATTTCTATTTCTCATTTACTCTGAAGCTGATTAGGGAAAGGGTATAAAACAGATAAACAGATGAAGAGGTTTTGGAGCTGGTCGAGTGTCTAGCTATGCTATCTTTCATAATACTGTTAAGTGGGAATAAGTTGCACGCTGAGAAGGAATTATTATGTCCCTATTGCCTTGTTTGGTGAGCTTGTGATCTACTGTCTCTACTGTGCGTTTTGCATTTAACAGCAAAGGTTGCCACTGTGAGGCAGATTTACTGGTTAGGCTCACAATCAACAATGACGAGATCAGAATAGTGTATCCTATAACCTTTCTTAAATGGACTCTTCAAAATGCGTGAAGTACTCATGTCATACACTCGAGACTTGGACATATGTACAGGATATGTGTCCGACACATCTCATAGGTATGCCACTAAGAACACTATCGTAAAGTGGTTCTTTTAATTTGTTATTGCTTTTAGATGAGATAAGATTTCAATTAAAACAATTTGCGTCGCAGAAAACACCACTTACCTAAGGAGTAACTAAAAAATAGTAATAGAAATATTTTGCCGTGTTCCAGTGTCTTGGGTTTTGAGAATTAGACGAATCCGACTCGGATACACGTATAGTGTCCATGCAACACACGTAACATGTAGAATTCTCCTGCAAATTTGTTGAACATATGAGCTATTGATGCCTTTGTTTGAAACTTACGGCTTGATATGAGGGATTTTCATGACATCGTGTTGATTCAAGTGATTGGTAGAGAGTGGCATGCAACTTCTTCATGGTAGTAATTCTGCTAAGCCGGAAGTGCTTAAAAGAGAAGAGAATACTATTGATGTTTATCTGTCCATATATTCATTGGTTTGCTTGAATTTTAGCTAGCATGATTTGTGGTTGTCTGTATAAAGCAAAGAGACCCAAACATACCATTTTAGATGTGTACTTATTTGCCTCACCGGTGCAGGCATTGATGCGGTAGTAGTACCCTCAAAACTTATTGCAATCTCCAACACATGTATGGACTAGTTTGGAGTTACTGCATTATGCATGTGAAATTTGAGATTTGACTAAAAGATGTTTTACCTAGAAAAAACATCTGATTTCATTTTATCCTAGTGAAGTTCAAAAAGCTTTAAACAGGAAAAACGACCTTGACACGCTATGGAGGCTAATAAATCGCCCATATTGATAACAAATAACCAATCTGTGGCATGCCGTAGAAGAGTTGTTTGGGGCACATTGTGCCGTTATTGGGGCACAACTTTACCTTTTGGAAGTTAAACCAAAACGACATCATTTTGAGCATGCCGCACCCACTGGTGAAGCCCCACATAATAACATACATGCTGCTATACACTACACTCCATTATATACTATCAGTTCTCTTGATAGTGTTCCAGTTTGCGAAATATCTCCAACTTCAGTTTTCTGTTTATTGATAGACTCCATCTAGTTATTCTTGGTATTCAATGCAGTTTTAGAGTTTTTTGGTTGTGAGAGCAGTGCACAAGGCTTCAATTGCCTAGGGAATTAAATTTCCTGCCTGACTTTGCCAAATAATAAAATAAAGATATCCTGCCTGACTGTTTGGTTGGTATGTGCTATTCTGAGTCTCATTTAGAATCTTGGATGTTATGTTTGAGATGTCAAAGATATGTTTGTCTCGTTTGGGTATCATCTTATAAAAGAAATGGTAATTGTCAGTTCGCTCTCGAGTTCACTTTTGTGTCAATTCAGGAGATTTGTTAGATATCAGAACATAGCTTTTCATGTTGCTGGATAGATCTTTGCTGTCTGGCTTTCAGAGTGGTAGGTAAACTAATCCTAATGATCATGGTACCTCTATTGCAGATATAATTTGATCAGTAATGATTAGAAGCTCACATGGTAAATGAGAGCTATGGCTTTGCCTTGTCAACAAAAATTTTTGTGATCAACAATTTTCTGCATTACTGAATGTTATTCTGCTGTTATTTTAGAGTGGGTATCAAACAACCCTGTACAGGACGTCTTACTGAGCAACACGAGTGGTGCAGTTCAGCTTTTGTAGTTAATATGTAATGCTTGTATGGTGGGAGTTAAACTCCTCTGCAGCAACAAAATTTTAACGAAACTGATATTGGAGCTTCAAAATTTTCCCTGTGGATCTCCACAATAATAGCTAAAGACATTGAAGTTTGTTGCCATAGGCCTTCAAATTTGCTGCTAAAAGTTTAAGTGGAACTCTGATAGTTTTATTTTGAGCTCATTTGTCAATTCCCTTCTTTTATTACTAAAGGGCATTTTTTTTCCTTGTTTTATGGTGGGTATTTGAAGGTCAAACAACCATGTACAAGATGTCTTTCTCAGCACCACGAGTGCTGAATATGAACTACCTTTTGATACCAGCTTTTGCATTTAGTATTTCTGGTCACTATGCTGATTTAAGACCCGCAAGATGTTGGGTTTGATTTGTTAATTTTATTCTTTAACAGTCATGTACTTGGTTGGCGAAGTTCAGAATATGATTGCAGCTCAAGCGACTATACTGGTCACTTGGTTATTTCAGGTTGTACCTTGAGCTTGCCTCATGCATGCTTCTGTTGTGGAAGCTGACATCCGGGAAAATGATTGCTTTCTCCGAGTGCATACTTACTGCCATGCTTAAAGGGATACATCTCTTTTGCATCGGTTATTAGCTCCCTCCGTGCTATGCCCTATGTGCTGTGAATTTTATCGGGCTTGCTCTGTTGACAAGCCATAAGGAGGTGCGATCAGTGGCTTTGGCAAATTTTACTCTTAAGATAATTTGAACATGAGGTGTTCATCTGACTTAGTTCACGTGGAATATCATTTGGAATATCAGGTGCTGTTACCAAGTATCCGAAGTTCTTGATAAATCCGTGAGTCACAAGTATCATATATTTCTAAGTTTAAAGACTCCCTAATCTCCAAAGTTTACTAGACTGAGAGATTTTCTTGAGTTCTGGTTTTTCCCATGAAAAGTTACAAGAAAATTCACTCTGTGAAGTGGACAGGTGCAAGATACTCATACTTCCACTATTTTTGTCTCAGCTGCTGGAGTGCCTAGATATTTTCTTGAGGTCTTGACCTATAAAGATCTTGAAGCTTCTGCCGATGGTTTTGCTCTGCAAAACGGAATGTAACCCAAGAAATGTTCCACAACTGGTTATATGCCATGATGGCCTCTGCTGGCCCCTGGAAGTCTTATACGTTATTTCTTAGTTCTTATTAGGCTGTTTATTTCACAGACCTTGAGTCTGAAGTGGTTATATGCTATTATGGCCACTGCTGGCCTCTAAGAGCCTTGTATGTTTTGTTTTTTTCAGCTGTTTCTATTGTGGATTTAGTCTGAAATGATTAGTCCCCTAACTATTAGGGATATCTTTAATTCATCGAAGAACCAGTGGAGTAGCACATGACTTTGTGCTTCATATGATCGTATGACTTACATTGCAGTGCAAATTGGATGGCCATTACAAAAAGGTTACTTTGAACTTTGAAGACATTGCTGAATTGTTAACTTTCATGCCTTAGCTACTCTTAGAAGAATCAAGACGTTTGGCACATTAAGTTTTCCATTTTCCTTCTCCTGGAGTCTCGGTTTGTGCTACTTCTTCTCCATACAAGTCCGACGAACTTAGCTAGTAGAAGACAACTATGAACATACCATGAAACTAAAAACTGTTGACTATCTAGGTGTTTATTGCTTCATATGGTGGTGCCGTGCATTATACAGATGGAAACTGCTCTTCAACCCTTATAGTGGATTGCTTATAAGTAGTGGTGCATATGCTCTGCCTCCATAATATGCTTATTAACTTTCACATCAATTGGATGAATATCAGTAGAGGGTTGGATTAGCATGTTTTGGGGTGTTATAACTGCTTCAAATCAATTCGTGGGATCCAGGCCTGCTCTTGTAGATTTTCTGCCGGTGAGTTTGGTCATGTCACGATCCCCATCAAGACAGTATTTTTGTATTCATGGTGAGAAAGACAATTATATTATGATCTATTAATTAGATGGTAGTTACCTATGTGGGCTATGATTTATTTGACTTTTTTGAAGTGAATAAAGAAAATTTGAATACTGCACGTAACCGGTTCTCCTGATCCTAAAGAGGTAGGAAAATAAATGCAAAGATACAAATTAGTCTTTCAGAGCTGTTTTTAGCCTTTCAGCCGAGTTCCTGAACACAGCTCTTTGTTCTTAAATGGCAACTGTATTGCCACAGAAATGTTGGATTTTTGCGATGTAGCAACTGCATCAACAGCTATTACATTACTCTGCCACTAAGGAAAGTTGCTGTAGTATTACCTTTGCCATCTCAAATCTTCATGAAGCAGACCTTAAGAACTAATTTAGGCCAGATAACATAAATAAGTTACAGAAAAAATGCCAGAATATGGTAATTGGCAATTTTGGGCTGGATATATATAACATCTTTAAAGATGAAGATGTAACTCCTAATATGTCTCATGTTAGACATTGAAGTCCAAGTATGGGAAGCCATTGCATATGTGTAAGAATAAATTTGTTCCATAACCAGCGCATTTAAAAGACAGATATTGAATATCAAACCTGGTAAGAAGCTATGGCCCATATGGTGCTATTGCAGGAAACTGAGGCCTCCAATAGTGTACATGAAAACTTTATATTAAGGAAATGATTAGCATTTGTAGATGCTTTTACATCGTACCACAGTTATGTGGTTTCTTGTGAATAACCCCCTCGACAATTTACTTTCTAGTTTCAGCCATTGATCCTTATATCCTCGTCATTGCACTGATTCACTGGATAAACTTAAGTCTTGATTGACCAGTTTACTGGCCTTTTATGTCACTTTTTATGATGCAAAGAACAAGTATGTGCTACACTATGATATTGAAAGTGTTTATGTTCCATAACCTAGCAGTCGTCTACATTGTCATTATAATGTCTTACATCTTGCAAAATGTTAGAATAAAATCACTTAACGGCGTGATACTACAGGTCTCTCATGATAGTGGCTGGTTACTAGTCGATATTCACCGTCCATTGCTCCACTGAAATCATGATAGGTTACTGAACCCGGAGTTCTTGATTTCGATACTTGAATTTATCAGCAGCAACATGGTCAGCGTACATGCCTACAATCTACTCATATCTGGTTGTATGAAACGGACAATAGCGCAGGGTCATGACTAGTAAAATTCTTTGAGTTCTTAACAAGGACCTTTTGTCATGTTACTAAGGATTTTGTCATTTCTTGTGCCGGAACTTGTTTGTTCTAAGCAATAAGATTTGTAAAAATAGCGCTATTTGTCTCAACTCCCAAATATTTGTACAACATTCCGTGGACCTATGATTCTTTTTTTTTCTCTTTTGCAATGTCTAATTCTGTTTTATTTTTCTATTTATGTTAATGCATATTCCATTGCAATTGAAGGATGGAGCGTTATAGACTTTGGTTTCGTCTCCAGCTTATAATCGCTCCTTGTGATCATTAAGCAGTTGTGCTTTACTCGTTACTCTGGCATCTTAGTCATATTCTGTCATGAACTAAAATACTCTCGATGGTTACATCATCTGCGGGTATAATGCTGTACTGCTTTGCCTTCATAGTTTGTTAATGTAGTTTTCACTCAATGTTTAGGCAAATCCTTGGAACCACTACTCACGATTTTAAAGTGAATCTGCATCCTGAAAAAAGACCTCCTTCCAACAATGGTAAGTGATCTATCTAGTCTTGCTTCTGCTAAATTTCTGAATAAACTTTTCTAATTGAGTCTCCCCTGTTTTAGGAGTAACGGTGCATTCCCTACTCTTTATTCTAAATTTTAATTTCGGATGATATGGGTCTCACTGTTTTTAAATGCGTGAACCTAAATGTACCGCCTCAATTGAAAGTCAAATGTTAAGACAGAAATTCGTGAAGAGTACCACTACTAATAAGTCCCTGACAAAATTGTGGCATTTTGTATCAACATTCCACCTTTTCTTCCTACGCCCTGGGTGGCCGTGCAAATTTCTTAAGTAAATTGATTCAATTGATCAGACACTAAACATGGTTTCTCTTTCTAATGCAAATCAAACCAAGCTGCACTTTTTCTTGTTTAGAACTGACATTCAACTGCATTAAGTGTTCTGGAAGTCCTACAAAACTGTGAAAAAAACTCGATCAGGAAATGTCCTTTCTCCATGTTAACTTTCTTGCAGCCATCAGGAACACTCAGTCATTTGATGCAGCGGCCCTAGATTACCGTAGAGGGGATGCTAGAGCACTACAAGTTTTGCTTCAGATAATGTGTCCTTTCCTTGTACATTAATGTCGCTATAGCTGTGTCGTATATGTAAACATAGATACATCCTTGGCTTTCGCACTCTCCTTTATTAACACCACAAAAATTCTACGCCACTGGGGGGTGGGGGGGGGGGGGGGGGCTCCCCCTCCTCCCAAACCCAGCCCAACTCCCTTCTCGCCAACTCCAAACTCCCTCTCGATTCAACCCCTTCTCTGTTGATTGGGTTCTTGAGGTTGAAGCGCTTGATTGGATTCATAAAAATGCCTATAGGGCGTTTCTTTTGGGATATCCTCGGTGGGTTAAGCTTTTACGGCAGTGGGAGGGTTAGTTTTCTCAATTCTATGCTTGTTTGTTAGGATCTCGTCCCTGCGACTGAAGGGTGTAAATGTACTTGTTGAGATGTTCGATTTGTTACTCTCTGGTTTCCATTTTCTCTCTCTCTTTTTTTTCCACGCTCCGGTGGTGGGGTGATGGGGGCGGGGGTTTTGGTCGGGCCTATAGAGTAGGTGTGGTGGTCGGCCATTTAGGTGGTTTTAGGTGTTTCGGCCGGTCCTTTAAAGGTTCGTTGGTTGCTTAATCTTTTTACCCGTTATTTTTCTTTCAAGCGTCTTTGTTTAATGGATTTGTACCACCATTCTTGTTTGGAGCGGCTAATGCCGTTGGTGAATGTGCTATTCGGCTGTCTCGCCCAACAAAAGAGAGGGGTTCTAGGGGAAGATCACCTTGGACTAACCTCCAAGTTCTGGGCTGGGCTTGGATAGAAGAGCTAGTATACTTTCTAAGTGGGAAGGCTATAGAATAGGTTTTGATTTAATGTATGGTTCTCAAAAAAGAAAAAAAAAAAGAACAGGAGAAAGAAGAATAAAGAAAAAAGATCCACTAAGTTGTTATTGGGATCACATTTATGTTATTTAGATTCATCAAGGTCAGTTTTTACTTGATGTTCCTTGTTACCATTTTCTAGTAATCTTGGTTCATAGATTTTTGGTTAGCTCCAGGTACAAAAAGATTTAAAGCAATTAGAAGCTTGATGTTTCATTTACTTTCTGTTTGGTTCACATCTTAGGTTTTAGGAAATCATATCAGTCCTTGGACCCTCTGGTGTATACTGTGGTGTTGGAGTTTCCAATATAAATGGATTATAATTTATTTTTTCCCAATGGATTATGTCATATGCTTTGGGTGTGGTGGCTGTGCATTAGTATGGTGCACCATACGAGCTATGAGCTTATGCATGAGCCAGCCTGTAAGGTGCAAGGCTTTCAACAATGTGACGCTTTGGTAGCGCGTTTTGCATCATAGCTGGATGCGAATTGGGCGCCTTCAATTTTCTAGATTAATTAACTTGTTATTCACGATCCTTACCCGAGATCAAGTGATCTGAATCCAGCGGCCAGAAATGAGTGGGTGCAATTCAAATGGTGTACTCGGGGGAACATGCACCGGTGTGTATATCTGAAATTGCTTCATGTTCAGCCATCTTAGACAGAAAATCTCGAATTTCTCCCCATCTCACCTTGCACTTCTGCTTCTTCTCTGCAGACATTTCTTGCACGCGAAATCTGGGGACAGTTTATGTGCAACAATGCTCCAAGCATATTGGCAGACTTGAATACGCTTTGCATTTACGCCAAAACAATGTATGCTTAGAGATGTTTGTGCCACCAGCTTCTATAACTTTATATTGCTTTAACAAAAGTTTTACGTGCTTTGGCAACGAAGCCACCAGAAAAAAAAAAAAGAAAAAAAGATGGCCTTGTGACCACAAAGGCCTCGTGTATGTAGTAGACAATGAAAAGGAGGATTCATGATTGCTTTGAAGGATTTTCTCTCATGAGAGCCAAGGAAACTTAGTGCTAAACTCTATGATTACAATCCTTGACCCTCTGGTCATCTAAGTAGCGGAGCTAAGATCATTTGGTCATCTAAATTTTAAAATGCCAGGAAAAAAATTTATTTTTCTCTTGATAGACCGGCTTCAAAACCATGTATTGTTTCTGTTGTACGAACAACATAAGTCACACCCCAGTGGCCCGGGGTCGTTTAGCCATGGACCATATGCAGCCTGGACATATGTATTCTACATTTGGATATTAACAAAATAAAAAAACAAACAAGGTCAGTGACCATTTACGCAACATAATCTAGTCATCACTTGGTACGGAGAGAAAAGAAGCTTTCATGGTAGACTCACGACTTTCTGTACCGCTTCACCATACCTGCATTCTTGATGCCTTTGAAAGTTCTGCTCTCAATGTTATAGCAGACAAGACCTTTCTGCTCTGTATTGATCAATATTTCTCCATCATGATCATCTAAAGGAACAAGACCCTCAATCCCAAAACCAAAACCAGGGAGCCTAAGGGTCTGTTTGGTATGACTTTCAGTTTTCAGTTTTTTTTCAAAAAAAAAGAGAAGAGCTTTGATTTTTTTTTTCACCAGTTTAAAAAACTGGTGGCTGTTTGACAGAGTTTATTTTTTCAAAAAACAGAAAAGAGCAAGCGTTTAACAGGACAACTCTTTGGGTTTATTTTTTTTAATATACATTTTTACATAATTAAAGGTAATTATAGTAATATTTTTATGACTTCTTTTTCTGTTTTTTTTCCTCTCTCTCTCTCTCTCACACACACACACGCACACACATCTCATAACTGCCAAATCGGCTCACACCACACAGTCCCTATCGCCGACCACCATCACTGGCCAACCTCACACCGGTGACCCATCATCACAAATCGGTAACCCATCACTACCAACCCTCTCTTGTACAACATTAAAGATTCAGCCATCTCGATCTTCAACTCCTTCTAGAGCTCGTCCAGCCCCTAACAACTCTTTTATTGACCGGACAAAACCGTCTCAAAGCTCAAGACCTTCAACTCCTACTTCTAGGCCACAAATTCCTGCAAAATTGAATTCTCTTGCAAGTCGGCCAGCTTCTAGGCCATCGACATCAACGCGTCGTAATGCAACACCTTAAATCAAAGATTCAGCCAAAATCTGCATTTTGCACAATTAAATCAAATAAGAACCAAATTGACTTTTGCAATTTCCTAATGATGGAACCCATCGGTGGTAGGTGATGAACCAGTGGTAGGTGGGTGTTTGTTTGATGATGAGGTGGGTTGTCTGCGGCAGAGTGGGTGGTGTCGCCGGCCCTAATTCTCCTTCAACACTGGCGCCGTTGTTGCGCTCGTTGCTGCGCTCAACTCCATACCCGGCACCTGGGCCCTAATTCTCCTTCAACACCGGCGCCGCCTCCGCACCGCTACTGTCATGGCGTTGCAGCCACAAAGATGACCAGCGATAACAACTTCGGTGGCCGGTGGAGGTGATGGACGCGGTGGGCTGTGGAGTCCACGAGAGTTGTGGCCAATCGAGCACAGTGTTGATGAAAGAGACGACCCAGCAAAGTGCTGATGAAAGAGACGACCCAGCAAAGAAATTAAACAATTTGTTGCTAGTGAGGCTCGAAGCCTTGACCTCATTAAAGAGCAACAGGAGCCCGCGTGAAAAGAGGTTAAGAAAAGAGCTTGGAGCTCTTTTCGGAAATGGGCTTAGTTTTTAAAGAGCAAGCCCTAAAAAAAAGAGAAACTCAACCAAACACCCAAGTTCCATAGATTTTTGGAAAACAAAAAAATTGGACCAAAAAAGAGCCAAAAAAAGGGCTGTCAAACGACCCCTAATACTACCATAATCTTTAACCCAAATGTCATGATTGTAATTCTTCAATAACCTTATCTCCATTGATGTTCTTGCACTGCATTCAACAAAACATAGATACCCTTTTAATCCTGTCATAAACCATTGAGCAGAACAATTGGGATGTGAAATGACCTTGAATTCTTCTTTCTCCAAATCAAAAGAGAGGATGAATTCTCTGTTCAGCCCATATCTCTCTTCTGAGGCTTTCCAATAGACAACTCCTTTGACACACAAAGGTGAACCACTAATGACAGCATCGAAAGGGCAATCGCCTATTCTCTTCCATGATGCTCCAGAGTTAGAGCCTCTTCCACCTTCTCTTATGCTGAAGCCCTCACACCTAATTCTTGTGTCACCAACAAACGGGTCGTCGCAGCAAAACAAGTGAACAATCTTGTATTCATTGCAACAAGGTAGGTGACCAAAGCCAACTGTGCAATAGCGGGTGCTGTAACAAGAACGTGGGACCGAGCAAGTTCTTGCTTTCCAGGATTGTAGATACAGGCACAAAACATTGAGCACAAAAGAACCAAACCATCACAAGAAACGAAACCGTAAACCGCCCCATCAATGGAAGCCCTGATTTTATTTTTCACATTTCCCTCCTTGTCCATGGAGGTCAGCTCAATAATTACGCTGTACTTTCCGCTTTCTTCTTGTTCACCCGACACGTACCTGCTGAAGAGCAAGAGAGGGTTTCTCTTTGACTGTTCCGCGTGTCGGGCGATAAATGGCTTATCGTTAGATAAGAGCTTGAGCCATTGCTTGGAAACGCACCTGAATTGGCCAAGATTCTTCACTGGCAGTCTGCAGAGAATTTCGATGACCAGTTCCCCAGGAAGATCCCCCATGTCGTCGATTTCAATCACAGGCTTGTCTTTGTTGTGATTTCCAGCTTGGGTTTTTCGTTTCTGATCCTGGACTAGATCCATTGGGACTATCACCCTCATGTTTCGGAAGTGTTCTTTGGGAAAATTAAAAAAAAATGGATTTTGGAGTAAAATATTTGTAGATGAGGGGTTTATTTTGGAAAATTGTAAAAAAAGTAGGGTGACTTTTCAAAATTTCTGAACAATGGGAGACTTAAGAAAAAAATGGATTTTTTAAAATCAACTAATCTGGACTTCCTAAATTACCCTTCCCGCCAAAATCGTTGACCACTGTTCTGGTAGAAGTCGTTTTCTGCAAGAATGCAAGTGCGGTTATGCAAAAATACTTGTCAGTTTCTGCAGATATACAAGTCGTTTCTGCCATTCGAACTGATACAATATTAACTTTGCCTAAAAGAAGGGCTTATATTAGAACACCCAAAGACTTACCTGATATGAACATAAATCTTGACAGATTTGTGGGAGTTGTTCCCAAATGACATTGATTCTCCGTAAAATCTATGCTAAAAAATCACTCAGACTAATCTCATTAGCACTCTAATTATATTTAATCAACACTCAACCAAAGAAGCTATTTCCAAGAACACCCAGATTAGATTTTATCTAAACTTCAATTTTCTTCTGACAGTAAATGAATGACTAACTTTGCTTAAATGAATGGTAGGTTACGATATACATAGATTTTGAATCAATGTCAGCATACTTTCTCGCTAATGCCTATCAAATTTCATTTGCAAAACAAGCCAACAAAACAAAACTAATATTTTCATACAAAATTTATTTTTTTCTCCCAAGTTTTAGACCACTTCATATTCCAACTCAAGAGCTCCAAAATCTTCTACCAAAAGTATCTTACTAATGATCATTATTGGCACCATGGAGCACCATCTTTTGTCTATACTGGCGATGAAGGGAACATTGAATGGTTTGTTGTCTATACTGGCGATGAAGGGAGCAGCAAAATTTCAAGCACTATTGGTCTTCATTAAAGTATTACCACAAAACTGTCTATAGTTTTATGCATCTCAAAAGTATCTTAGGAAATACAAATTTACAGTCAGAAGAAAATAGAAGTTTAGATAAAACCTAATCTGGGTGTTCTTGGAAACAACTTCTTTGGTTGAGTGTTGATTAAAAGTAATTAGAGTGCTAATGAGATTAGTCTGAGTGATTTTTCAGCATAGGTTTTACGGAGAATCAATGTCATTTGGAAATGACTCCCACAAATCTACCAAGATTTATGTTCATATTAGGTAAATCTTTGGGTGTTCTAATATAAGCCCTTCTTTTAGGCAAAATTAGTATTGCATCAGTTCGAATGGCAGAAACGACTTGTATATCTGCAGAAACTGACAAGTATATTTGTATAACCGCACTTGCATTCTTGCAGAAAATGACTTGTACCAGAACAGTGGTCAACGATTTTGGCGAGAAGGGTAATCTGGGAAGTCCAAATTAGTTGATTTTAAAAAACCCATTTTTTCTTAAGTCTACCTATTGTTCAGAAATTTTGAAAAGTCACCCCACTTTTTTATAATTTTCCAAAATAAACCCCTCATCTACAAATATTTTACCCCAAAACCTATTTTTTTTATAATTTTCCCCATATATTACTAGCAAACTACAGGGAAACCTAGGCGGTCAAAAAGAACACGGGAAAATTGGGAAAACATGGGATTTTTGATTAAATATTTGGGGTTAATGGGTTTTTTTGTGGAAATTGTGAAAAGAGAGGGCCAATTCTTAAAATTTCTGAAAAGTGGGGTGAGTTGTGAAAAAATGAGTTTCTAAAAAAATCAACATTTCCCCTTCCCCAAAATACCCCTCCCCACAGCTCACCCACTTCGGTCATTCCGCCCAGCCATTCTCTCCCCTAATCGGCCCTACACTCTAACTCCCTTCCCTCCAAAATTCTCCCTGCCCCACTCCACGTCCCCCCCGCCAACCCCGCAGGTTACCCCACCCCACCCCACCCTACCTTGCTGCGGTCACCGCTACCCCACCCTGACCCCCATATTTTTCCCCCTAAACGGGACTGTCCCCCAATCCGAGAGACCTTTGTCTCCCCACACCCAGCACCGCCCCCACAGCCCCGTCCTCCATCCCCTTCGCCCAACCCCTCAGCCCCGAACCACCACTACGTGGTGGTCCTTCCTCCGTCCCCGCTGCCGTAACGGACGCCGTGTCGACAAAATCAAGGATCGTTTCATGCATGTCGCTTCCGAAGCTCGACGTTGGTGCACGCCAGTGTAAAGGTACCCCTTCTAACATTTTTTGAGTGATCAGCATGTTTCTTCTACGTTTGTTTGTTCGCGCCGCTGTATAGCCCCACTGTTGTGTTGTTTCTGTTCTATTGTCCCGACTTTTGTGTTGTTTCTGCATCCCCTTGTGTCATTCTTCTGCATCATTTTGTGTGTTGCTTTTAAATTAGATGTGCACTTCTCTCTCAAAGGTTGAGGTGAGTGAGTGCTTTGAGTTTAGTTCAAGTAATAACAAGTTAAATACTTTCTGAATAGGTGCTTGACGTATACTATTTGCTTTAGTCCGAAGTTATGTACATCCTTGTGTATGAGAGTATACATATGTAGCTTTTGTAAAACATGGATGATTTCCTTTTAAGTTTCATGCGATATACCCGCATATTTATTTTATGCACACATGTGTCTGCTGCTATCATGAAGTTTACTTTGGAATCATATGCCAATTTTCATGGCTAAGTTAAATTAGAATCATAAGTTACATAGTGATTGATTAAGTTTTAATGGGGCACTTAGAGGTTTCAAAGTATAAGGAAAGCCCTCAAAAGTTTAAGAAATGAATTTTTTAGGTCAAGATTAACGTGTCTTCTATTTTGGAGAAATTTCAGATTTGGTTACTCGAGCTAGATTCAGTTTAGTATAATTTGACATTTGAAGTTTAAGGTGACATACTTGGTTCTGTTGTTTCTGTTGAGACTTGAGACCAACAATATTGATGCAATTTCAATGAGAGGGAAGTGGTAGTCTTCGGAATTACTCGGTCAAAGGTTTAGTTTGTTGCATGAATCTTTCCGGTAATTCCTTCTTCTTCACAAGAGTGTATCTTCCCATGGTCTTTGTGGATTTATGAGTAGCAAGCTCTAGTGAAAAAGGAGTCCTTATAAGCTATGTTGATTTGATGAAGGATATGTTTAAACGAGCTACTACTAACGTGAGAACAATAAAATGGACTTCACCAATGCTTTGATTTTAGAAGCTTATGGTTATGCCTTGGTAATGGAGAACCTCTCTAATCGTATTTAGGATGATGTTCGTCGTTTTACTTTATTTGCGGATGATCTAATTTACTTTGATGAGGCTAGAGTAGGAGTGAGTTAAGTTAAAGTTATGGGGAGTACTTTAAAATTCAAAGGTTTTGGATTAAGCAGGAGATGAGATTCAATTTTAGTAAAACTAGGAGGCACTCGGGAAGATATTAAAATGGATGGGCACAAGGAAGGAGAGATTAACGAGGAGGATGCGCACAAGGAGGGAGAGGTTGACGAGCTTGTTGCCTGCAGGATTTAGAGCAGTCCGTTAAAGTAGAGATTGGCTTTTGGGTGCTTTGTGATTTTGTTATTTTTCTCAAATTGCAAGCAAAGCTTTATAGGACGACAGGGAGGCTAGTGACGTTGTAAGAAGTTGATTTGTGACAAGTTTATTGGGAAAAACGATTTAGAGGTATAGGTTGTGTGAAAGTACTTGATTGCTAAGGATTTGTAAGAAAACATGTGCCCCGTACCAGTCTTATGCTTTGATTGAGGGAAATGAAAGCAAATGATTCATTTAGCCGAACTAACGACGTGGGACGAAGGCCTAGATGACGATGATGACTCGAAAACACTGTCCACAAGTTCAATGCAATCTCATACTTCTCTCTATACCTTGCTGTTGCTTTTTACGTCAACCTAATGTACACCAATTGAAATGACAAATGAATGAGTGCAATCTAATGAGTGCAATTACAAGAAAAAGAAGAGGTACAGGCTTAAACAAAAAAACCCACCGTGAGCTCGAAGTATTCAATTCGGTAGAATAAGATATCGCACACGTATGACAAAAGAAAAAGAAGATACACAATTAAAAAAAGATTATTTTGCCATTGCAAATGATTTTACATGCACATGCTTTTGTTCGAACTGCCATCATGAGCTATGATATGTCATGCTTGACGATGAATGTTGAATGCCATTCTTTTGCTTGCAGCAAGATGTGTCCCTTATGCAGGCACACATTGATTTAGAGGTCAACCAAGTTGGTTTTGGTGTCATTTTGCATATCTCACTTGTCAGGTATAAGGGCCCCAGAGGAAGAGTTAACGTTTAGACCTGATCTCAGCCAGTGGTAGACACCTCATTCCGGAAAGATTCATGCAACAAACTAAACCTTGTTACATGAATCTTTCCAGTAATTCCTTCTGCTTCCCAATATGTTTAAGCTAGCATCAATTAAGGAGCATTTTATGGGACATTAGGATTGAATGCTAATTTGGAAAACTTGGTTTTAGTGATACATCTCGCAGAAGATAAAAGTGGTATTAGAATATTCTACACACTGATGTGTGAGTACACATGACAAGCATGTATTCTATTCTACTCTGCGTATTATTTACACAATTTGCAATCTAATTATGTGATTTTTTGTTTATTTACTCCTATTTATACTATCACAAAACGAATGTTCGTTAGTTAGTTATATGAAATCTTTAGCATCAAGCATATATGAGAGAAATAAAGAAAATGCCTTGAAATAGTCATGCCTTGAAGTATGCATCGTTCAGTTAGGCAATAAAGACCGAAGCAATCATAACATTTCTATTCTCGAGAATATAAGCCGATGTAGGAAACATCAATGGTTAATAATTAACGGCCTAAAGTTTTACCAAGTATGTTAACATGTTAATCTATATGAGCAGATTTTAAATATGGTCGAGTGCATGTAAGTTGCTTTTAATGCGACATTAGTGCTATTAAGGCATCCTGAGATGTCTATATGATGTCAAGTGTATTCTGAAGTTAGTTTTGAAAACTTAGGAAATGAGGGGTTTTGGGGTAAATTTTTTTATAAAATGTGGGTTTGTTTTGAAAACTTAAGAAAAGATGGGTCTACTTTTTAAAATTTATGAACAAGGGTAGAGGTTAAGAATATATGGGTTTTTTCAACTCCTTTAAATTGCTCTACCCAAAGTACCCTCCCCCATCTTCCCCTCCAAATCACATTTGACAATCTGCAATACATACATGCCCCACAGCCCCTCACCTTCCCACCCTATCCTTCCCACCCCCACCCCATGCGCCACCCTACCCCCACCCACCCATCCACCAAGTCCCATGTTAGATTTACATTACTGTACGGGGCTACTTGGTGGGTCAAATGGCTTCTACCACAATCCGAGCCTTCAAATAATACTTAGCTACCTTCCCTACATCTATCTTGAGGATTATAGGAATAAAACACTTTTCTCCTTCAAAGTAAATAATCCATACCCAATTCCGGCTTTGCACATGTTCATGATGCTCATAAAAATAATTTACTGCCAAGCAGATGCAAGTGTATTTAAATGCAACTTCTTGTTGCCCATTTACTCATATCAATCGCAAAAAACCTAACTATAAATGCTTACTACAAAACAGAGAAACAATATAACATCCAACTCGTTGCCGTCTAATAAGTATAAAATCTGAAAGTAAACAAAACAAAAACATGATAGGAAGAAGAATAGCCACATGAATCAAGTTCCATACAACAACATTAGTTTGTTGTCCAGTAGACTAAATGGGAGCGGAAGGGCTGTAATGGTGGTTTTTAGCACTCAGTATTGAGCTTTAGGCCATCCCTTGATTACGGATTTAGAGTATTCAGCTTTGCTTGGACATTGCTAGCTGCATCATAAACCACTCTAGCACCATATTTGTTCAACCAAGGGCCAACATGGTTTTTGACCAATCAAGTAGCCTTTATTCTATTTTCTTATGTTGCTTTTGTAGCCAAAAAGAACATGGCATCACTCAGATAAAGGATATGCATGGCTGATTTTGAGCAAGTTATTGAACAAGAAACAATGCTAGTTCAGGCACTTAGACACTTGATGACATTTAGTGTATCTTGCTTATGGTAGCTAAAAAATTATTATTAATCGTGTGCTATGATTAAGTTATTTCGTTTCTTGACATCTTTCTTACTTTGTAACATATGTTAATCCTGATAATGATGAGGATGATTTTAAATTGGAATGAAAGGGAACTTGACTAAGAGAAGTGATCAGGCTGCAATGCCTATGTTCTGTTTAGATTTCCAAGTGGTGCTTGTGAGGTTGGTTGTTTGATGAGGAAAATAACCATTATCCTGTTGCACCTAAAGACCGACAGTATTCAAGAACAAAAGACAGTTATGAATGGCTCAAGCTTGACACAAGTCTTTTTTTTGCAAGAATGCAAGTATAGATATGCAAAGATGGTTGTGAGTTTATGCAGCTATTCAAGTCGTTTCTAATCTTGCAACTAATAAAATCAAAACTTTGCCTAAGGGAAGAGCTTATATCATAGCACAATTGGATGTAGAAATGCCTGGTAAAAACATGGTGCCATTTTGCACTGACGAAAACAGTACTTCCTGCCGCATCCTATACACGTGGTGCCATTATGGTGTAACATGAATCTTAGTACCATTGACAGTGACGCTAGCCCACTTTGCAAAGGACGATCTTTAAGAACTCCAAAATCACGTCTTCATTCGCAAATAGGGCAAAGTATCTATTAAATTAGGTGCACGAGAAGAAACGACTTGAATATTTGCATAAAATGGCAAGCATCTTTGCATATCAGGACTTGCACTGTTGCAGAAATTGACTTGTGTCCAAGTAAACTTACCAACCCTATTAGCTTTTTTTTTTGGTGAGTTTGTTGTCCTATGACAGAGTCAAGCGTGCTCTAATATAAGCTATTCTCTTTGGCAAAGTTTCTATTCCATTGGTTGTAAGAGAAGAAATGACTTGATTATCTGAAAAAACGGACAAGCACTTTCACACAACCATACTTGTAGTCTTGCAGAAAATGACTTGCATCAAAGTAAACCATGTTTATACCCTATATGTTTAATAACAAGTGCGTTGCGTTTTGTGTTTGTTGTCCTACAGGAGAATCAACTTCCTAAGAAAATTTGGACCGATGATGTGACTACTAAACTTGATCGAATGTGGATTGGTCTGATGTCACTGAAGAGGAGGGCGTAAACTTTAATATAGCTCCAGTGGAGCTGTGATTAGAAAAAAGTACGTTACAGATTAAAGGGTGTCCACGGCACAGAGAAATGAACACACAAAACACACCTTAAGCTAGCTCGGAATTATTAATGCGTGTGAAAATGTGTGATTCTATGGTCCCCTTTCCTTACTCAGCTACGGAACGACCTTGCTTGGGTTTACATTTAGATAAGTATGACAAAGAAAAGGCATACTGAAACAACCTTACATTCGTATGGTACTTCTTTTACTGTCAGGTAATGTGTAACCTCTCAAGTTAAGGAGATACAATTGGATCTCTGGAACA
The DNA here is from genome assembly GCA_033070095.1 of Escallonia herrerae. NCBI lineage: Eukaryota > Viridiplantae > Streptophyta > Magnoliopsida > Escalloniales > Escalloniaceae > Escallonia > Escallonia herrerae. Next base: position 201,639 of record JAVXUP010001516.1, read on the forward strand.
AGCTGGATTTCAAAGCATGCAGATTCTGATCTTCCCACTTTAGCCCAGGTGAGTTACAGATGAATCCAGGTTTTGTGCATGGGTACCATGAAGAGTTGCCCATGTATAATCAAAAAAATTAAAGGAACATAATCTTGAACCCAGGTAGTTCATCATGTCACTAATAGATTTTGCGTTTGGATGAAGGAAACGCTACTCATTTGGGGTGACAAAGACAGTGTCTTCCTTCTGCCACTGGCATATCAGTTGCAGCGGTATAGTAATGTAAATCTACTGTGGGACTTGGGGGGTTGGTGGATGGGTGGGCAGGGGTAGGATGGTGCATGGGGTGGGGGTGGGAGGGTGAGGGGCTGTGGGGCATGTATGTATTGCAGATTGTCAAATGTGATTTGGAGGGGAAGATAGGGGAGGGTACTTTGGGTAGAGCAATTTAAAGGAGTTGAAAAAACCCATCTTTTCTTAACCTCTACCCTTGTTCATAAATTATAAAAAGTAGACCCATCTTGCATGCCGTAGAAGTGTACTTTGATTCATTTCCCGTCCTGTCAATATAAGCTTATTTGGCAACTCACGCGACACAGAGATTTTGAGTACAAATCCTCGCACGTGACGGTCACTTGGAATTTGCCCTCTTTCATAAACCTTCGCATCGTCACGACCATGATAGCATAACTCCAGATTTAGGTGGTTGAGAGACACTAAGGGAAGATTTCATCTTTGCCAGGGACATGATATATATATATATATATATATATATATATATATATATATATATATATATATATATATATATTCTTGAGCCAGCCGATCTTCCATCCGATACATTGGTGGACCTGTTTGGTTAGCCATTATCCTTTTTCGTGTGTAGTCAGTATTGCTATCGACTTGCCCAATACAACTGTTATGTGGTTTGATCATCCAGTGTCGTTGTTCATATCATGTAGTCGGAATTATCCCTCCGTTTGCTCCTCTAACAAAACTTGTATAGACCTACCTCTTCACGCGAATATGGGGAAACCAACATCTTCTTGAATTTTCATAAATACAACCTCTTTCCATCAAATTATCTTAATATCTGTCTTTTCGATGAATTGGTCTTCGACATTTGATATATATGCTCCCCATTCGACCTTCACTTCGGTGGTTATAAGTGTTGGAAACGTCGGGTCTACCAACACGGTATTACCTTCATCGAACGTCGGTTTCGGCAATCGTCCATCTTTAGTACAACCGAACTATATTGGCTTACGTTCCATGATCATTCGGACTCCTTACTTTGTATATTTTACCATTATATGTACTATGTGTATAAAATCATTGCAATTTTGCAATATGGGTATGTATGATCACGATAGTCGTGTTGTATAATGTAATGCATAGTTTTTTGATAATTTGATATATGCAGATGCTAAATGGGTAGCGTGAAGGAGTTATACTGCTACTGCCACTGGGGGGGGGGGGTGTTCGACGCAACGTTGTTGGTCGAATTGTCGTAGAGGGAGGAAACAGCCAGCTGCTATATGTGGATGAAACAACATTGTATGATCAATTTGTAGCCGAGGCCTGTGATGCGTGCTCTATTGATTCACGCAACAAGTCATTTGTGTTTTGCACAAATGAAGAGACGGGGTAGATGGTGTCGTTGGAAAACCAGCGGTCTTTGACTCTAATGTTGCGTTTACATTCAGGAGCCAAAATCCATGTTTTCATAGCCGATGGGATGCCGAATGGGGGACAATTAGCCGATGCGATGTACTGACTTTAATGCTGGTTTTTTTTCCCTTTCCCTGGTATGGTTGAGGATGTTGCTAACACCTAAATTCATTTTTGTAGGGTGTCAAATCATTGCTCACATTCAGTGCCTCCTGTCCACTGTGCGGGTGAAGCAGCTCATCTTCACGATCCTAGTCATATTGGCCCACTTCCCAACATGCTTGTCGTTAGTCCACTGAAGCACGTTTCGGCCTCACCGATACATGAAGTCCGCGGTACCAACAGCGATAGGGAGACAAGTCCAGCCCCCTCCAGTCATGATCATGTGGTTAACGATGCTGCAATGGAACTACGTTCAGCCTGCTTCGAACCTCCGTCTCTACCAATATATGATCCGCCCAAAAATCAGGTCATAGATGGTACGATTATTGCTTCGCATGTTGACGACATTCATTTTCAGAAAGGAAGCATATTCCAGGATACTAAAGCATTTCAGCGGTGCCTGTACTTCCTTACACTGAACAAGAAATTCAATTGCAGATGGAAGGACAACAACAAGGGTTATCTAAGGATAATATACAGCATTAAGGGATGTCCATGGTATCTAACTGCCGCGTGCAACGGTGAATCAACGTACGTTAGAGTAATAACGTACACGGGGACTCACACGCACAACATGGGCGATGATGCTAGTTACGTCCCCGTTGTGAAGGCAAAGTATCTTGGGGAGAAGTTTAAAAGGAAGATCATTGAGAGCCCTGATTTCAGCCCTAACAAGATTCGAACCATCTTCCACGAAGATCACAAGGTTCGTATGTCTTACAATCAGGCTTGTAGCGTGAAAGAGTGGGCTAAGGCTAGCATTGAGGGCAGTGTTCCAGCCGAAGGTTATGCATACGTTCCATGGTTATGTGAACGCCTGACTGCCGCAATTCATGGGACACGTGCAACGTACTGGACAGCAACTGAAGACAATAACCGGTTCAATCAATTGTTCGTAGCTTATGGTACGTCCATAGCCGGTTTCCATACTGCATGTAGGCCGTTGATTTTCATGGACTCCTGCTTTCTCAAGAACTTCTATAAGGGTTGCATTTTCTCTGCTTGTGCTTTGGACTCAAACAACGGGTTGTATCCGTTGGCATATTCCATAGCATCCGCCGAGAACGATGTTGATTGGTATTGGTTTCTGAGTGAGCTGCGAGAGGTGCTGGACAAGGATATCGAATTTGTGTTTATGACGGATAGGAACAAGAGTCTAGTCGACGGCATCGCCAAGCTGTTTGGGCCTGACTGCAATTCCCATTGTCTTCGTCACCTAAAGGAAAACTTCCGCAAATACTTGGTGAAGAATAACAGATGGAAAACTAAGAAAAGCAATACGGCATTGGAACTGTTGGATAGACTTGCGAGAGCCCGTGATCATAGGCAATTTATGCACCACTACGGTGAGATGTGCAAGCTGGACAAGAACTTCTCCCTTTGGCTCGAACAAAACAAGCCACAGCATTGGGCTAATGCTTATTTTCCCTTTAGAAGGTGGGATTGGTTATCCTCAAATCCAGCCGAATCGTATAATGCATGGCTTGGTAGGCATCACCTCCGAGAATTAAATATCCATCGTTTCATCAAAGAGCATGTGGTAATTCTTACATCTTTCTTAGCTGCCAAAAGCGAGAGCATTTCAAAGTGGCGTGCACCTGTTGGTCCCCGAATTGAAGAAAAGATTGAAAAATCTAAGAGCAGAGCTTTTTCCCTTATCAGCAGCTGTATGTTCAACCAAACCGGAATAGTGAAAAAAACTTCAGTGCTGCCATAACTTCAGTCCAGTGAGTTGCTAAGCTACGTACCGGAATAGTGAAGGAGGTGCTAGCAGGGGCGGGGGAGACATCATTGTCATTTTCTCCACGATTCTCCATTTCAATGCGGCTAATTATATGGCGTGGTGTCCAATGTGCCATAAAGGGACTTTCAACATCTTCGTTGCCGAGGATGCCACATGGAGCTTTGTGGAAGTAAAAGAACTGCATGCGAAATGTCATCACAGATCAGATTCAATATTAAACATAGCTCGACAAACGAATGTACATATAGTTATTCTTGCGTACCATCAACAACACAACGCAACCGGCGATACCGGTTTTGGTCCTGCCTTGCTTGAAATTGGTCACACCTCGGACCAACTTATCAAGGACAAGCTGCAACCAATTGTATTTGGCGGACGTTGATGCGACAAATATGGCAGGAAACAAGTCGACGGATGGCCTGCCCCTCGTGGGACAAAGAAATGTACTCAGCAAAAACAGCAAGAAAGCCTGGCAAAATTAATCATTCACTAATTGTACACTAGTGAGGTACGAGGCCAAGGCCGTTAAACTCATCCCAGAAAAACGATCTCGAATGGGATGCAAGACATCATCGTCAATGGATGTTGGAACTCGTTTGCCCTTGTATGGAATTCCTAATACAAGTCCAAGATCACTGGCATTTATTCGAATGGTTTCGGTCTTGCCTACGCGCATCTTGCGCGTGTACGGGTCAAATATGTCAACAAGGCCAAGTAAGAAACTCCTTGGCAATGTTGAGCAGTGCATGTTGAAGAACGACTGAAAACCCATTGCCTCAATTGCGGAGGATTTGGCGGCATTTTCTTTTAGCCCCTCCATCAAAGCAGCAAGCATCCTAGGGCTACACTGGCTCTCGAAGCTTGCCTGCAGTAAGTTAAAAATGCTATCAGTAAGGGCATGTGCAGTACATTTCCATATAAAAGCTTGTAAAACAACACCGAACATTGTACAATGCATGATAATGCAGGTTCCAAAGTGTGATTGCTGAATGAATAGAGAAGTCATTGTGCGTATGCAACTCTCTACTTGACTGTCTGCGGAGAGCTTGTACAGCTTAGCAGCTTTGTGAATGTTTTGGAGTTCATGAGGTACCTAGGACATTAACCCCCCTCGTTTTCCATATAGTTTAATTCAAGCCTATGTGCTAAGTTCAAGCTTATAGCACAATTTAAGCGTACTGATGATCTGGAGTTCATGAAATACATAGGAGACTAATCATGCATCAAGGTAAAATACAATCAGGCACGTTGCGATGTCACTCACCGTCGCTACCGAGCACATCGCCGGCAAAGAGGTCGGTGATGACGCGAGCCCTAGCTCATTCTACCTCTATACTCACAAAAAGACTACAACACCTCACCCCTTTTTTACCTATGAAATCAACAATAATACATTCATTACGCTGCCCATAACACCACCATACATCCACCCATTGACACACCATCAAGCACATGCACACACTGGTCTCGTGTAAACACGGCAGCCATGGATGCCCCATCGCAACCATAGCCCTCTCATTTTTTTTTATCAGACCTACATACAAACGCACACTAGGGCAGCCACAGTGGCAACCCTCAGTTCACGCACAACTCAAACACAATTCCACAAAAAAATACACCATACCCACAGGCTGCACCAAGACTGAAGCAGCCCCTCCTTCGCAACATGGTTGCACTGCAGCCCACATTGTCACCAGTCGAATTATACACGTAGAAAATCTCACAAACACACATTCCTCGTGCATTCATTGTACTGCTCTCTTTCTGTCCGTGTACTTACAAATGGAGTATTGTCTGAATTTGCTATTAAAAGCCATTGAGCAGTCTAGCCCCTTTTTGATTGAATGCCATCGTGCTCTATGTCAACACCAATTTAGTTTCTGAATTTCCACTATAGGCATAACCTGAATTGACGCATGAATCATAGCAATGTGACAGTGGTGGGCCTGAGTTTTGTATTCTATGGGGCTAGTAATTCCAAACAGATACTTCAGTTAATCACCAGTTTCAATTTCTGGCTTCTTTTCTAACTATAACAACAACAAAGGATACTTTTGTGTTTATAAAGCATTGACGGGTCCTGTTAGGCGTAGATCATGGTGGCAAACCGAGACAATTTGTTCTAACAAGAGAAAAGCTGCTTGGTGGAGAGAGTGACAAAAAAGATAACAAGCAGGACTTCTAAGCACTTATCTTATGCAGCAAGGGTACGTCAGTGTTACTCAGCATGCAAGTATACTGGTGTAGCATTTTTATTTCAGGGCAAGAAGATAATAAGAATTGTAGAAATGGAAATAGGCCCTTTAAATTTTTTAATTTTTGGATGCAACATGCTATCTTCAAAGAAACTGTGGAAGAGATATGGAAAGGTACATATGCTGGGGATGCTTGCCACCAACTATATAATAAGCTCCAGAAGCTTAAACCCCAGTTGAAGACACTGAACAAGGCACACTTCAACAACATTTCTCAAAAAGTGGCAGATAAGCTCCAAGAACTACAACAGGTTCAAGAAGGTATATACCTGAGGCATGATAGTACTTTACTACCACTGGAAAAGGACTTGCAGGATCAATATACTTAACTGGCACAGGCTGAAGAGGCTTTTTACCAACAAAAGGCTAGAGTCAATAACCTATGCTAGCTCATCAGTGGAGTCTGCCTGAAACCAGATCAGTGGCTTTGCGGGAAGCAAATCACATAATCAACTCTATGCCAGCTCCTCGAAGTGGGGATAGAGATGGAATATATTGGGACCTCCAACCAAATGGCAAAGTCACCAACAAATCTGCCTGGAACCATCTGAGAACCAAGGGTAATAGAGTGAAATGGTGGAAGGTCATTTGGTTTTCTGGTAATATACCTATATGTGCTATGATACTGTGGTTGCTCTGCAAAAAATGGCTTGAGAACCAAAGACAAATTGCACAAGTGGAATATGCTGCAGGATGGTACATGTGAATTATGCAATTCTCAACAGGAGACAAGAGCTCATCTATTTATTTAGTGCTCATTTGCTAGAGAGGTGTGGAATACAATCCTTCATAAACTCGGATTGATGGTGCCTTTACACAAGTGGGATCAATTCTTGGAATATGCAGCTAAACATATAAGGGGCAAAAGTGTTAAGGCAAGATTAGGCAAGCTAGCTGTATCTGCCATCATCTATGGAATATGGCATGAAAGGAATGCAAAGAGTTTTGAGCATATGCAAGCAAGCCATGAAGGCTGCTGTAAGGTGATCCAAAACTGGATAACATGGAGAGCTAGCAGCTGGACTAATATTCAAAATACGGATGGCAGCAGAAGGTTGGGAATAGAATGGGGGCTACCTGGCAAAATTTTTCAGCACTGAAATGAAGTTCAGTAGATGGGGAGATTTGTGGTACAATAATGGAGGATGTCTGAAGGCATTTGATATAACAGATAAGAAGGAACTGAGATATGTACAGTACAAGCCATATTATTTTTGAATGAATACAAAGGACTTTGACAAAAAAAAAAGAAATTGTTGTCAATCTAGCTTTAGGAAAATCTTTTGTGAAGCAGGGGAGTACTCTATTGGACAAATTGGATACTTTGCTTGATTGGTATCAGGGAGATATATAGTACCCCATGGGAGTTTAGAGAGTAGTACGATGCGTGAAAAAATCACACTTTTTGCCGGTTTTCATAATTTTTAGTGTTTTTCAAACCCCATCGAGGTTGCAAATTTCTTTTCTCGGGGGTACGGTCTAAATGTCCAACCCCCCCCCCCCCCCCACACACACACACACGTTATGAGTTTGTTTATCATTAAATCACAAGCTAAGCTTGTTTAACAATAAAAAAAGAAATCCCTACATATTATGAGCCAACCTTGGGATTACTAGTCCTATGACTTTACCACGAAACCATTCATGCATAACAATAAATTGGTATGAAACGAACACTTGCCTTATTTGTTTTGCGTTTCTCTTTGCCTTTCTTCGGAGCTGCGTTGTACTCCTCCATGTTTTTTTTGGCTTGGAGGACATACAGTAATTTTTCATCCTCGCTTAGCTCTTTCCACATTCGCGAGGCAAGCTGTGAAACCTAAAATAAAGACATATTTTAGATTGACAATAGAACGGTTACCAAATAAGTGAGCTGGGAAATGCTGAAATAGTTTCAATTACCTCTCTCATCGTCATGTATTGGGTAGCGTGGGACTGCTGCAGTCCTTGCTTTATTTCGGCGCTAAAGACAATATTTCAAAAACCAAGGTCAGACACTCATCGTAATTACATGTCTTCCATATACACTACCTTATAAACTTTATCAAGAACTTACAAATATCTCATGAACGCATTCACAGGCCTCTTCCTTGTACAAGATGCCTCGCCTCGCTCCATGTTTGAGCTCATTGCTGAAACAAATGGCAATTGTAAATACACGTACATACTTCACGAGCTAATATCGCACCTAGATGCAGTGGCAGAGCCATTAACCTTACACAATGTGGAAACCCAGTATATGCAAAAATTACACTTGCAACAGCTAAACTATAGTCAATATGTAATTACTTCTTAGATCAACCATGTAGCTGATACATTGGAAGCCCTGGAACCTAAGGAAATACGTCAAACACAAACACTATGATGTAAACCCATTGGAGTTAGCATAGACATTCATTCCCGTGCTCCATAGCTTGGGACCAGACTTGACGTTTTTTTTTGACAAGTACACCTCAAGCCACGTCACCATAAGCAAAACGTAAGGGCTAAATTAAAATGTACGGCGCAAAGCTGAGGATAAATGGTGGGAGCGTGACTAGGATTGAAGAACTCTGCAACTAAAGTCACAGCTTGAGACAGAATGCCACACATCATCAAGCCATCAACTAAATCAAAGTTTCATTGAAGAACTTTAGTACAAAACCAAGGCTGCAAAATCTTCCAAATGCCAAGCTACTAAAAGCCAAGCAGTTCAAAACTTCTAAGTTCACCAACTAGCCTAGTGTAATTTGCAGCTCACAAACTGTTCGGCTTTTGTATTGCTGGCACCAATCTGAGATGGCTAGTCCAAACTATAGCGGACAATGCACCACCCTTACACACTAAGGTTAGGCAAAGAACTGCTGTCCCAGTTATCTACAAACCAGCTGATCAACGGGCACACATAGCACATGCATGCACAATTTAGAACCAAAAGTTGTAGATGCATTCTGGGATAGAAAACCAGTATAAACATGTGGAAGATATTCAATTGATTTAAGACACATTTAGATGCACGGAAAGTCTAAGCAAATCTCGTTATATCACAAGAATAAAGCAAATGCTTAACAAGGCAATAGGAGCTCATACCTTAATAGGAGAACACTCAAAGTTTAAGACAGTCCAAAAGAGCCTAGTACAGTGTAGGAAACGAGTTATAACTCTGTAAGGATATGCTTATAACCAAGAGCAATTAAAACAAGGGTGTGCATAGATACACACTGGTGTAAACTAACAGTAGCATGCCTAGATGTGATGCCGTTGGTACAATAATTCAAGTAATTTAGGAGAAGTCGTTCAGTAAAGTAAGTGGCATATACAAGCCGGTCGTAGCACTAGGTTTCAGTAAGATGCAACCCAATATAGCAACCAGTGCCGGTCTTTAACTTGCAAGTGCTAGTCCAATCATGTAAATATTGTATTCTCAATCATACAAGGTTAATCACCTTTTTATACCTGGACCAAATTCAAGCTCAGCAGGGATTTTTAGAGTAATGGATCTCTCTTTGCAGGAAGATCATTCAATCCCTTGTCTAACTACCCCAATCCATTTCACCCCTACAGTCCGTTGATAACACACTTAGTGTATCTTGTCCATCAATATCTATACTTCTCTGCAGAGACTCTCAAACTCCTCTACTGCAAATTATTCAAAAACCTCTCAATCTAACTTCAAATATAAACCACAACCTTTTTGATATGGAAACTGAAAATAACAAATCAACATGAATAACAATGCAGTGATAATGCAGATACGACGAAACAATGATAACCGTACTTTGAGTGATTCATGTGTCAGCCTGAAAAACAAAAAACACCTTGAGTGATTCAGAAATGATTACAAACCAATGTTTGACAAATTTAGTATTAATACAGTTGGAATAGAAGGATCGACTTGAATATATGCACAAACGACAAGTATTTTCGCATAACCGTACTTGCATTCTTGCAGAAAATGACTTGTGCCAGAACAGTGATCCACGATTTTGGGGGATGGGTAATTTGGGAAGACCAAATTAAAGGATTTAAAAAAAAAACCCATTTTTTTCTAAGTCCACCCCTTGTTCAGAAATTTTAAAAAGTCACCCCACTTTTTTACAACTTTTCAAAATAATCCCACCTTTTACTAAGTTTTATTTCCAAAACCCTTCAAAACATAATTTTCCCGTGAATAAATTCCTTAGCGACCGCATGTTTTGGCAGTCGCTAGAACGGTCGCTAAAGTTTAGTTTAGCGACCGCATGATTTGGCGGTTGCAAATTGCGGCGGCTAAAGCCCCTGTGTCTTGTAGTGACTGACCTCCTACATATCATTTTGCAATTTGGCTTTTGATTAGATTTGAGCCCCTAGTCATATGTTGCGTAACGTATCTAGAACACGTACCATAAAATAATAAAGTTTGATGTACCCATACAAAACTAAGGCAAAACATATGCATATAGTTCGATTATCATAAAAAACTGTGCACATGACTACAACCACTCATGTAACGCTTTGGGTCTTGACAGAGAGCCAACTTGACAGAGAGCCAATCTTACTAAAAACTACGTACATCCAATATTTCAGTTGTTACAACTGAAGAAATATGCATGCCAAAGTACGGAAGGTCGTGAATTTGTCAAAAAACACTCGATCATAAAAAGCAACAACAGATAACAGTGGGGCTATACAGTGGCGCGAACGAACAAACGTAGAAGAAACATGCTGATCACTCAAAAAATGTAAGAAGGGGTACCTTTACACTGGCGCGCACCAACGTCGAGCTTCGGAAGCGACATGCATGAAACGATCCTTGATTTTGTCAACACGGCGTCCGTTACGCCAGCGGGGACGGAGGAAAGACCACCACATAGTGGTGGTTCGGGGCTGAGGGGTTGGGCAAAGGGGATGGAGGACGGGGCTGTGGGGGCGGTGCTGGGTGCGGGGAGACAAGGGTCTCTCGGATAGGGGACAGTCCCATTTGGGGGGAAAAATATGGGGGTCAGGGTGGGGTAGCAGTGACCGCAGCAGGGTAGGGGGTGGGGTGGGGTAACTTGCGGGGTTGGCGGGGGGGGGGGGGGGACGTGGAGTGGGGCAGGGAGAATTTTGGAGGGAAGGGAGTTGGAGTGGAGGGCCGATTGAGGGAGAAAATGGCTGGGCAGGAATGGCTGGGCGGATTGACCGAAGTGGGTGAGCTGTGGGGAGGGGTATTTTGGGGAAGGGGAAATGTTGATTTTTTTAGAAACCCATTTTTCCACAACTCACCCACCTTTCAGAAATTTTAGGAATTGGCCCCCTTTTTTCACAATTTCCACAAAAAAACCTATCAACCCCAAATATTTAATCAAAAATCCCATGTTTTCCCAATTTTCCCTAATATATGTAGAAACTGTTCTTGTCTATATGTGGAAACAACTCAGAAAGGTGGACATTTATAAGAGGAAACAAATTATGGGTTTGACACTTGGGGGTGAATCTCATTGTGGACATGACCATTAGGTAGAAGATTACCAAACCCATGTTCTTTTCATTTGGAGAGAGTGGTCTCTTCCAAATGTAGCGGGGATTTCCTATTCATTTCTTTACTTGGAATTCCAGATGGTTGCTCTTGATATGTTGGACTGAAAGATAAGGAATTTAAGTGCCATGGATATGTAGGCTTGGCCTAGCATGAAGACAGAACAAGCCAATATATGAAAGTGGCACAAAGAAGGCAGACTCATCAATGCTGTCTGCTGCAACTTGTTCTGATCTACCATATTTGGTTATTTGAACTTGTCAATTTGGTTTTAGTATTAGACATAAAGTCCAACGTTTTTTCTGCTTATGGCTTCCTCTAAAAGCCCCTTTCACCATACAACTTGCAAATGATGCATTTCATCATTATCAAGCACTAAAACACAGGGAATCCAGCACATTTTTGCATGTCATTGGGCCACATCTTCTTAGAAATCACTTCTACTGGCAAAACTTGAAAAGCTTAGCATTACGGAAAATAATTAGCTAGCTGCAGTTCGATTTGTAGAAAAATTTTGTAACCCTATAGGCATATAGCGATAAGTAATAGTTGCAGCCATTATCTTTCCTAGCTTTGTTATGTTAAACATCAAGATTTGTCATGATTCACTTAACTTTTACATGATAACAATTAAAATGTATGGGCTATATAAACCAAATACACGGGAATTTAGATTAAGGGAAAATTGGGAAAACATGGGATTTTTGATTAAATATTTGGGGTTAATGGGTATTCTTGTGGAAATTGTGAAAAGAGGGGGCCAATTCCTAAAATTTCTGAAAGGTGGGGTGAGTTGTGGAAAAATGGGTTTCTAAAAAAATCAACATTTCCCCTTCCCCAAAATACCCCTCCCCACAGCTCACCCACTTCGGTCAATCCGCCCAGCCCTTCCCGCCCAGCCATTCTCTCCCCCAATTAGCCCTCCACTCCAACTCCCTTCCCTTCAAAATTCTCCCTGCCCCATTCCACGTCCCACCCCCCGGCCAACCCCGCAGGTTACCCCACCCCACCCCCTACCCTGCTGCGGTCACCGCTACCCCATCCCGACCCCCATATTTTTCCCCGCAAACTGGACTGTCCCCCAATCCGAGAGACCCTTGTCTCCCCGCACCCAGCACCGCCCCCACAGCCCCGTCCTCCATCCCCTTCGCCCAACCCCTCAGCCCCCAACCACCACGTAGTGGTGGTCCTTCCTCCGTCCCCGCTGCCGTAATGGACGCCGTGTCGACAAAATCAAGGATCGTTTCATGCATGTGTCTTTCCGAAGCTCGACGTTGGTGCGCGCCAGTGTAAAGGTACCCCTTCTTACATTTTTTGAGTGAATCAGCATGTATAGCCCCACTATTGCGTTGTTTCTGTTCTATTGTCCCGACTTTTGTGTTGTTTCTGCATCCCCTTGTGTCATTCTTCTCCATCATTTTGAGTGTTGCTTTCAAATTAGATGTGCACCTCTCTCTCAAAGGTTGAGGTGAGTGAGTGCTTTGAGTTTAGTTCAAGTAATTACAAGTTAAATACTTTCTGAATAGGTGCTTGACGTATACTATTTGCTTTAGTCCGAAGATATGTACATCCTTGTGTATGAGAGTATACATATGTAGCTTGTGTAAAACATGGATGATTTCCTTTTAAGTTTCATGCCATATACCCGCATATTTATTTTATGCACACATGTGTCTGCTGCTATCATGAAGTTTACTTTGGAATCATATGCCAATTTTCATGGCTAAGTTAAATTAGAATCATAAGTTACATAGTGATTGATTAAGTTTTAATGGGGCACTTAGAGGTTTCAAAGTGTAAGGAAAGCCCTCAAAAGTTTAAGAAATGAATTTTTTAGGTCAAGATTAACGTGTCTTCTATTTTGGAGAAATTTCAGATTTGGTTACGCGAGCTAGATTCAGTTAAGTATAATTTGACATTTGAAGTTTAAGGTGACATACTTGGTTCTGTTGTTTCTGTTGAGACTTGAGACCAACAATATTGATGCAATTTCAATGAGAGGGAAGTGGTAGTCTTCGGAATTACTCGGTCAAAGGTTTAGTTTGTTGCATGAATCTTTCCAGTAATTCCTTCTTCTTCACAAGAGTGTATCTTCCCATGGTCTTTGTGGATTTATGAGTAGCAAGCTCTAGTGAAAATGGAGTCCCTATAAGCTATGTTGATTTGATGAAGGATATGTTTAAACGAGCTACTACTAACGTGAGAACAATAAAATGGACTTCACCAATGCTTTGATTTTAGAAGCTTATGGTTATGCCTTGGTAATGGAGAACCTCTCTAATCGTATTTAGGATGATGTTCGTCGTTTTACTTTATTTGCGGATGATCTAATTTACTTTGATGAGGCTAGAGTAGGAGTGAGTTAAGTTAAAGTTATGGGGAGTACTTTAAAATTCAAAGGTTTTGGATTAAGCAGGAGATGAGATTCAATTTTAGTAAAACTAGGAGGCACTCGGGAAGATATTAAAATGGATGGGCACAAGGAAGGAGAGATTAACGAGGAGGATGCGCACAAGGAGGGAGAGGTTGACGAGCTTGTTGCCTGCAGGATTTAGAGCAGTCCGTTAAAGTAGAGATTGGCTTTTGGGTGCTTTGTGATTTTGTTATTTTTCTCAAACTGCAAGCAAAGCTTTATAGGACGGCAGTGAGGCTAGTGACGTTGTTAGAAGAAGTTGATTTGTGACAAGTTTATTGGGAAAAATGATTTAGAGGTATAAGTTGTGTGAAAGTACTTGATTGCTAAGGATTTGTAAGAAAACATGTGCCCCGTACCAGTCCTATGCATTGATTGAGGGAAATGAAAGCAAAGGATTCATTTTGCCGAACTAACGATGTGGGACGAAGGCCTAGATGACGATGATGACTCGAAAACACTGTCCACGAGTTCAATGTAATCTCATACTTCTCTCTCTATACCTTGCTGTTGCTTTTTACGTCAACCTAATGTACACTAATTGAAATGACAAATGAATGAGTGCAATCACAAGAAAAAGAAGAGGTATAGGCTTAAATAAAAAAACCCACCGTGAGCTCGAAGTATTCAATTCGGTAGAATAAGATATCGCACACGTATGACAAAAGAAAAAGAAGATACGCAATTAAAAAAAGATTATTTTTCCATTGCAAATGATTTTACATGCACATGCTTTTGTTCGAACTGCCATCATGAGCTATGATATGTCATGCTTGACGATGAATGTTGAATGCCATTCTTTTGCTTGCAGCAAGATGTGTCCCTTATGCAAGCACACATTGATTTAGAGGTCAACCAAGTTGGTTTTGGCGTCATTATGCATATCTCACTTGTCAATTATAAGGGCCCCAGAGGAAGAGTTAACGTTTAGACCTGATCTCAGCCAGTGGTAGACACCTCATTCTGGAAAGATTCATGCAACAAACTAAACCTTGTTGCATGAATCTTTCCAGTAATTCCTTCTGCTTCCCAATATGTTTAAGCTAGCATCAATTAAGGAGCATTTTATGGGACATTAGGATTGAATGCTAATTTGGAAAACTTGGTTTTAGTGATACATCCCGCAGAAGATAAAAGTGGTATTAGAATATTCTACACACTGATGTGTGAGTACACATGACAAGCATGCATTCTAATCTACTCTGCGTATTATTTACACAATTTGCAATCTAATTATGTGATTTTTTGTTTATTTACTCCTATTTATACTATCACAAAACGAATGTTCGTTAGTCAGTTATATGAAATCTTTAGCATCAAGCATATATGAGAGAAATAAAGAAAATGCCTTGAAATAGTCATGCCTTGAAGTATGCATCGTTCAGTTAGGCAATAAAGACTGAAGCAATCATAACATTTCTATTCTCGAGAATATAAGCCGATGTAGGAAACATCAATGGTTAATAATTAACGGCCTAAAGTTTTACCAAGTATGTTAACATGTTAATCTATATGAGCAGATTTTAAATATGGTCGAGTGCATGTAAGTTGGTTTTAATGCGACATTAGTGCTGTTAAGGCAATCTGAGACGTGTATATGATGTCAAGTGTCTTCTGAAGTTGGTTAATATTGGGAAAATTAGGAAATGAGGGGTTTTGGGGTAAATTTTTTATAAAATGTGGGTTTGTTTTGAAAATTTAAGAAAATATGGGTCTACTTTTTATAATTTATGAACAAGGGTAGAGGTTAAGAAAATATGGGTTTTTTCAACTCCTTTAAATTGCTCTACCCAACGTACCCTCCCCCATCTTCCCCACCAAATCACATTTGTCAATCTGCAATACATACATGCCCCACAGACCCTCACCCTCCCACCCCCACCCCATGCGCCACCCTACCCCCACCCACCCATCCACCAAGTCCCATGTTAGATTTACATTACTGTATGGGGCTACTTGGTGGGTCAAATGGCTTCTACCACAATCAGAGCCTTCAAATAATACTTAGCTACCTTCCCTACACCTATCTTGAGGATTATAGGAATAAAACACTTTTCTCCTTCAAAGTAAATAATCCATACCCAATTCCGGCTTTGCACATGTTCATGATGCTCATAAAAATAATTTACTACCAAGCAGATGCAAGTGTATTTAAATGCAACTTCTTGTTGCCCATCATCTGTTATCAATCGCAAAAAACTATACTATAAATGCTTAATACAAAACATAGAAACAATATAACATCAAACTCGTTGCCGTCTAATAAGTACAAAATCTGAAAGTAAACAAAACAAAAACATGATAGGAAGAAGAATATCCACATGAATCAAGGTCCATGCAACAACATTAGTTTGTTGTCCAGTAGACTAAATGGGAGCGGAAGGGCTGTAATGGTGGTTTTTAGCACTCAGTATTGAGCTTTAGGCCATCCCCTGACTACGGATTTAGAGTATTCAGCTTTGCTTGGACATTGCTAGCTGCATCACAAACCACTCTAGCACCATATTTGTTCAACCAAGGGCCAACATGGCACACGACCAATGGAGTATCCTTTATTCTATTTGCTTATGTTGCTTTTGTAGCCAAAAAGAACATGGCATCACTCAGATAAAGGATATGCATGGCTGATTTTGAGCAAGTTAGAGAACAAGAAACAATGCTAGTTCAGGCACTTAGACACTTGATGACATTTAGTGTATCTTGCTTATGGTAGCTAAAAAATATTATTAATCGTGTGCTATGATTAAGTTATTTCGTTTGTTGACATCTTTCTTACTTTGTAACTTATGTTAATCCTCATAATGATGAGGATGATTTTAAATTGGAATGAAAGGGAACTTGACTACGATAAGTGATCAGGCTGCAATGCCTATGTTCTGTTTAGATTTCCAAGTGGTGCTTGTGAGGTTGGGTGTTTGATGAGGAAAATAACCATTATCCTGTTGCACCTAGAGACCGACAGTATTCAAGAACAAAAGACAGTTATGAATGGCTCAAGCTTGACACAAGTCTTTTTTTGCAAGAATGCAATTATAGATATGCAAAGATGGTTGTGAGTTTATGCAGCTAGTCAAGTCATTTCTAATCTTGCGACTAATAAAATTGAAACTTTGCCTAAGTAATAGCTTATATCATAGCACAATTGGATGTAGATATGCCTGGTAAAAACATGGTGCCATTTTGCAGTGACGAAAACAGTACTTCCTGCCGCATCCTATACACGTGGTGCCATTATGGTGTAGCATGAATTTTAGTACCATTGACAGTGACGCTAGCCCACTTTCCAAAGGACGAGCTTTAAGAACTCCAAAACCTTGTCTTCATTCGCAAATAGGGCAAAGTATCTATTAAATTAGGTGCAAGAGAAGAAACGACTTGAATATTTGCATAAAATGGCAAGCATCTTTGCATATCAGGACTTGCACTGTTGCATAAATTGACTTGTGTCAAAGTAAACTTACCAGCCCTATTACCTTTTTTTTGGGTGTGTGTTTGTTGTCCTACGACAGAGTCAAGCGTGCTCTATTCCATTGGTTTTAAGAGAAGAAATGACTTGATTATCTGAAAATACGGACAAGCACTTTCACACAACCATACTTGTAGTCTTGCAGAAAATGACTTCCATCAAAGTAAACCATGTTTATACCCTATATGTTAAATATCAAGCGCGCTGTGTTTTGTGTTTGTTGTCCTACGGGAGAATCAACTTCCTAAGAAAATTTGGACCGATGATGTGACTACTAAACTTGATCGAATGTGGATTGGTCTGATGTCACTAAAGAGGAGGGCGTAAACTTTAATATAGCTCTAGTGGAGCTGTGATTACAAAAAAGTACGTTACATATTAAAGGCTGTCCACAGCACAGAGAAATGAACACACAAAACGCACCTTAAGCTAGCTCGGAGTTATTAATGCGTGTGAAATATTCTGATTCTATGGTCCCCTTTCCTTACTCAGCTACGGAACGACCTTGCTTGGGTTTACATTTAGATAAGTATGACAAAGAAAAGGCATTCCGGAACAACCTTACATTCGTATGATGCTTCTTTTGCAGTTAGGTAATGTGTAACCTCTCAAGTTAAGGAGATACAACTGGATCTCTGGAACAAGCTGGACTTCAAAGCATGCAGATTCTGATCTTCTCACTTTAGCCCAGGTGAGTTACAGATGAATCCAGGTTTTGTGCATGGGTACCATGAAAAGTTGCCCACGTATAATCAGAAAAATTATAGGAACATAATCTTGAACCCAGGTAGTTCATCATGTCACTAATAGATTTTGCGTTTGGATGAAGGAAACGCTACTCGTTTGGGGTGACAAAGACAGTGTCTTCCCTCTGCCACTGGCATATCAGTTGCAGTGGTATAGTAATGTAAATCTACTGTGGGACTTGGGGGGTTGGTGGATGGGTGGGTAGGGGTAGGATGGTGCATGGGGTGGGGGTGGGAGGGTGAGGGGCTGTAGGGCATGTATGTATTGCAGATTGTCAAATGTGATTTGGAGGGGAAGATAGGGGAGGGTACTTTGGGTAGAGCAATTTAAAGGAGTTGAAAAAACCCATATTTTCTTAACCTCTACCCTTGTTCATAAATTATAAAAAGTAGACCCATCTTGCATGCCGTAGAAGTGTACTTTGATTCATTTCCCGCCCTGTCAATATAAGCTTATTTGGCAACTCACACGACACAGAGATTTTGAGTACAAATTCTCGCACGTGACGGTCACTTGGAATTTGCCCTCTTTCATAAACCTTCGCATCGTCACGACCATGATAGCATAACTCCAGATTTAGGTGGTTGAGAGACACTAAGGGAAGATTTCATCTTTGCCAGGATATCTTAGGATATATATATTCTTGAGCCAGCCGATCTTCCATCCGATACATTGGTGGACCTGTTTGTTTGGCCATAATCCTTTTTCGTGTGTAGTCAGTATTGCTATCGACTTGCCCAATACACCTGTTATGTGGTTTGATCATCCAGTGTTGTTCATATCATGTAGTCGGAATTATCCCTCCGTTTGCTCCTCTAACAAAACTGGTATAGACCTACCAATTCACGCGACTATGGGGAAACCAACATCTTCTTGAATTTCCATAAATACAACCTCTTTCCATCGAATTATCTTAATATCTGTCTTTTCGATAAATTGGTCTTCGACATTTGATATATATGCTCCCCATTCGACCTTCACCTCGGTGGTTATACGTGTTGGAAACGTCGGGTCTACCAACACGGTATTACCTTCATTGAACATCGGTTTCGGCAATCGTCCATCTTTAGTACAGCCGAACTATATTAGCTTACGTTTCATGGTCATTCGGACTCCTTACTTTGTATATTTTACCGTTATACGTACTATGTGTATAAAATCATTGCAATTTTGCAATATGGGTATGCATGATCACGACATTCGCGTGGTATAATGTACTGCATAGTTTTTTGATAATTTGATATATGTAGATGCTAAATGGGTAGCGTGAAGGAGTTATACTGCTACTGCCACTGGGGGGTGTTCGACGCAACGTTGCTGGTCGAATTGTCATAGAGGGAGGAAACAGCCAGCTGCTATATGTGGATGAAAGCACATTGTACGATCAATTTGTAGCCGAGGCCTGTGATGCGTGCTCTATTCATTCACGCAACAAGTCATTTGTGTTTTGCACAAATGAAGAGACGGGGCAGATGGCATCGTTGCAAAACCAGCGGTCTTTGACTCTAATGTTGCGTTTACATTCAGGAGCCAAACTCCATGTTTTCATCGCCGATGGGATGCCGAATGGGGGACAATTAGCCGATGCGATGTACTCACTTTCATGCTGGTTTTTTTTTCCCTTTCCCTGGTATGGTTGAGGATGTTGCTAACACCTAAATTCATTTTTGTAGGGTGTCAAATCATTGCTCACATTCAGTGCCTCCTGTCCACTGTGCGGGTGAAGCAGCTCATCTTCACGATCCTAGTCATATTGGCCCACTTCCCCACATGCTTGTCATTAGTCCACTGAAGCACGTTTTGGCCTCACCGATACATGAAGTCCGCGGTACCAACAGCAATAGGGAGACAAGTCCAGCCCCCTCCGGTCATGATCATGTGGTTAACGATGCTGCAATGGAACTACGTTCAGCCTGCTTCGAACCTCCGTGTCTTCCAATATATGATCCGCCCGAAAATCATGTCATAGATGGTACGATTATTGCTTCGCATGTTGACGAAATTCATTTTCAGAAAGGAAGCATATTCCAGGATACTAAAGCATTTCGGCGGTGCCTGTACTTCCTTACGCTGAACAAGAAATTCAACTGCAGATGGAAGGACAATAACAAGGGTTATCTAAGGGTAATATGCAGCATTAAGGGATGTCCATGGTATCTAACTGTCGCGTGCGATGGTGAATCAACATACGTTAGAGTAATAACGTACACGGCGACTCACACGCACAACATGGGTGATGATGCTAGTTACGTCCCCGTTGTGAAGGCAAAGTATCTTGGGGAGAAGTTTAAAAGGAAGATCGTTGAGAGCCCCGATTTAGCCCTAACAAGATTCGAACCATCTTCCACGAAGATCACAAGGTTCGTATGTCTTACAATCAGGCTTGGAGGGTGAAAGAGTGGGCTAAGGCTAGCATTGAGGGCGGTGTTCCAGCCCAAGGTTATGCATACGTTCCATGGTTATGTGAACGCCTGACTGCTGCAATTCCTGGGACACGTGCAACGTACCGGACAGCAACTGAAGACAATCACCGGTTCAATCAATTGTTCGTATCGTATGGTACATCCATAGCCAGTTTCCATATTGCATGCAGGCCGTTGATTTTCATGGACTCCTGCTTTCTCAAGAACTTCTATAAGGGTTGCGTTTTCTCTGCTTGTGCTTTGGACTCAAACAACGGGTTGTATCCGTTGGCATATTCCATAGCATCCGCCGAGAACGATGTTGATTGGTATTGGTTTCTGAGTGAGCTCCGAGAGGTGTTGGACAAGGATACTGAATTTGTGTTTTTGACGGACAGGAACAAGAGTCTAGTCGACGGCATCGCCAAGCTGTTTGGGCCTGACTGCAATTCCCATTGTCAGTCACCTAAAGGAAAACTTCCGCAAATACTTGGTGAAGAATAACAGATGGAAAACTAAGAAAAGCAATACGGCATTGGAACTGTTGG